>JNEY01000050.1:395184-443162 GCA_020875895.1 Aphelenchus avenae
TACCTGCTCGCTGAGACCAGCCGCCGCGGCGACCGCCTTCTGCGCCTCGGTGAGCTCGCCCTCCTCCAGCTCGGGCACGTCCTCGTCCGAGGAGGAGCCATCGTCGGTGGTCGTCTTCTTCACCTCCTCCTCCGTTGCAGCAGCGGCTTGTCTCTTTTGCGTCTTGCTCGAGACCATGTTGAAGCTGGGAAGAATTTAGTTGTACTTGGTTACCTGAAATGTACGTGTTAACCAGGATTTAACAGAGTGCCTAAAACGAACACGCAAAACAAAGGATGCAACTCTATCGACATAAGTACACGAACGATTCCGATAATTCCGATTCCGAAATTATTCGGCGAACCTCACAATTTAAGTAAAGCTGTGCAACAGAGAAGTGTCAACAAAGATACAACGATGAACCTGCTTGTTGCCTGAGGACACCATTTTGCCAGGGCCTAAGGTACGGTATATGCGTCGAGACAGCTGCATGTTTGAAAGCCGATTGTACCCATAAGGCCTTCCACTATGGTTGTGCTTCCAGGACGCTCGAAGATAGCACCGTAGTGACGTATATACAAAATCAAAACATTGTCAACCTGGGGCACATCGAGGTACAGCGAAGAGCAGGAAATTATAGCAACGCTATAGGGCCTATAAAGCTTTCTATCGGACCATGCTCCCGTTGTACCCAGTCGTACAGCCCTGAACAATTGAGCCTCACAGGCTCACTTCGTGCTTCGCGCTTTATGGCTTCAGGATTTAGCCCTTCCAGCAGAGGGAAGGTTTGCAAATAGCAATATGTAAAGCACAGATTGTGAGAATGCGACATCAGAGTATCGTCAAGCTTCTTCTGGAAGCATGTTTCAGAACGTTCCCTTACCTATATAAAGTTTGTCGTCGGACAAGTTTGTTATTGACTCCAGGGGAACATCTTATGCTTATCCTACGTTGCATGCAAAGCATTTTAGACGGTGCATGAGCTGCCCCGCATGGGTACCGTAGCATGCAGTAATGGAAACAATGCCTCGTCAAACTGAATTTTGAGGCATCAGGAACTGATGTGTTCCAGGGTTGAACTCATCAAATTGTATGGTTTCAATAAACACGACGGGAGCTGANAAAAAATATATTTTCCTTGTAAGTCGAAAATTTGTGGTGCCCATCCTCTAAGCACCAAAGGGTCCCCCCGTGGTTCGGAAGACCTGGGATGTATGATAATTTTTTCTGTTAAAATATGCGTTTACATACGTTTTGGAATAACGTGTAGCTCCTTAGAACGTGCTTGCAGACAAATTAAAAGGTTAAAAAGTAGCTTAGGCATCCTTTTTTGTTTATTTCTAGTGTTTTTATTTAGGGCCCATGGGCCCTAAATAAAGGGTGGGCCCTAATTGTGGACTTCAAGTCCAAGGTGGGCCCTAATTAGAGGGTGGGCCTTAATTAAAGGGGGTCCCTAATTACAGTATTTACGGTATGTAAAGCACAGATTGCGAGAATGCGACATCAGAGTATCGTCAAGCTTCTTCTGGAAGCATGTTTCAGAACGTTCCCTTACCTATATAAAGTTTGTCGTCGGACAAGTTTGTTATTGACTCCAGGGGAACATCTTATGCTTGTCCTACGTTGCATGCGAAGTATTTTAAATGGTGCATGAGCTGCCCCGCATGGGTACCATAGCATGCAGTCAGGGTTTAAGCATTTCCACTTTTTCGGTCATTTCCATTTCCATTAGCAAATTTATTACTCGCTTGCTGTAGTCGTGCTGTAAGCATGCAAGGTAAGAGTGAAATGGATATCCTTCGATTGATTTGTCTAGCTGCTTCTCTTTAGTTGCTCCCAATAGAACTTCTAATCTTCTGGCCCGGATTTGCGAGTCCAGTTTGATGGGTGCCGGCTTTTAGTGGTCGAATAAGTCAGTTTTTTCGACACTGTTTTTGCCCGCCGCTAGGCGCCACAAGAGCAATTTTTTGCATAAATGTAAAATTTTCGGCTTAAATGTCGTTTGTATCTCCTGCATTGGGCTGAATTTTTGTCCACTTTTAGGACGCATGTTTGGTCGGTCAGGTCGGTCCGGTGGTCGGCTTTGGGGGGAGGTGGGGGGGAGGGGGTAGGGTAGTCGGTCCGCGATGGAGGGTGTGGATCAGGCCGGGTCGGTCGGCCCGGGAAGAGGGCTGGCTGAATGGGCTGGGGTCAGCAACAAATCTAGTTCCGTGTTTTATGGCGGTCGGCCGTCTATGACATAAGGGGGGACCCTTGGGTACTGAAAAAAGTGGAAATGAAAGCATTTTTTTCTGCCATTTCCATTTCCATTTCCCACTAGCGACATTTGCCGCCATTTCCATTTCCATTTCCGAAAATTGGAAATGCTTAAACCCTGCATGCAGTAATGGAAACAATGCCTCGTCAACTGAATTTTAAGGCATCAGGAACTGATGTGTTCCAGGGTTGAACTCATCCAATTGTATGATTTCAATAAACACGACGGGAGCTGACTTCCGGGTTGGGCTGAATGGAACTACCGGTCCTTAGCAACAAGTAGTATCATAACGAGGATGGGGAACATTAACGTCGATTTGAACGTTCAGTGTTCTGTTAGGTACCGTTTACTCGACTACCACCAGTTTGCAGCTTCCAAACTGTACAGAGCATGAAAAAAAGTGTGAGAATGGCACGGCTAAGTTTTCTTAGACTGGGCAGTGAAGAGTCCGTGACTGCGCTTTTCCTGCACACCGGAGGGCACACCGTCCTTGAGAATGATCCCCAGTGAGCTGGCCTTCATCAGCATCGAGTCCTTACGAATCTTTGACGACGTGGAGGCGCTCGCAGTGACGGTGTCTTAAGAGGGCAGTCAAAAAACGGGTCTGGATAGTTGTGAAACTAACGGGGTTCTTCAACGACGATCTTTCCAGCGAAATCGAACAAGGTGTTATCCGCGTCATCTTCCAAAAGGGACGGCATGCTCTTTTCGGATGCTTTCTGAAAGACAAAGTTAAAGTAACAACTATTCTACTGAAATCCAACGGCTGATTTTTTCCTCATCTATTTACATGTTTACCTGAGCCTGCTCGAGCTTCCACTTCATCATGGCGACCCGCTTCGCGTGCAACTCCGGATCGAGCTCCTGATCCTCATCCTCGACCTTGTCCGTCCCGTCGTCACCGAGCTCGCCGAGAAGCTTAGCCCAGTCGATGTCTTCATCGTCACGAAGACGGAACCGGAATCCACGGTCCATGTTCGGGCCAGCCAGGTCACCGTCAGCGAAGAACTGCTCCTGCAGCAGCATCAAGCGGCGCTCGTCGTCGTTGTTCTGCTGTCGGATGAACTGCTTCACCAGCTGATTCCGGATCTCCTCGTCTTCGGGCAGCTAAAGGCAGATGGTTAAGGTCGCGGAATCGGCAAAAACGTGCTTACATCATCTTGGTCACCCGCCTCGGCTTCATACTCGTCTTCGTTATCGTCGCCTAAACATGTATGTATAGGCACAATGAACAAGAAATATTTGATGACTACCTTCGTCATTGTCACTGCCCACGTCGTCGCCAGAAAGCGAAGCTTCATCGTCGAAGAGATCTTTTCTAAAATGGTAGATTAAAGTTTGCGTACCCACGGCCAACGTTCTTACAGCTTTTTCGCATCCACTTTGTCCGATTCGCGAGAAGCTTCATCATCGTCGTCCACCACAGTCTCTGTTTCCTCCTCCTGCTCCTCCTCGTACTGGACGTTGATGTTTTCCTCGACCTCGTCTTCGACGGTGAACAGGTCGGTATCGAGTGCTGTGAAGTCGGTGGGACCCAGCGAAGGGACACTACGAGCGGGACGCTCATCTTCATCGTCCGACGAGTCGTCCAAAGCCGCCCTCATACCGGCAGCTCGCGCTACAGTCTCTTTGTCGGCCTGAGGTTCCATACTGAGCTCTGCCATAGCACGCGAGGCGTCATCGTCTTCGGATTCCTGAAGGTATTACTCGATGAGTGAGGGAAAAACCACATCACAAAACCAAAAATGTATTCTGCCGTTACCTTGAACCTCTTCTTCGCATGTTCTGCCAAGTCGTCGTCCTCATCGTCCGACTCAATGATTCGATGTTGACGCTTTCGCGGCGGAAGCTCATCCTTGTCCGGTTCGTCGTCCGAATCGAGCTGTGTCCGAAGAACGGAGGTGGGCGCCAGGTTCTTATCCAGCTGGTCGTCTACTAGCGCCTTCTCGTTGGAGCTGGGCTCACCGGGCAGGTCTTCGACAGTTGCTGCTGGCTCAATAGTATTAGCTGCGCCGTTGGTTTCTTGTTCTTCGTCCGACGAATCGTCACCAAAGTTCAGGCGATTGGTGGTATTGGCAAATGAAGTGTTGCCGTTAGGAGCATTTGGGGCGTCTTCGTCACTAAATTGCTCATACAGATATCCGTAATGTAACGTAAAAGAGTTGAAACTGATTCCTGTGTATTTGCTGCGCTTACTCAGAGGCGGCGTAGAACGTGTCCCTCGTTCCTTCCTCGTCCTCGTACATCTGGCGAAGGTATGCCTTGTTGGGTGACTCTTGATGTGCTGTCTTCAAAACAGTTTCTTCACCCTTGTCGATTTCACGCGACTGCTTGGTCGGACTGAGGAAGCCTCGGGTCTCGCAACGATTCAAGGCAGCCTCCGATTCAGCGGCTTGCGAATCCAGATCCTCCCAACCAGACTCCTCGCGCTCAAGATCTTGCGGCTGAGAAACAATGTCGTCCCAACCACCGTCTTCTTCGGTAGTCTTAAGCGCTGTCTGGGAAACGATCTCGCCATAAGATGAGTCGGCCGGCAGTTGTTCGGAGGCTTTTACCGCTAAATCGCAGACCTAGAGGTGAAGGTCTTGAGCAAGTTGAGCTACTTACGGAAGTTAGCCGAGCAGAGCATCAGCAAGTCATCATCCGGAACTGCGTCCTCGTCGTCTTGAGTCCCCAGTGCAATGAAGTCTTCACCCTCCTTCGCGTATCCGAGGTCCGCACCCCACATGTCATATGACTGTGGCGCGTCATCGACGTAGTCGTTTCCTTGGGACTCCGCAGTCGGCTCCAGCGGTGCATTCTCAGGGCCCAAATCCTGCTCATCAGTATCGCCGAATTCACTTTCACTGAGAGGCTCAGGCGATGGGATCTGAACAGAAGCAAAAGAATGACGATTTTTAAGCGAGTAGCTTTACCCGTTGTGCGTAGATGGTAAATTGCGAGTAGGAATCGAGATCATCCTTTGCAGCTTCGTCATCGCAATCGAGCGGCGCAGCTTGCTGGTCTGTCTCATGCTCTTCGGCCTCGTCCTCGACGTCCGCATCATTCTCTTTGTCGTCCTCGGCCGCCTTAAAAAGAAGACTACTTCTACAGGAGTAAATGGGACTGATACCTCAGAGTGTTCATCCTCCGCATCGCCTTCTTCCTCTTCCTCACTCAGAACCGCTTCTTCTTCTTCGTCTTCCTCATCGTCGTCCTTCTCCGCGCCGTAGATCTCGTTGTCGGCGTTGTAGACCTCGTAGCGTTCCTTCATGCCCCTCCGTCGCTGCTCGGCCAGACTCTTGCCAAGCTTCTCCTTCAGCTGCTTGTAGTTCGTCACTCTCGGCGGTGTTCTGCCACTGAAATACTGGTGGTAAGCTGACGTTCCACATATCTACCTTGACTTACGTATGTTTCGGTGTCTTGAAAGTTCCGACTTTATTGAGGTACCACTGCATTTCCGGTGTAGCAGTGTCAAGCTTGGTGTCCTAAGTTTGCTTTCGTATATCGTTATACCATAATTCGTACTTACCTCATCGTTCAAGTCGACGACGTCGCCCTCAATCCGCGGCTTAGCTGGTACGTTGGCACGCGCATCCAAGATCGCTTGTACGCGTGCAGAGACCTTACGCTTCGGCTTGGCAAGTGCGTCGTTCTCTTTTTCGACAGAAACTTCTTTGTCGGTAGGCGCCATTCTGCAACGGGCGTGCTTAGTAGTGCTAATTCAAGCGAAATTTGGACATGCGACAACCGTGGTATTCGCGCCCTTCTTCCAGCTATAGGTGCTTTTAAGCGGAACATGCAGAACGCCAGAAGCACTGAATCTTCTTCTAAGCACTAACTAGTCTGTCCACGTTAAGTAGTAGAATTCTTCAAGTTAATGAGTCTACAGAGGTTGCTGCCGCTTCTTCGCAGCCTGCGGCTACCAACAAGTAAGCGACCGACGAAAGACTTCCTGGATATCCACGATAATTTAGCACCCCCTGCCGGGAGAACGTACGCCGTTGGAAGCAAAGTAGTTGCCGAGAAGGAGGACAAGTCCTTCATCGAAACCGACGTGGAAAAGCTCTGCAAATACGTCTGCATCAACTACAATGTTGAAGGTAAGTAGGTCGTAATGAAGCAAGATGGCAGCTTCTTAGGTGAACAGCAAGAAAGGCGAGATATGGATGGACTGTGTCTTATGGCTTTCTTGAAGTGTTGATCAAACACCTAGCACTGTAAACTTCGCAAAATTAACCAAATTCTGTTTAGCAACCGAGCCGGGACCACCGATAAAGCCGGATTCCGAATACCCGGAATGGCTCTTCCAGCTGGACCTTCGGCCACCGCGGGAATTGGAGGACCTCGACCCGGAGCAGGATGGCTGGTTGTATTGGCGAGCGCTACGAAAACGACAGGTGGAGCAGAAGCGTCGTTTCCTGCAGCTCCGGACGAAGTTCCTTGCCCTCAGCGACTCGCCTACGTACAAGAAACAGAAGGAGAAGGGGAAGTACAAGATTCGCGGTGGTACTTATTAGTTGTTTGTTAGGTAGACGAATGGAATAAACAGTGTGCTACTGAATGATGACATATTCCAGAAGCATATTAGCTGGAGACTAGTTCGCAGATGAGATACTAGCGGCAAGGTCCAAGCATGGAGAAAACGCAAAGCCGCTAATTTTGAGCCCGTTACAGACACTTACCGTGCATCACCAGCTACCTTTCGGCTAGACCAACCGTAGCACAAAATCGGTTAGATGCTGACTGCATCGATAGACTCGCAATTTCCGTTTTGAATGCTCAAGCAATGGCAGACTGCGCCAATATCGTTAGGTATTTGGCATCATATGATTATCTCATTGCAACCACAATAGGTAACCTTCAGTGTTTTGTTCAGTAGACCGCGTGTGTGTTTATTCTCATGAAGATCGTGGTTTGCTACTTTCATTGTATGCAAAGCGGCCAACTGTTTTGATTTGCTCTACAAGCGCATGTAAGGACCGCTACTTGTGGATTTTGTTTTCTACAACTTTCGAGTCCTACGCTTGGGTGCACCTTCATCGACGTTAAAGCATAAGGTTTATTTGAGTCGAGAAAAAGCCTATTCCGCCAAACATGCGATAAATAAATAACGCAGACTTGAGTGAGAGGTAACGATGAAGAGCGATAAGTTTAGACAGTACAGGTCGCTTCGAGTGATGCATTAGCACGCACACAGGAATAAGATACACTTTCGGAAAAGCCAGACGTGCACGAATGAGACCAGAGGAGCGGGCGTTACACGGGTCGTTCGAAGGATGAAAGGTCAGCAGGGTAAACTCGTTACACCGGAGAAATGCACAATGCTTTTTGCTCATCTTAGATCTATTTAATTGGCTTTATAAACTGGGCAGAGGATAGAGATTCTGTACGAGACATAGGCGGATCTTGGGACGTTCAGCTCTCTGCAATGCGCCCGATTTTCATGGGCGGCGGTGACGGTAACGCAGAGCTCTTTTCGTCCTTGTTCTCCTTGCTCGAATTCGAGTCCGCCTGACTGATATGCGCTTTGAGGTGGGCCTCGAGCTCCTGCGGCGATGAGCAACTGGCTTGACACACGGGACAGGTCGACGAAGCGGCTCGCATCATCCACGCCTTCATGAGAGCCTCCATCTGTGCCTGCGCGCCCGCATTCGCCAGTAACTGCTGGAAACCGGCGGCAAACGGCGAGAGTAGCATCTGCGGAAACGGCCTCTGTGGCGAGCCTAGGCCCATGGCTATGCGTCCGTTCATGGCACCGCTGGCGTCGAGGTTCGCAGCCGCTACGTTGGGCAGTGCCGGGTAGTCGAAGATTCGCCGACCCCGACGAGATGGGCTGCGCAGGTTGGAATGGACGCTCTGCACGTGCACCTTGAGGTTCCCTCGAGTGGTGAACGCGCGCTCGCAGGTGTCGCACTTGAACGGTTTGTCGCCTAAATGTGAAAATTTAGAAGGGGTACAGGACGAGATGTTCAGTAGTATCGGTTGCTGACTCACCTGTATGGGTCCGCATGTGAATTTGAAGCGCGGAGCTGCTACTGAAATGCTTGTAGCATACGCTGCACTGATGCTTGGACAACGCCATCTGACGTCGCGCAGGAGCAACTGGTTCCGCCTCGGTGTACATCTTTTGAATGGCTGCCAGCGGGTCCTCCTTCGAGGATTTGGCAGCACCTTCCGGCTTCGTGTCCACGCTGGATGCGGGAGTGGTCGATGGCTCGGAGATTGGCGTCAGCGGCGCAATTGATGACGCCCTGCTCTCGGTGGGAGTCTTTGCTGTTTCGAACCTAAAAGCGGATGCCGTTGGTCTTTATACCGGAACTGACTATGACGTTGCTCTAGATGTGGTTCTATGTCTGTACTTACACGTTGGCTAAGTCCTTGTCGTCGGTCTTCGAAGATGGTCGGTGCTCAGTGATCCTCAGGTGGTCGGCAGTAAACAGCTTGAACTCCGGGGTTGACCTTGTAGCGCTGTGCTCGCGCTTCAGCGGTGATCTAAACCGAAATATGTACGTCTAAAGCATGTAAATATTGTGTCTATCATCTTGTTATGAGTACTGCAGAAAAACTTACACATGCGAATAGGTTGGTGTTTTTGGAGTATCCACAGGAGTCGTCGGCTTTCGGGGAGTCGTCACTGGCTCCGACTTAATTTCCGCGCGTGCTTGCTGCGGGCCACCATTCACTTGCTTTGCTGCCGCCATCGCCATGACGTTGAGCTCACTGACATTGCTGGCCATGGAAGTGGTCGGCATGGCGAACGGAGACGGGAAGTTCAACAACGCCGGTAGGAAGGGCAACGCAGTCCCGGGGAAGCCGGCAAGGGACGTAGTGGGCAGCCAGCTCGGTGTGAGGAAGTGGGACGGTGTCACATGTGAAGAGACTGGTGGCTCAGCACTGGACGCATGTTGGGACGCAGACTGAGCTGATTGCGGTGACCCGAACAGACCGTTTCTAAAAAAGAATGGTTGAGGCATGTGTCATCGTGTATCATGGTGAGCAGACCTATAGGTGCGTACCTTGCAAGTTAACTAGCAGCCCTTCTATTACCCGTCTATTCTCAATGGAACGCGAGCTTACCGTGTTAGCTGAGTCGAGTGCTGAGCCATGTGCTGCTGGAACTGCTGTGCAGAGAGGAACCGCTTCTGACAGATGCGACACTGCATTCCCATGCCGGTAAAGGAGCTGCCGATCCCGCGCACGGCGTTCTTCGCGCGATGCACGCCCATATGCGTCTTCAGGTTGCCCTTGGTCGTGAAGGCCCGTCCGCACATCTTGCATTTGAACGGTCGGTCACCTAAAATATGTGCTATTGATGAAGCAATTGCTATGCGCTGGTGCAACATACCGGTATGCGTTCTGTAGTGCATCTGAAGCGCACTTTTGCAGGACAGAATCCGGTGGCAAACGATGCACTCGTTGGGATCTTTCGTGGGCTGTGGTTTGTCGCCCACTAGCGCGCGGATCTTCTCGTACTCGTCCGAGAGGCTGACCTCCATGTACGCCTCCCAGTCGTCGTCGTTGTCAAGCGGGGACTGAGAGCTCGACGACATTGGCGCATTGGAGAGCGTCGGAATTCCGTTCATGGGCATCAGCAGTGGTGACGCAACTAAATTAAGCCACGACTAGCTTACAACAGCTTGATACTCTCACGTCCTAGATTGTTAATAGTGACGGACAACTTACATGAACTAGTGACGGAGCTGAGTGGCGGAAGAAGTGTGGACGTTGAAGGCGTATGAGCATCGCTAGAAGCGGCTTTCCGCTTTGGCGTGCTGCAAACGGACAGGTCCAGAGCGGCGTTCTCAGGTGCTTCGAAGAGTGACGATGGCGTTGACACCGGTTCTCGGGGAAGATTGCCGACAAGTTGGTTCAGCAACAGTGGTGGCGCCATGGAATCGGAGCTGCCTTCTTCGGAAGTCATGGGCGTACCGGCGTGATTCGTGGGGTTGGCCGTACGGCTGGTATTCCTCACCGAACCCGTGGACTCTTTCCGGTCATCCTCCGCTTCGTCGTCGTCTTGAGCTCGAAGGCAGAACCTGTGCTCGACCGTAGCGGACGCTGGTACCGAATCACAGCGGTTCTGCTGGGCCTGCTCCGTCGTGGAGTAGAATCCGCTAGCCGATTCGGACCGCGCCAAGGATGAGGTGCTACATCGATGCCTGCGCAGAGCCACTAGATCTGCGAAGTTCTCCTCGCATTCGTTGCACTGCAGGAGCGTTTCAGTTCGATGCTGCTCGGCGATGTGAAGCAGCAACGCGCCATGTGACGCTAGCTGATGATTGCACTCAGCAATTGGACACTCGAAGTTTGGAATAAGGGACTGTGAAGACGTGCACTGATCGGCAATGGACGAAGACGACTCGTTGCTTCCGGGTGAGGACAACGGCTCGCTGGATTCGGCTCGTCCCAAACGTGGCAACCGGTCCGCTCCTTGCATGGCGCATAGTTGGAGGATTTGCTGAAATTTCAATGCCAGTAAGTGGTACTAGTGGTACTTGTAAGGCTAAGTTTGAAATCGTGATCGTTTACAAATATAACCCATTGTTATTGTTTTCTTAAGGAGCGACACTGAATGGACAAGAAACATTAAGCAGTTGCTCTTCTTTGAAGCTTTAAACCGTGTGTTCGCTTTTCCCCACTTCTTAAACTAATGTTTCCTTCAGTCCCCGTAGTGTGGAACGCGTCGCTTCTCAGTGGGTGTGCGAGTCATAAATTTGACGGTGCGGTTGAAATTTTCCGTTGTTTCACCGCGGTCACAAAAGCCGCCGATCATTTTCGTGGAATGGGGACACTTGTGGCGACCTCAACCGACCGCGACAAAAACCCATTAATAATCACGTTGGAAATTTCGCCCCATCAAAACAAAGGCCGCATGCCGACGCAGTGAAACACCGCAGGAAAGCCGCCGCGTCGACTTATCACCGGCGGATGGATGAGCGCGGAAGCGAACTAACCTGGGGAGTTAATGTGCGCAACAGGAGGTTCGCCTTGTCTTCCAACAGCTCCAGATTCGGGTTGGCGGACTTGATGCTGCTCACCGAGGACTTTCGCGAAAGGTCGATGGGCGCAGTTTCTTCGGGAACGCGGCTCTCGGGACCGGTGAAGAACGACGAGAGAACGGTCTGAAACAGAGAAACAGTCGGTTGGGTGAGCCAATGAAGGCTTGACTAGCATTGTACGCTGTTATCAGCCGACATTAACCTTCTACATAGCGACTTAGCCAAAGTTGGGAGGGACGGTCACTCGCCTTGCTGTTGAGGAACTGTTCTTCGATTGAGATCGGTGATTTCTTCGTGTCCCCATTCATGGCGCCTGAAACGGAAGACTTTAGTTGTAGGTCTTCCACCGATGGCGCATTTTGTTTGATGTATCAATGGCTTGTACTCAAGCAACAACATCCGCCACAGTGGCCGCAGGTTATGCTAGCGGGTACGGTCGCGCGATGAAGCACCTCATCTGCCGCTCAATGTCTAACGCGTTTCCCCATCGCTTTCGGGCACATATTATTACGCCGGGCGGGGACTGCGGAAATGCTGGGTCCTCACCGCGCACGCTCCGCGCTGCGCTGGATACGGTGGCGGGCCGTTTTGCTGCCGAGGCCCGCCGCATCAATACGCATTTTCCATAAATTATTGCCGCGCACCGCTTAGTCGATGACAAGCAGCAACAGCGGCGCTGAGTCGAGCCGTGGCCCAATGGCAGCGCGACGAAGGGCCTACGGACTCTTTATGTCATCGACAGGAGCACTCCGGCTAACGCTGAATGCGTCGCTTTTCATTCGCTTCCGGAGAGTTGTGTTCTGCGCACGGCTCTCCATTGACATTCGATGTGCTACTCCGAATCGCAAATGCGCAAACCACAAAATATGCTCGACGCGAAAGGGAACAACTGTTTTCGTACGCAAATCGGTCTGGAAAAGAGCAATCGCTGAAAGGGGTAATGGAAGGAATACGCTGAATACGCTTGCAAAGGATACTCCCTGCACGTTTTGTGGGTTCAGTAAAGTTGGTGCCGATGTCAGCTGATGCATGAAACGAGAGGTAGTCTAGGGGTCAACAAGCCTTGTGTAGCAAAAATGGCACTCACTAGGATTTCATGAGTGGTTTCAGTTGCTATTACCCAAATTTAGAGCAATCGGCAAACACGGGATACTATGCTGTGAAGACCTTGAGGCTTACATCTAAAACATGCTGATCGAAATCAGAGTTTTATCAACTGGTTGCCGAGGCTGGTAGCGAACACCGTTACGACGACTTCCTCTTTCATGCCCGAAGCGATCGTAAATGCCTGTCGGAGCACCGTTACTGAACGCTCGACAATTCAGCACGGTAGTGCCTCCTTAAACCTTAATGGAACGGATCGCACGTCGAACACTTCGAGCAGTTATAGTCCCCCCTGAAAGTCTGACATGTGTTGTTGCAACCCGGCGTTCTTGCTACCATAACTAAGTCAATAACCGCCGATTTTACGACCTCCATCGGGGGCCCGGTGGCGATCCACCGATGTCTGTCATAAGTCTTTATAGTTCCGGTTTTCCTCCCGGCCGTCTTTTAGCCCCGGGACGCGTCCCATATCGCAGGAAATTCATTGCCGCATTTTTACGAAGCATTGTTGCCAGCGAGCCCGCGTCGCACAAATACATAAATCCTTCTCGGCGAGCTACTCGCTTGATAAAAAAGTGTAATAATTGGCGGCCGTGGATGAGCATCCCCGTCCGTGTCAGACGATAAGTGCTCCATTCCGCTAGCGGAGGAAACGGTGGATTTTGACACATCCCACCATTTATCAATTCTCATCAGACGCACACATTAAGTTACACTCTGGTCGACGCTTACCCGCAACGGTCCAATAGTTGCATTGGAATGTGTCGATCTGGGGCATTGTTGTTCTAAGCTGGCCTTCTATTTTGTTGGCATGACTCACATTAAGCTACCAAGCTATATAACCAACTGCAAACCGAAGAGTACATGCAGAGGAAGAGTAAACTTCTGCGGTTTAGGAGGACGAAGACCGTCCTCGCTAGGACGCCGACTGCGCGAAACAGCAGCTCATACCGGTCGAAACATAAACATTTTTCAGTCAAGGAGGACAACAACTCATGCCTTTCGGCTCGCCGCCCGCGATATTTTGGAGGCAGATGGCCCACGGTTTCCTTGTGCGAAAGAGGTCTCCTCATTAAACGCGATTATTCCCTGTTCCCGGCCCGCCAAAACGAGCAAAGCGACATGCGCGAAGGGACAAAGCGCGCAATGTTCTTCCCCTTTTCCTTCACCTAATGTCATGCTCGAACCCGCGACAAAGCTGCATTGACCTACGGGATTACTCGAACATAGAATGACTTGTTGTTTTCCAGCTGAAGGCCGTTTTGCGCATATACTCATTCGAGCATCAGTTCGTCACATACCCCTCAAACTGCCGCATTCAAAACATCCGTGTTTCATGCGACAAGGTCACCTCCACATTCGTGCATGCTTAGCACTTAAGTCGGATTCAGTTAAGTGTCTGTGCGCTGCCGGCTGACTGCAAATGGCGGTACACGGCGCTTACCGACTTCGCGCGGGTCCGGTTCAGCGGGCGCCGGGTGGAGATTTCAGCTAATCAGGGATTCCGCGCAGATCAGCAGCGCCGCGACAATTTGCGTCGCGTCCTTGAGGCGCTCGCTTACTTTTTGCGCCTAATATGTGCGAAGCGCCGCGCAGCTTCCAACCCACCGGTACGCGCGGTGCTGCGCGACTGCGGCGGCTAGAGTGAATCTAATGAGCGGCGCTAAGCGACCGCGAATGGAACAAACATAATCGCAGAGCGTTTCGCGCGTCGTACCATTGTGCTGGAGCAGCGCCGCATTCGTGCAATGCGACATAGAGGGATGTCAAAAGCGCAATGTTCTAAAGACCAGCGGGCTAGAACGCGCAACTACGCACAAGCACGAACTGAAGGCATCGACAGTAAGCTTAATTCTGAAAGTTACGAGCCTAAGGGGCTTCTCCCTTTGGCCCCTATCTCGGCCTCGCAGAGAACAGTTAGAGGACGGAAGCTTACGGTCCCTATGCCCCAAATGCCGCGGCACAAAGGCCTACTTAGTGCCAAAGAAATCTCATAATGGAGTGCTAGCCTTGCGCTGCCAATTCAGCGGCGCTGATAAAAGTCATTTGCTGCGCATAAGTCGGCATTTGCCTATTTGAAATTCATTACGCAAATGAATGAAATTCCCCTGCAAAGACGGCTTCCGCTTCTCATCATTCCGCCGACCGCTCATTTCGGCATTTCTTCATTGGCACCCATCAGCGCCCATTATTCATTGGTGGCAAACAGTGCCGCGCCACCCGACGGGCCACAAATAGCTCACACGATGCGCTCGGACCGCCCGGCTGTGGCATGCCACAAGTGGCTCGGCGCCGATAAGCGATGCGCGGCGGCGGTTTATGCTTTATTCTTGCAAATGACGCCCGCCGAATGCCGAAAATTGGCGAGCGCATTAAAAACTTTCCTGCGTCGTTTTGGGGCGATTTTATGCAAATGAGGTGGCCTATGAGCGAGCCGCAACGGAAACAGCGGCCGATGATGAGCGTCGTTCGAGCAACAAATGAGAGAACGCGTGAAGCAAATGGGGAATGGAGATCATGGCGGCGAATTGGAGTGATGTCAGATGTTTAGTTCTGCATCAGGCATCAGGGATGTTAGGATTAGCAGTGATTTCAGCGAAGAAACGCATAATGATGCTTGCTGGGATGATTGTGAGAATGGTTATTAATGAAGCGAAAGAACCGGATCTTTAAAGAGCATTCCCGATGTTCCAAGGACCTCAAATCGACTAGGAGATTCACGCATAACAAAGGCTCTTCCTTGGGTCAGTGGGGTACAGTTCTGCTCTACTGCTCTACCAGCTGGCTTTCGCGCCAGCGGACCAGTGCTACTAAATCTGGAGGAGCATTATGACAGTGGCCCCATGCAAGTAATATTAGCTAGCGCGTTAACGACAGCGAAGATATGACGGTGAACGCGTAACGGAGGCAAACGATTGCGAAAAGGGGTTAGCAAAGAACCTCTTCTAGCCCTTACAGCGGAGTTATGCGAACACAAAACCAATATGGTGCATGACTTAAGTGAGTTTAGTGTCATGGGTACTATTCGCGGATGATAAACGCTCCGCGTCCAGAAGACACAAAAGACGTCGTATGACGGGACTTACCCCGGAAAGCGGCAGCGCTGATGTCCGTGGCAAGGCGCTGCGGCTTATGCTGCTTCCTCCGGGCGTGCGACATTTCAGCGGCTGCTTCTTCGCATCGCTTCCTCGGCGTGGACGACGGATTTGGCGAGCTCAGCTTGCAAAAGATCCAAATAAGAAGGATGCGGTTTCGGGACGACCGTTTGTAGCTAAATTGCATCACAGTAACGTTGATAACTGCGTTAAACGTATTATCAAAACGCGCACATTTTCTCGTTTTTCACGGAATACAAGAAGTGTCAAACGATGCCTAGCTTGATCACGTCGATATCGCAGCCTCTAGGACTCAGTCATCGGATACTCGGATATCGCCTTGCCAAAAATACGGTTTATATTTTCGCGGTAATTCGAAGTTCCAAAACCACGCAGCGTCCACAGTAGCTATGAGGTCCCAACAAAATAAACAAAAAAAAACTGGCAACAATTGCTCAGTGGCAGCGGCTAACGCATGCCCATTCCGCGGTTATTACCGTAGCCTTTCTACGCAGTGACGAACGACCGCAGCGCAGCCTGGCTGCTGTTGCCTCGACGTCGGAGGGCGCGTATGCGCGCATATGTCAACTCCTCAAAGCGGACAATGACGACCCACACCACCGCACCGCTGTGTGGAGTGGATGGACTCGCAGAGGATCCACACGAGGAGCCGCGTGTGGGTCGGCTGGCTGGAGCGATTTGCTCTCCCCTCCTCTTATTAGATTCGATTCCGCGTTTTGCTTTTGAGGAGGCGCACTCCGCATCGAGAGGCGCCCCGGCGGCGGCTGTGGCAAGCAGCTAATCGAACATGACAAGTGTATGAACATATTTCGGGGAGAACGCCACCGGCCGCCGCCAGGGCCAGCCTGAATGAAGCGCGCGCCTGTAGCGTGCGCCACGCCCTCCACGCAGCCCGCTGCAGCCGCGCCGCCGATTCCGACGTCGTCGACGATGCTAGTCAAAATTAGAAGTCCTCCATCGTCATTAAATTAAAAAGGGTCGGACGGAACGGTCGCTCGTCAACGGCTCAAACCGCCTACGTCACACTGCATAAGTTGCACAAGTTCATTTGACCTACGAAACCCGTCCCGGGAAAAAAGTTTTTCGTGTTTTTTCCCGGGGATCCGGGCATCATTACCTGCAGGCACAACATCCACGAAGATCGCCCCGAAGGGACTCCTATTGGGATCCTCTTTATTTAGCCCTGAGTACAAGGAACAGTCTCTCCGCGTATGCCTTCCGGGACGGCAATGACATTTCAGCTTGATTTTTCAGTATCCATTCCTGCATATCCGTGCAATTCACGTTGCATCACCGCTGAGAAGTCTCAGCGAAAGCACAATGTTAATGACGCACGTCATAGCGAACGTTGCGTTTGCTGTGAAAAGAAACATTCTCAGAGCGACGTCTATGATCTCCGCGCACGCGTGCGGATCAAACATTTGATGTCCGCGCACGGCCAAGTAGCGGCATTCCTTTTTCTGGTGCGTCGGCCGCCGTACCTCGGAGGTGTTAAGCGGCCGACCGACGTGACCTCATAATCGTGCGCGCGCGAGTTTGTCAACTTCACAGCGCGCGCGGGAGGTGGCAAAAAGACAATCGAGCTGCGCGCTTTTTCGTGGAGGTCGTGCGACGAGGTGTGAAACTCGATGACGACGTCTGCGTCGCGCGAGCCCGCTCGGACCCCGTGGCCCCGCACGTCGTCCCACACGTCCGCTTCTCACCCCCTTCTGCGTCGGCCCCACCACCGCTTCCCATCGATCATTACGGACGCGAAGACGGTGACAAGAACAAACGCAAGTAACTCGCGGAATGATCGGTGCTGGCGCTAATGCGAAGTGATCGCGTGTCTCCGGCCGACAACGGTAGTGTGGCCATACCTGACACCGCCGGGATTGATTGGAGTGGGGCGAAATCAGTGGCGACCCTGCTGCTGCTACTACAACAGAGGTCACCCACCCCACCGGAAGGGCGCGTTAATTTGCAGTGACACGTATGGCGCGCGCCACTAGCGAAGAGACGCTCGAGAAATTCGAGCAGGGCTAGTAATTCATCTCAAATCTCAAAAGTGCAAACATCTCGACAAGTGGTTGCAGAATCATATGCCAAGCGAGACGCTTACAGTTATCGTTCACGACATTGAGCCGCGATACCGATTTGTGGGCATGGTACCTCACGTCAACTGTGTTAGCGTACAAAGAGATGCGGGATGATCCGAAGTACAACCCTAGCTAGTAGATCACAAAAGATTTTAGACTTGTAAGAGCTCAAGCAAAACGCCTGGAGTCATGCGGAAATATATGATAGGCGGCAAAAGTGATAAACCTCCGGAAGTTCTCACAGCATGCGCCTCTCTTCACAGGTGGACGAATGCCGCCGCTAAACAGGACGGCCCAACCTTCACCCGCCATCGCCGCCAGGCGTTTGCTGCGCTTATTAGGTCAGTTATCTTCGGCGCAGTGCGAAAAACTGCCGCGCGGATGAATGAAACGCGTGTTCAAAAAGAGTGTGACGAATGCGAAGCGTGCGGTGCGCCGCTAGCCCTGAGAAATGGTATCAGTCATTCTCATCATCTTCCGCGTCAAATTGCTGCGGGTCAGCCGTGGCTGAGTTTAAGAAAACGCAACCCGCCGTGAAGGCGTGCTCCAGGTTCACGACCGGGGGCGAAGAAGACGCGCCGCAAACAGCGCGCAGCACCGCCGCACTGCGCATTCCAGCGCTGTGCGGCGGTGCATGAAATCGTCTAATAATTCGGTTAAATTATGAGGTTGATAAGGCGGAAAAGAGAAGCGCCAACGTCCAAGGCGATGCAGCCTTTTGTGGGTTCGAGCATGAAGCGCAAAGATAGAGAAGTGGTAAAGCTGGTCAGAGGAGTATGCGCACGTGAAGGCACTTTCCAGAGAATTGTAGAGAATTGTAAATATATACACTTTGGAATTAGCCATTCACTAGCCAGCTGTGATACGCATTTAAGCTTGGTCTAAGCAAGCGAACTCTTAGTCCTTAAGCACTTCATCTAATGCTATTTCGGTGGCTCTTTCCTATCAAACATGAAAAAAAGAAAAACCTAAGTTCAAAGTGGAAGCTGCATTACGAGCGCGCATTGAATTGAAATGTGACAAACAACACGGCGTCATTCTCGGTGGCACATCGGTGATGTTCCGAACGACCCCGGCAATATTGGGGCGGAGCTAGAAAGACAAACTTTGCCGACACACTGCGGCCGACCCATACCTCATGCTGCGAGCAATTTCAGTGCAAATTGTGGCGGGGCTCTTGGTGGGAAGTGGAGAGAACGAATGTTAGCTATAACCTTGTAC
Organism: Aphelenchus avenae; assembly: GCA_020875895.1. Lineage (NCBI taxonomy): Eukaryota > Metazoa > Nematoda > Chromadorea > Rhabditida > Aphelenchidae > Aphelenchus > Aphelenchus avenae. The sequence goes on from JNEY01000050.1 coordinate 413,921, forward strand.
CTGTTGAGCTCCCGCGGATTCAACGAGGCACGTTAGGAGGGGAACCGACTGCCGCTTGAAGGCAACACTTATGAGAGCGTAAAAAAGGACGATAACCGCCCGCATATTTCTTCCTCCCGCCGGCGTATCGTCGAATTTGATCTGCGATTTTTGACAGCGTACACAAGCGCGGCGGCTCATAAGCGACCGGGATTTTTCATACACCCGCCACGGCGTCTTCGCGCACCCGTCGGGCAAGAACAATGGCGAGAGCGCAGAAAACTTAGCACCGCCGATGTCGTGTCGCGCCTAATCAAACTTTGTGTTTGCGCAACAAAAGCGAGCCCCAACGCACGGCTTATGACTTACCGAAACGGCGGAGATGTCGAGACCCGTCGAGGTGTCAATGACACTCGAATACCAACATCCGCTGCAAAGCGCAAAGAACGCACTTATGTTTGCAGGTAGTGAGTGTGGATCAGAAAGATAGGTTGCATTGCCCCGAGCCCGCTGAGATTATGAGGCCTGAGTAGTTAGCTTTAGATAGCTAATAGCTTTAAACAGCGCTTCACTCTCAAAAACCCTTTCAAACTGTTCGTCACGTGGGGGCTTTCTACGCTATAGTTCTACAGGGGACAGCCATATTGGTTGATGCTGATGGTGCATGAAAATCATTCCTTCTTGGTTTCACTCAAGCATAGGTATTCTAGTTCTTTTGAGAGAGGAAGCCCCAAGAAAGCTCTTGCACCGAATATGGGCAATCATTAGCAGGGACCTTGCAACCCTTTTTTCAAGGCTATTTGGATAAATTATCATACCCGACACTGTATAGGAACTAGACATACCGAACGCTAGGGAAACATATTCCGGAAAAATTTGTTAAGCCAGGAGAGACGGCATTTCGCATTTCCACTGTGTACATACTTGCTTCAAGGACAGTCGACGTCGACTGGAACAAAAGTCAGAATGCGCAAGCGAAAAGGCTCCGCACAAAACGTGAACGCGTGTAATTCAAGCCCGGCTCATAAGCTCTTCGGGCAGCGCCGGCTTATTCATCGTTTTCTTTCTGCGTAAACTTCGGCTTACCTCCCCGCACATGAAAGACGTGCATTGCTCGCAGGTAATATTTGCGCACGCATCGCCGCTCACAGTTCATAACCTCTCTCGCCTTCGGCCTTCAACGCGTGCGTAAGCCGCTTGTGCAGAAGGAAATTTTCGGAGGATGGAAAGAGTAAATGACGCCAAGCAAAAACCGGTACCTTTGAGGGCAATCGAGCGGCTTGTGTAGCTACGTTTGAAGACTGCAGTTGTAGCTGAGTTAATATGCTACCCAATTAAAGTGTAAAATTTGTATGAAAAATCTCTTCATGCTGTCTCAAAGTCTGCGTTAGTTTTGTATAGGGGTCGGGATCTCCACTGAGAACATGCAACCGTACAACAGAAAGCGTGGATCCTTAAAAAGAAGACGTAGGTCGAACGTGTACACACAACCCTCTAAGATATCGGTCCTCATATCCGAGTGTGGCACGCATCACTAGCTTACTATCTCTGAGATTCGTTGACGACCCGCCCGAGAAAGAGCACTATGCGGAATGGAAAATGTCTCGCGGGAGCAACTTACTACCAGCGGCCACCGTCCCGGCACTCGGAAATAAAACCTATCAATTTCGATGAGATGATGAGATTGAAAAGAATGTGCACGTCGCGCGTGTCCCCGGCGGCAGTGAGTAATGAACGCGAGCGGCGATGAGGAGAAGCTTATGTTCCGGGCGACTCTCGTGGGAATCGTCCGCGCATACGGCAAGGTTTCATAGTCATTTCAATAATGCTTTCAGATGCGCCCGCCGGGCCGTCTTCTTCTTCGGCGCGCCGGCGCAGATTCGGAAAACTGTTCCACACTGAGAGGGCATGCTCGACGGCAGCGGAAATAAGGCCGCCGCATCCGGCTGGCTCGAGGCAACCGCGGCAGCCACTAGCGGGCCTGGAGGAATGAGCGGTCCGCAAGTTCGATTATGAGAAACATCCAGTCGGCGGCTGTCAGCTTTCGCCGCACGACCTCCCATCCGCTTATCCCAGTTATGACGGGGCGTACGGCAGGCGGGGGCTTTACGTGTGCCAGTCGTGAGTGGCGTCGGCTACGGTACACAACGATAACTTGGCACCATATCTTCATGCGTTACTAAACAGCGTTGAAGAGCGCACTCTTGTTATTGGATAGATCCATGCAAGAAGGTGTGAGAAGACACGATAGGACGACAACACGTAAGCTTAGAGAAATGTTCACCACTCACAAAAGCAAGAATCCGCTCGAACTTCTTGCATTTCGTAATTGGGAAAAATGACATGCAGAGCTATACTACAGTGTCAGTAGGTTACTATCATAAACCTTCCCTACTCGTTGACCACGTAAGGTGTAGAGCATTCGAAAAATGCGCGTACAAACTCGAAGTTTATATGCAAGGATACGTTGTCTTGCAGCAATTGGTTTTGGCCACGTATGCGTGCATGCGACAGAATCTCCTGCTTCTCTTACTTATCAGCGGCTTGCCCATACATTCAGAACTTCGACGTTATTGTCCTACAGTCCGTATTGCGTTCACTTCTCTACCCTATGAAACGCAGCCGTTGTCACCAATGCCAGTGTCATGTCGCCGCTGTGACAATGATGGTCATGAGTTCTACCTCAGTATAGTGGTAGCTCTACGACCAACCACACATATCGCTCGACGCTTCTGAATCCGCTTCATTGCCGCTACCGTAGCGCCGACGACGTGGCGGCTGTGTTTCGCGATTGTTGCAGTGCGGAGTTGTTGAGCCGCGACGGCGGCGGCAAAAACGCGAAATGGGCCGTGCTATGCGCGCATATTATATGATCCCATTAAACGCGCCATTTCGACGCGGCAGTGGATGGGTTGCCGCCGCTCGCAAACACCCCACGTCGAATCCATTCGTCGAGCAACAGTGGCGAGCCAATCGCTGCCACCGGCGGCTATGTTGTATGGGGCTGGAAAAAAGTAATAAGGGGCTTCCGAGAAGTCGTTAATACCAAACGAGCACCGACGGGCGCTGTGGAGAAAACCATTCACTCGAAACGACGTCGACCGGGGGCATGCGAAACCTGGCAGCGGGGTCGCGACGAAGGGCAACAAGTTATGGGATTTTTTCCAGAACTCGTTACGTACCGAAATGAGCCCTTTTTCAGGGCAGAGCGAGTTGCGATCGGTCTTTCAAGGAAGATACTTGCTAATGACAGTTTATGGATCAAAGAGAGAAAAGGAAAGCGAGGATGCTTTAGCTCATCATGCGGACTGAACTATGAATACGTGGTCGGCCAGGACAACTAGATTCCGAAACTGAGATCCATGAGTGTCTAATTGCTACTGCACACGAATACCTAGTTACCGGGCAAAGTCACTGATGTCGCTGCCAAACAATGAAAGACAGGATCACGGACTGAAGGAAAAGAGGGTCCCTCGTTGGATCGGCCTGTAGCCATTCAATTTCAATGAGAAGCGTGCCGTACACATCGCGGAAAGCACTTTGTGCCCGAAGCGGTCCTCTCAAATCATAAATCATACAACCCGGCGCCTGGCGTTCCACCCCGATCGGCTCCCGTCATACCAGAGCGGATCACCGACTCGAGAGCGGCGGCGTATGATAAAACGCTTCTTCCTGACAAGCTCGGATGAGGACTGCACGGGAGGACTTGTGTACGGGCACGATGGGCGGTAAAGCCGCGAAATTTGTCAGCGTCTCACATGAGACATCCAGCTGTGAGGGAGATCAGGCAGTGATGGACGGAAACCGGCTTTGTAAACACTCGGTGGTAGGTTCTATACTTAGGTGTGTGTGGGAGACGGGAAGGAAGCTCGATGCAAATGCAAGGGCCAACAATTCATCATATTTTCCAAGGATGTATACCGACGCAGAAGACTAAAATAACGTCAAACTTTGCTAAACACTCCCACAGTCCTCAAGAGGAGTTCGCTGTCTTAGTAGCCGCGGCCACAACGCGAATTGAGAGACATTAGCTAATGCAATAAAGAATGTTGACCCATCAGCGCGGGGCTTCAATCTATGCCCAGGCGGGCCGATTGCACTGTCTTATGCGTCTCCAGTCCGTCATGCCGAAAACGAAATTAAGCGCGCCTTGTACTGCTGCTGCTGCGCCATCCAGGAAAGACATAAATGGGCGCAGAATCAAATATGTCCCACTTCCTTCCCGTGTCGGGACATCGGTTCAGCGCTGACGCTGTGCCGCTATCGGCACCGGAAGCCAATCAAACTCATCCTCGACATTCGGCATCGGGCCGGTTATGCCCATCGAGGGAGAGCTTGACACTAGTAGCAGGGTCGCTGGCATAGCTGCATGTGGACAGAACAAGCATGAATTTCACAACCTACACGGGGACACATAAACTGTAAGGCAAGACTGTAGGTCGGGTAGTAGTCGAGCACCCGGTTATACTCAATGTGCTTGCCACGGTATACTAATGCGGAAGGCAAGAAGCACGCTTTAGCTTGTGTCAATGAAAGCATGCTCCATGCTGAAGCATGTAGGCCAGCGCGTACGCCTACATCAGTGAAACTTCAACGGTCGTTGAAAGACAAAAATGCTGACTTTCGCTGCAGTTTTTTTTCTGTCCTGTGTGGCACCGGCCAAAAATCTTCAGCCTCGCTCAGTGTTGTTCTAAGCCAGCCTCTTAGTATTCTTGATAACACTTTTTTTCAAAATCTGCTGGGATCGCGCGGAGATCATTTTCTACCCATGTCCCATGTAACAGCAGACTATCCGTACTCATGCTTGCCAGGGGAGGAAGTGACAGATGACCACAAGTGCCAACGCCACTTTCGGCGATTGTGCCTAGTTGTTGGCTCAGTGCTAGCTTAAGGACAGCGCACGTGTTTCATTTTCTCAAAATTTCGTTGGCGACACCTGGCTATTGTGCCATTTTACGGCAGTTCTTTTTTTTGTTAAGCCTCAAGAAGGTAAGCCTTTAGATCTAAACTCATGGTTTAGCGTGGAATCAAAAAGCTTGCCTCAGAAGCATACTGGGTTGGCGATAGTAGCCACCACTGCCGCTGCCAGCCGGATAGCCACTGTTTGCTTTCGGCTGCGGCGGTGAAACCCATCTCATAATGCGATAAAACCTCTGTGCGTGCCTTCCGCGTATATGATAATCCCGCTGCTGGCCCGCGGCCGCGTGGGCCATTTTCGCGCGGTTTGTCGAAATCGAAGACATTTCATCCGCGGCCGCAAGCGTCCCGCTGGCAGGCCGTTTCATGCACGGCGCATTAAAACTCGATGCCGTGGGCAATATGGCCGTGAAATTTTGGCCCGCTCGAGCATGTCGAACTATGGTCGGCAAGCGGGCACTGGCGGTGCGAGCGGAAACGGTAGCGCTTCCATAAACGAAATGAGGTTAGGGATCGGACGGGGCCGCTTTCGGAAATGAACTCGTCACGATCCGCGGAGTTTAGTTTACGAAAAGATACCCTGGCGAAGAATTTTACGAGCCGCATCGCCGAGGTCATAACTAATGAGGACCTCAGGCCACCCCACCGACAATTCAACATTGGCTACCCCCACTTCGAGAGCGGCGGCGGAGAAACAGCCGCCGCCGCTCTCGGCAGAAGTCGGCGGGACGCTCCAGGGCCGTGTTACTTTCGCTCTTCAAATCACGAGCCGCAATAATTAATATTTCCGGACAGGAGCACGTACACGCCAACGGCGGCCGGCGATGCACCGCCGCTGCTGCTGATCGCGGGGCAACTGCGACAAGTCCTATGGTCCCGTCGAGTGGAGGTGGCGGTAAATGTTTTCATCCTCCAATCGTCCACGCCTGGCGTGAACAAATCATAATGCGATGAGAGGTGGGCTGCCGGCGAGGTAAACCGTCAACACATCACGTCGGCTGGAAGGATTTTGGGAACCCTAAGGATTCACGAAAGTGCGGTGCGTGATAAGACAGGAACAATGTGGAAGAAGAACGTCTTTTTGCTGAGGCTCATCTATAAATTCGTTCGTGGCTGGCTCAAATATAACTTCAAAATTTGGGAACGATTGGTCTTCGGCGCATGCTCATTTGGGTCGCTAATAACAAACGCTCTAGTCTAGCCGTTCGTCCGTTCCAAAAACAGCGGAAAAGTTTGGAGGCATGAAACTCGTCGAGCACAGTCAATTAGTTGCGAAAATGTTTATGCACGACAATATGACTTGTCATTGGGGCGAAATAAAAACAGACGTGGCATGCCTCATCCGAAATTTAATTGCTGACAAACTTCTTTGATATACATTCCTTATTAAAATCTGCTAACGCGTGAAGCATTAAGACGATTTCTGGGAGACCATAACTGTACAATCGGAATATCGTTTTGGGGTTAGCGTTAGCCGTTACGTAACACAGTGGCCATCGTAGGGTCTAGTAAGAACAGCGCTTCGAGGGATTAGCGACCGACGGAACGCTTCAGAGGTCGTACAAACATTGCCTCCGGAAGCAGCCGACTCCGCCTTCGCCTGTGTGCCATTCTGTTGCCAGTACGAGGAGTAATCCGAAAACGAGTAAATCTATCAGCTGCTAGCTTAAACCTGTCATCTTCTTGGGGCTCATAAAATCAGCATACTTCTCTGTTCACTGAAAATCCCTTTCTGGTTCTAAGCTGTTTTTGACGCTTTTACTGGCTGGCATTCAGCCTAGCGAATTGCTGCTGGCCGGCTAAACCCCGCCGACTGCCGCAAGCGTCGGCAGAAAATTATTATTGACCTGCGAAGCCAATAAGAACGCTTCGAGGGCGCCCGGTGCCTGGAGTCCATAAAGGCGCAAGGAACGCGCTCCTCGCATGCTTCCGCCTTGATGGATACTACCGTTTTCATAAGCTGTCGTCGGCGGTTGCGAAGTGAAGAACCTGCTGGGTATCGCACAACGCTTGAGGAATGTTGACAGTGAAGACGACGTGTCTTCTTACCTTGAAAGCTTAGAAAGGATGATTTCCCTTGTTTAACGCGGACAGTAGCACCTTATAGGCAACGTACGCATTCTTTATCAAACGCCTTCAAAGACCATCACGAAGGTATTCGTCAAGCCGAGCCTAATCCGCTATGCGGTTCCCTGCCTATGGCGGTGCCATTATCGCATTGCCGCGGAGAATGGCGGTTACGGGAGGACAAAGGCCAACAAATTTGATGCCGTTGCCCGAGAGGGATAAATTGTCGGGTCACATCGGAAGACGCGCCCCGCACGAATATGCCACTCTCGCGCGGCTCATTAGGCTGTTGTGGTTTGCGTAATGAATGTCAAACATCACATTGTCCCATCCGTCGTCGTCCATAAGCGGCAAATGACGAAGACAGTCCGGAGTGTAATGAGGAAATGTTTGGGCAAAGCGGCAAGAGAGCCTCAACCTTTAAAGAAGTAGTCTTGAGTAGAGTCTCTGAAAATACTTGACGTGAAAATTAGACGATGTTTGTACACAAGGTTGCGTCCTGTACGGCTAATGAGAATAGCGTTTGCTTGTCCCAGAACAGAACATCGGTGTACAGCGTTTGGGGTATGTAAAGCGCATTTGTCGTACTTCTAGGCGTGACCGCAAGCAAACTTTTTTAGCTGCCAACGTTCGAGATTTCGTTCTGTTCTTATGAAGCCTATACCTAAAAAGCATGCCGTTACGCATGCATATTTCTGCCATTAGCGGTCCGCTGAATCAGGTCGATTGAGAATGTTGTATACTACGGTCTCGGCCGAGAAGACCCTTCTTCCAAGTACTAACGATTCCTCCTCTCCTAATCCCCGGCATAACATATTGCTTTCATAATTCCTCATCGTCCGCAAACGCGGCGTGGAGACACCGTTTCCGAGAGGCATCGAACTCAGCCAAACGGCATTTTTTGCACGTTATCGGAAGGTACTATGAGGCACACAGCCAGTTAGATCTTCTTTATGCAGTTTCCGTGTTTTAGTGCGACAAACTGATCCACATACAACGTCCGCTATTCCACAGGTAACTGCTGGGTGTTTGGAGTCGTAAAACGTGATTGTACTAGGCGGTTGGCGGGCATGATTTCCCCCTTATTTCTTGTCACACTCAGCGTGGTGCACACAAAAACTAATGTGTTCGACCTTGGCGCTTTGTGGAATTGAGAGCAAAACTGCCGGTGAGCTGAGGAAACCCGACGGTTTTATTACCTCGCTCCTGCCCCGTCCGCCGTCGTCGCATTCTGCCCGTCGGCGTTATGAACCATTGCGCTTCGGAAGCATCCGAGCGAGTCCGTGTGGAAAAACGCCGATCCGAAACGAGGGATGTTGCGCCAGCGGGTTTTTACCTGGACAAAAAGAGGCCTACACAGAAAAAGTTGTGCATGTTAACACTGTCACCGCGGGTAAACGAAACGAATCTTTCTACGTCGAGTGCATACATTATTGTCGACTTTGTTCTAAATGCTCGAAGGCGACATCCGCATCCAACTGCGTTTGGGAGAGCTAGGAATCGGATCATAGTCAAGTCGTACTTGGACACATCCTGCCATCATTCATTCCTTCATATCCGGTTGACCAAAAGCATATACCTACCCTTAAAAGCCCCAACCGACGAGGATTCTTGCCGGACCGGCCTTTATCCCGGTATTCTATGTGGGGCTACGCCGTCAGGAGGGTACAAAAGCAATGCGTTTGTGGGGCGGATCGCCGCTATGTACAGCTCTCCTGAGTACCAATAGCGTACAATCACGCTCCAGGATATGTATGGTTTCCTAGTCGGCATCTCTGATATCAGCTAGGCTGAACACGGGGCCCACACAGTTTAAATCACCAAAACACCGGGACAGCAAGTGACCCCGCGTTGACGCGCATTAAACCCAGCGGCCGGATACTGGCGGCGAGATCATAAGCTGAGGTCGCGCCCGCCGATTGATTGAATGCGGTTATGCCCTGACCTCGGGGCCATAACTCCGCGGTGTGGCCGACGGCCACAAGGCATCCATCCGTCCAAACACTGCGCTTTGTGCGGCCGTAAATATTGACACTTAGTCACTTTGCGCACGCTTTTTTACATCTCGGCGACGATGAACGCGGTGGCGACTTCTGTTGCAATCCCGATGAACACCTGACGCAGGACCCAGCTCCTTCGGTAGCTTTATGGCTTTTGGGAGCTTCTTCAGGGTGCGTAGTGGACACCTAGCAATGGTCACGAACCCATGGTTGCAACGGATTGGATAGCTTATCTTGGCACTCCATAAAAAAGGATCAGGAATAGTTACGCACTTTAGGCGAGCCTTAGCGAATTGCTTTAAGCATTTTAATTACACACCTGAACGTGGACTGAAGGCCTGCCCGTCTAAACTACCTAAGCACAACTGGATACGGTGGTTACTGCTTAGCTGGTTTCTCCTTTGCACGATCGCCATCCTGCCGAGTTTTGTCCATTTATTTCAACATTGTTACAGAACACCCTGTTAGGTTAAGAAACGTTGCCCGCACACTCTTTCGCATGAATGTCATAACGATACTGACTTCAACACTTTCACACTGAACCAGTTCGCCTCATCCTAGTTACTTTCGGCTCGTCTGTCTCGCACAGCAATGACGACAATCTGTCCGTAAATTTTATTCCTTAAGCACAGTCGAAATCCGTAGGCATGTCTCGATCGGGGAATAAGTTATCCATGAAATAAAGAGAGGGAGTCGGTTCGCTCATTCGCCGGTATACTAAAGGGCAAACGGATGCATGTTCCATAGAGAAAGGGCGCTAAGCGAAGGTATGTGTGATGCATGAAAGAGGGAGCAGCTCTATGTGGACAGACGACGTTGAATCGGCACTGCACTACTGCGTTCCCAGAAGGCGCTCGATGGCCGCCGAGACGTCGCCGAACGTCGCTTGAAGAGCTAAATCGACACAACTGTCACCATGCTAACTTTTTGAGCTCCTACCTTGGATGTTAGCCTCGCGGTTGGTAAATCCCATGCCCTCGAGTTGCTCGAGCTGAGCGCGGAAGCGCTGCTCCGGAGGTACGGTGCTACCGCCAGCACCCTAAAATAGTTCGTGCGTTTTGCATAAGCTACATCGCTGAATTGAATCCGCGACATGGATTAGTTTCGGACTGCCCTGTACCAGTGTGAACACCAGCACGAACGCATGCTTCCTCGTGTTAAGGACCGCGGTGGATTAACGGCGGGCGAAAGGTCGATGACCCCTGGCATGCGCTTGAGGACCTTAGCCCATATTTTACTGGGTTACCAAGTGGGCCCGGTAACCATTGCTAAAGTTTCAAAGGAATGTAAAATTTTCTACTGCTTGCTAGCCTGCTTCTTTCGTCTCTCGTGCAATCCATTACGCATGCACTCCGACGACATCGCCGACGTAATCCGATATGATAATTGGGATTAAAATTGGGCCTCGTGGCGGAAGTAGGCCATATCGAGGGCATGTGCGCTCCTGCCTCTTTCTCGAGAGTTGCTCGTCTCTTATGGGAGCTCAGGCAGCTTGTAGCCAGCTATGGCTGCCCTCCGAGGAGCACTCTCGTGAGGGTCATCTTCGCGGGAGCGTGTATGTGCGTTGTTGTCGAGGGCAAATTAGTGGCGCAAGTAACATTAGCCGCCCCAAAGAGGCAATCCAGGCGTAGTATTTTATTGCGCCATGCTCGGGTAAGTCATCTAGCGGTCGGCTACTTGCGGATGGAAGGCAAACAGACGTGACGCAATTAATTTCGAGGAAGCACAGACATAACGAAAACAAATAGCCTGGCATAACAATTATCTCGTTGCCCAGAAGGACCCGCGTCGCATAAACCCTAGAATGGGGACGGAGCTGGAAAGTCTTCACTCCTACCGGTACACAACCCGACTTTCACGCTGAGGCTAAAATGTAGATCAGACTCGCCTGTTTTAATCTCTGCGCTCTGCGTCGGGCCACGCGCCCTTCTCGCACCAGGCCAGTAGAACACCGACCAAGGCCGGGCACGTTTTTCTTGCAGCCCTAGCGCCAGTCAGAGAATGGATTAGGCTGTCATCATCTCACTTAAAAGCAATTTCCTTCGCGGGGATCGAACCTGAGTCGCATGAATCGGGCACCTAGCAACTGCGCGCTACACCACGCGGACAGTGATGACGGGAGGACAGTTTTGGAGGCTATCAAGCAAGCTTTCAGTGTTTGCCAGCTCCAGCAAGATATGGTTTTATGTGCCCACTTTGTACGTTAAGGCGGTTCATATTGTTAGACTGACTATTTCATACGGAAGACCAGATCGAAACTAAGACTAGTTGAAAGCTTGCGGACCCGGTATTCGTAGGACACCCACTACATGAACAAAGCGTGCACTATTACCATTAAGCTTCCCCGGTTCATGGGTTTACATAGCTTAGAAGTCTTAAAAAAGACATTATTTTAAGGGAATGACTTTCGAGCGACCTACCGCTGCATTCAGGTTCATCATCTGGCTGAAGAGTTGAGCGAAAGCGGCAGGATTGTCCGCTGGAGCAGCTCCCTGCGTTCTGAAACCAGGTGTCTGATTACGTGTTCCGAATACGCTGATCTCACCCAGTGGTTGAGGAAGTGTTCGTGGTAGCAGTTCCGCCAGTGCTCGACTGAGTCCCAGTGCCTGCACCACCAACGTTTCCGAGGAGATTGCCGATTCCATCCAGGCCACCCGAGCTAAAATGTTTGAGATTACGAAGGGAACTACGTGTGTGTGGAGACGTACAACATGTCGAACAGTTGCGGTGCTTCGGTGCGCAGCACTTCTGTTGCCTGTTGGATCTGCTGCAGGGCCTGCATAACCCTAGGGTTAGTCATCGCCTGCATCATCGCCGGATTCGACATCTAAACGGATCATTTTGTTGAGATCAGTTTACTAAAAAGTCACCATTTGCTGCATGCGAGGCATCATGTCTTGGAACTGCTGAGAGAGCTGAGGGTTTCCACCGAGCAGCGACGAGCCTTGTTGCATCATCTAGGTGAGTATAATTGAATAAGCGCTGTTTGTGATGCCTACCTGCTGCATTAGGCCGGGATTCTGCGTCATCATACGCTGCATCATCTGCATGTTTTCCGGGCTCATCATGGACTGCAGCGCCTCTGGGTTCGAAGTGATCTGCTGCATGAGACTCTGGATCCCGGGGCTGTTCATAATGCCTAGAGATGGGCTGTTACCTCCACCATTAATGTAAAGTGTTTACCAGCAAACGGCGATCCGCCGGCAGCACCAGCAGCGGCTGGACCGCTGGAGGCATTGTTCGCGGCTCGCGCCACGTTGCTCCACGGGTTCGGCAGCGCCTCGGCATTTTCCACACCAGCGCGCTGGCTTCGAGAGGCTAAAAATTAGCATGCGTTCTGCAGATGCATGCAAAGACATACATGCATCGGAAGCATCGTTGCCGGTGTTGCTGGCAAAGGGATTACCAGCGAGCGCGCTAGTCGCGCTGTTCATCAACGGCTCGGAGACGTCCTGGTAGAGCCGCTGGAGTGCCGCTTCTCCGCCAGGAATTCCCTGAAGAATTTAGGTATCCTACGTGTCCGAGGAAGGCAGCCGATTAGTACCTGCAAGTTGCGGATCGCTTGGTCGTGGTTGCGCATCAGCTCTTGGAACATGTTCGGGTTGCGAATCATCTCCATCGTCTGACGGATCACTTCGGGATCGTTGAGCATGTGGCCAAGTTCCGGATGGGACTGAATGTCTGTGGTCCTTTACGCTCAAATCGCACGGCTTGCGTACCTGAATGATCTGCTGGATCTGTGGGTTCTCCGCAAACATCGAGCGCAGTATGTCCGGATTGTTGAGCATATCGCGCATTATCGGCGAATTCATCATCTCGCGCATGAAGTCCGGGTTGTTCATCAGCTGTTGCGCTCCGAACATGGCTCCGCCTTGCATGCCACCACCACCGCCAGCGGCGGCGCGTTGTGACTCAGTATTGACGGATGGCGCCATCGTGGCAGATCCGGACTAAAAGTAAAGCATTGAACCAGTCAACGTTTGTTTATCGTAGTGCACGATGAAACCTACAGCTCCAACGCCCGACGGCTGTGTAGGTGGCTAAATCAGACCGTAAGACTGGCTTCGATGCGTACGCTTACCTTTGCGGCGTTACGGATAACCATGTGCACAACCATGCCGTCCTTGATACCTTAAAAGGGTTCGTGAAAGCGGTTGATTGACTTGGAGGTTTTTTTGTAACGATTCTATTCTGCTGTTGGATTATTTTAGGTTAGAAGGACTTTAGTTTTTTTAACGTCTCGTTTAAAATGTTTGACTTACTATGCTGCTCGAGTGTGTCGTGGTCCTTGAGGATCTTGCCGGAAAAGATTAGGCACAGTTTCTCCACCGGCTGACTGACCTTCGCGGCCAGCGCCTCCTTTACCTGTAACCGAACAATGTATGAACGATTTGAAACGTGTGCCTGCAAGCCAGAAGACTACGAGGACCTATTCAATGACGGAAGGTAACGAGCATTCATTTTTTACTTGCCTTTTCGACCGCTGCTTTCTCCTCGACCTCCACTTCGTAGGTGTCGGTGGTCGTCTTAAACTTCACGGTAATTTTCGGGGACTGCTCGTCGTCGCTTATCGAATCTGCCATTGTCAGCCGATTGAGTCTAGGTAAATCAACTCGAAGTTAACGTGACTCAAAGTGAGCATAAACGATGACATTAGAAATTTCGATAGAAAACCAAGCATGACGACAAGTCATGTGGACACTACGCCACAGCATAATCGGTCGATCATTCATGTGAGTTCTATTGCAGTGCATGTAACTAAGGAAATTAAGCATATAGGCAGGAGCGTTAAAACATTTAAGGGTGGCACTGGAAGCTTGACCGAGTAGGTACCACTGGAGTGCTTTGTCGACGCAACAGGAAATGTTACACAGTGGAACATGCTACAAGGCTTATTTGTGGTGGTTCCTACTCCGTTATCATCTGCCAGCTTTATCGCATGCATAGCGCAACAGTCAAGGAAAATGGTCAAATCCACGTGCCAAGAGGCAGAGCTTTACTGCGATGGCGAGATCTCGATCACCGAATAGAAGCATCACAAAAGCAACGAAGTTCACCCAGCTATTGTCGGTCAAAGAACATGCTGATGCTGGCTTGACCCTTCTCGGCACCCTTTTTCTCATCCGTTGTCTTCTTCGAACCGTTGCGCCCCTTCTTCTTCCTTTTCTGTTGCGGTTTAGCGCCTGGTTTAGCTTCTCTGGTAATCCCAGCAGGTCGCCTAAAGCAGCCAAACTTCCTGGAGGGCAAGGCACGCTTTACGTACGTCCTGTGGACAGATGCTTGCTCCTGCTTCCTTCTAGGTACCGCCGGTTCCTGTTCCATCCAGTCAGCATTGAAGATCGGTTGCAAGCTCTAAAACACCACGCTATACGTGAGAGTCCCTACGCTCCTAACGCACCTTCACTTTGAATGCGTGTACAGAATAAATAGAGCAGGACCTCACTGTTGTGAATCCGGCTCTGCACTTCTCCAACTCATCTGCCTTGCACATCGTCACCTTCGAACGTGGAACGGCAGCAGAATTCCCTGCACTCGCGTTAGGTGGCTTCAACGGTGTCACTTCGCCGGTAACGACGTATGTTGCGGAAACCTGTGATGTTCCCTGCTCGGCTTTCTCGAGAAAATCGTTGAGCAACCTAAGATAGCAAGTACCGAGTGAAAGCGTGAAGGTACTTGGTTGCGTCGGCAACGCTCAGCTTCATGCGTCGAACCACGTGCGCCACTGTAACTGGCAGCCCTTCGTCGAATACCAATTGCTCCAACTGTTCCATTTCCATGTTGTTTTCTAAAGTCCGAGGATTAAACAATAGTGATTTCTTTCGCAAAAAGATTTCCACAAAACACACAGGATGCCTCAAAACAGTTAAGAAAGCACTCAGGTTTCAGTACGACAGAAACTTTAGCGGTTAAACGAATTGCCACATACGAAAGTCGGGCCGCGCATCGCTGTATGATTCGCAGCAGGTCTGATCACTGCAGGTACTTTAGTAGGTAGTTGGCGGAACATACGAAGCGAGCCTCTACCGTTGACGGATAGACTCAGCACAGGACAGGGGGACACAGGACGCCGCTACGCGAGCTTTGTACGGCCTTTGCTCGGGTCAGAATCAAGGTAGACAGTAACCGAAGGGTATTTCGCACAGCAATGCGGTCTTCAGCAATATGAACACTGTCGTTTCATGCGAAGCGACCATACCTTGGCAAACAAAATTGTTTTATGCTAAACTTTCCAGCCTATATAGTCTCATGCATTAATGCGGCAAGTACCTATGCATGCGCACGTGCCTTGTCTTGCGGCGAGATCCTATCGGACGAACATTCATTACATTGTTTGACCATGCTTAGGCATGTCAAGAAGTTATCGACAGCCAATATAAAATGTTTCATGCAATACTTTCCAACATGCTAGAACGTCATCTCACATAAACCACTTTATTTGGAGGTTTCCTTTTTACCAAGGGGCTGTGCTGTCGGAATTGCCTATCCGTTCGTTCTCGAACTTTAAAGAAAATGCTAGCACGTTGACATGTTAGCGCAGCTAGACGTCTAAATTGCAGACACTAGATCATATCTGTATGGTGATGCATTCGATTTGACCTACGACGGAGCGTGTCTTGGACCTTACGTGGTGGATAGGGCCTGCCGGAACTTTTATGCTAGCCTGCGCCCTATGCATTCGGTTCGAACGCTGGTGTAATGCAATGCGATTTGAGCGCTCAGCAAGGCCGTCTGGTCTTTCCAGTGCTTGCACGGTCTAAGAGACACTGTCTCGCATAACACCTAGCACGGCTTGAGCCACCGTCTCTTACGCTCGCGCCGCTGCTCTTTTTCAGATTTCTGTCCGCACGCGTCGATAAACTTGCCGCTCGTCACATGTTCCTAAAATATGTAATTAGATGTTTGCTTTTACACATAGGCTAGGAAGAAGAACCGTTTACCGGTATACAATGTTTGGCGGGCTTCGTATGAAACAATGTCGAAATATTTATTTCACGCTATTTAGGTCGATCAACGGGCAATAAAGATGTTTCGTGAAGGACGCAGCCGATCTCGAGCCTCGAAATCTTCAAGTGACGACTCGGTGGGAAAGTCACGACTCGCTGGACGCATTCAGCGTATCGGTGCATTTGACGACAGTACCGCTACGGAAACTTCGTCTGGTGGTCGTCCCGTTGTTCGCTATGACAGTGACATCAACCTCGGTATGGCTCTAACTATGTAGACGCACAAGCGCAGTATCGGCGTTTAGGAGACCCGTCCAGCATCATGAACTCTCTTTGGTCAGAGGCGACTCCTGCCGGTCCAATGGATAGTCGCCCTGCCGGAGGTGGCATTATGCGCTCTCGGTTTCGCCGCAATGCTATGCCGGCAAACTGCACTACTCTCATGGTATTCACATCCTTACATCACTATGTCAGCTGCGAATTTAGCTGCGCAACATTCCCGCGGAGCTGAACACCGTCAAGAGCCTCAGCGACCACTTCTCGCAGTTCGGAACCCTCCAGCACGTCCGTATCGCCTTTGATGATGATTCCACATCGGCATTCGTTGTCTTCGAGGATCCTCAGGCCGCACAGAGTGCCTATGCATCGGAGCGGCCGGTGCTCAACAACCGCTTCATTCGAATCTTCTGGCATGTGCGCGACGAGGAGAAGCTGCGTCAGGCTGCCGAGCTGCTTCGTGGTGCTGACGTGGACATGGAGAACAGCGAAACTGCTGTTGAAGAAGATGTGCGTTTTGTTATCTTTCAGAAGCCATAGTGTATTCACGAGCCGTAGCATTCCAACTTCCATCGCTTAGGAGACCCAGGCGCCGACGCCTTGCTACCCCAATCGCGATGTCTACACCAAATACTATGGGAAGCTCGCCGAAGCGAACCTTACTCCGTCGGCTGCTTCCAGTCCCACGCACGACGAGCGCGCGGCCCTTGCTCGGGACGTGAAGCTGTTTCAGGTAGACCACGCGAGACATTTGAAAATGATAGAATGTCGCTGCTTAGGCTAAGTGCCGCCTCTACCTGGAGAAGTCGGAAGAATGCAAGCAGCGCTTGCTCGACCTCAAATCGTGCTCGGATGGCAGCTCGAACAAGGTGCTTTCGTACACTGTCGGAAACATCGAGAAGCTTCTCGACACGCTGCGCCCTCAGATTTCTGACCTTCACGCGAGCATCATGGAGCGTGCAAAGGAGCTGCCGCCACCGTCGTCTGTCACGAACCTAGTGGTACATTCCTATTCAAATCTTTTGTATTAGACAGTTTATTCAGGAAGGCATCGACAAAGAATTCAGCACCATGAACAGCTCGGCTGCAGCGCTCGCACCGTCCAGTGACTACTCGTCTTTCTACAGCGGCTCCAACGGCCCTACAAGTCCCGAGGAAGATGGCGATGACGAGGGGATTTCCGTCCTCGTCTAACAGTTGTCTTTTATCTAGCCTTTCCGTAGTCGCAAGATGTTCCTCTATTTAATATCCCTCCGGTCAGGTTCCTTTTATTCATGTGAGCTATTGTTCTCGTGAGAAGCGCCGAAATGGTCGCTCCAGTATGCGCGACGTACCCATAATGCGGTGTCGCAGTAAATAAAGCCTTCTACGCACGCTGAACCATGCTCCGTGCAACGTTCGAGTAATCTGTGAGCGCATATGAATGTGAATAGCTGCTCCTGTTGTTTCCATTCTTGAAGCGACCTAATTTTGGAAGGTTAAAAAGAGCTAAGTAGTTGCAAGAATGCCTCATTATTAGCTCGAGATAGCTATTAGTTGATTGCTAAACCGAACTGCAAATTGCGGTTGAGTTTCTGAAGAGATTTTGAAAAATGGCATCATTGGAAACCGGAAGCTTGCATATAGCGGAATCACGACATGCTGTAGCAGTACGCTCACGGAAGGAAAATGGCGCATGTTTTACGTTTCTGCGCCTTACAAGAGAACGTAAGCCAGTCTCAAAAATCTGTTGGGAATGCGAAGTATGCGTGGTTAGGACGCACATATATGCGTCGCTCGCAGAGCAGGCAAAACAAGAACATCCGGGGCAGTGATGAAAGAGCACGCGAAGCAGTAGCATGCTTACAAACGTTTTACGAATGGTGAGCATGACCTGCAGGAGCAGACAAAGTAAATGCATGCGATGCAGGATCACTCAAGGCAGGGGCTTCTGATACAAGAGAATGCGGTACGAGGATGCGAGACAGGAACGTCCAAAGCAGGAGAATGCGAGACAGCACTATGCAAAGCAAGAGCATGCGAGGTAGGCGCGCCCAAAGCAGCTGCATGCGAGACAGGTGTGATGCAAAGCAGGATATCCCAAGCAAAATCATGCGAGGCAATAGGATGCAGACAGATGCATGAACGACTGAAGTGTACGAGACAGGAGCGTGTGATGTAGGAGCATGCGTGTCGGAGCCATCCGAAGCAGGAGTATGCGAGGCGGAGCATGCTGACGGGGCTCCCAGCACAAGCCTACAAAAGCAGAGGGAGGGACAAAACTGAAATCCCTGAGTGACAGAGGTTTTATGAGGTTATTTGCCGTTCATATCCCCCCTACGATGCCAACGATCCTGATGCTCCTGAAGTGCCCGCAACTGGCTAGGGACGTTGAGCGCCTTCCGCATAGCTGCTCCACAACGAAAGCCTCGATGAGTTAACTGGGGTCAGGTTAACGTTTATCCGTCGCTTCGTTTGCAGCCATCATGCAGAGTTAGTTTATGTGCTTAGTTTATCTTACTTATGCGTCAACATCAGTAGTTCTCCCACCAGTTCTATACAACAATACGATACCCTGATTTTTCCGTTTTCTGATGGGCGCACAGTTTAGGGTCCCCATAGATCCATGCGGTGCCCCAAGTATGAAAAACGATCCACCGAGATCTGTCAACAATACTGCGTTTCGACTTCCTCCGATTGCTGAGCCTTGCGGCCGTGCGGCATTTGCGGCACGCATTGCTTGCAAGTGGATGCCATCTGTCGCGATAATAGCGATATTTCATATGCTGGTTCAGTTGACCTTAGCGATGAGCGCCTAGCCCTTCAAGCTGTCCGTTGTCTCAGCACGCAAACCGTAACTTAGGCCCTGGCGTAGCGCCGACCTCGAGCCCTGTATGATACAATGCTGTAACATCAAAGTTGTTTTGTACACACACGTTGACTGAGATCTGAGGCTTTTGATCATGGTGTAACCCTCAGAACACCGCTTATCACAAAAATCATGAATGAGCCTTGCCATGGCCATACCTGGTTTTCCATTCCTGTGTTCCAATGAACTTGTGGTTTAGCCAAAACTTGCATTGCAACTTCAGGAAGCCAAGCGCAACCAAATTCTTCCCAGCTTCAACATGGTCTCGAGCAAGACGCAGAAGAAACAAGCCGCGGCGGCAACGGAGGAGGAGGTGAAGAAGACGACCACCGACGACGGCTCCTCGGACGAAGACGTGCCCGAGTTGGAGGAGGGCGAGCTCACCGAGGCGCAGAAGGCGGTCGCCGCGGCGGCTGGTCTCAGCGAGCAGGTAACCATTCAGTCATGAGAGCGTTTTGAGTCAACCCTCACGGCACCAATCTAACAGTGCTGCTTCAGGTGACGGGCGAGAAGGGCGCGAAGCAGTCGCGCTCGGAGAAGAAGGCGCGGAAGCTGTTCAGCAAGCTCGGGCTGAAGCCGGTGCACGGCATCCAGCGGGTGTGCATCCGCAAGTCGAAGTCCATCCTCTTCGTGATCAACAAGCCGGACGTGTACAAGTCGCCCGGCTCCGACACGTACATCGTGTTCGGCGAGGCGAAGATCGAGGACCTCTCGCAGCACGCGCAGCTCGCGGACGTGGAGAACCTGAAGCCGCCGAGCATCATCCAGAACGCGGGCGGCCGCCTCCAGCCCACGCAGGAGGAGGAGGAGGAGAGCGGCGGCGAGGAGGACGCCACCGGCGTCGAGGAGAAGGACATCGAGCTGGTCATGTCGCAGGCGAACGTCTCCCGCAACAAGGCCATCAAGGCCCTCAAGAACTCCGACAACGACCTCGTCAACGCCATCATGTCGCTCACCATGTAGCCGGCTGGCTACCCGCGCCACACCCTCCAGTTTGTTCTCGTTGAACCTTCTTCGCATGTTTAAGCCAAAATAAACTTGTCACATATCTGCCTCCACGAAATAGTTGCCAATGACATTGCTAGAGGCTTTTTTAAGAACCCGCAGTAGTTAGCCAAAGAATTGAGGCGCATCTTTGATAGTTAGATTCTTTTGACTTTTGCAAGCTTAACGTTGTAAATACTTGCTTGAATATTGATTTGCCGCTTCGAATGGATCCTAACGATTCCATCGCAGGAGTATTCTTGTGACATCGAAGGTGCACAAATTACTAGATGGGATGAGCAAGGCACATACTGATCTACTGCAAGCTCAGGGCGTAGATAGGTGTCATCCACCGTCCGGTGCCGACGAATCACGTATAGGTTCTCACGTTTCTTTCCATACTTGTTTCATACCAATAAGGTTGTTAGATTGTCTTAGTGACGTACATTTCTAGGCTGGGCAATAATCAGAGCCGGCATAAGAAAAACTCGGAACTTTGTGCAGGACGTTGCCGTATGAGCCCAGCAAACCTGCAGCTTTAGGGGCTGCTAACTGCGGTCTACAGCATAGTCAGAGCTAGGTGGAAGTCTTGTAAGTACACCTTTATTAGTTTCATATCCGGGTATCTGACCGCGAAACTCCGAGGAGCTCAGGACAATCTCGGAGAAGGTGTTGAGGTACTCGTTCCAACACTTGTGGAGCCAATTCGGCAGTGCCTTTCCCTGCACAGGGGAATCCGCGGAGGCTCGTGATCAGTAACACAAAGTATACAGTGCTCAACTCAAACTAATGCAATCACTTGGATCTATGGACGACACGGTCTCTAGCCCTAGGGTCGTGGGGGTGGTAATGGTGGTCCTTATGTGTCCTCTCCTCCTGTACCCGCTCTTTGACGCTGGGCTCATGGTGGTGATCTTTCGAGCTAGGCTCGTGGTGGTGATGATGATGGTGGTTCTTGTGCGCCTTCTCCTCCTGCTGCCGCTGCTTGACGCACTGCTTGTAGGTCTCAGAGAGCACGACCGGGTCCTGCTCGGGAGTGATGAACTGCGAGAGGAAGACCCACAAGTAGCTGTGCCATCGCTCCAGTTGGCGGTCGCCATCCTTCCTGAAAGTATCGATGGTTAGTGGTGTGAAATGCCAATTAATATTTCTACAGGTAATTAAAAGTTTCGCTTCTATGATTTAACGAAGCAAGAACTTACTCGCTGGCTACGGCTAAAATCTGGTCGGTGATGTGGTCGCCCAACTTCGTCAAGTACTTGATGCCCTCGGCGGACGTAGGATCTCCGCAAGCGACTAGTTTCTTGAGGTACTTCGAGATCGGCTTGAGCATCTCCACGCACTTGGCGAAGATCGGTCCGTCGCGCTGCTCGAGCTCGACGCCATATTTCTCCTTATGGACTTTCATCGCGAGCACGTTCTTGCGCATCTCCTTCTTCTAAAGCAGGAATGTTTATTGGGATCGGACGAGAGCTTTCTATAGAATTCGCTGGAATTAGGTAGCGTACCCTGTCTTTTGATGAAGCTGATGACGTGTGCTCTTTCGTCGGTGATGATGAATGTGTCGATTTCTGGGAGGTGGATGCACCGTTCGTCATGGAAGGCTTGTGCACCTTCAGAGGTTTGAGCGGCCTCTTCGCATTCACGCCTGAAAAAGTTATTTTATAAAGCATGTCTGTGCACTGGTTGCATACCAAGGACGTCCCGCTTTAGCGTCTTTCCCTTCGGCGTGCTCTCACCGCTTTCGTCGTGCTTCCGTTTCCTCTTGTCCAAGGGACGCTTGGACGCCTTATCCTTGGGTAGCGGCGATGTGACGAAGACTGGCGTCTTCTTCAGCTTTGCCTTCCCCTTCGTCTTTCCGCCCTTCTTGTCGCACTTGGCCAGAAACCGTAGCAGATACTCTGCCCGACTGTGTAGATGCTTCGGCTGCGGCTTCTTCACCTTGTCCTTGAGCGAGATCTTGTCCGCTAGGCCGAACTCAGGGTCCATCTTGATCGCCTCCCAGGAGCCGTGGCCGTAGCGATAGATTCCGCGCAGCAGCGAGCAATCGTCCTCTTCGTCCCACTCGACGTCCCAGTCGACTTGGGGCTTCGGATGTGCGGGCAGCTTGAATTCGTTGCAGTCGAATTTGTTCTCGGGCATCGACGCGTGCAAGGGCTCAAGGTCCGCTTGTTGCTTGAGAATCGGTCGAACGTACACGTCGATATTTTCGATCTTGAACGACGGTCCGCGGTCCTAAAGTAACTCGTCACCTGTTGAACAAACAAAAGCTGGCGGAAGTCAAACGCCCAGAAACTTTAAGTAAACATCACAAAAAGTACTTCCCACATGTTTTCATTGACAAAAGTTTCAAACAGTAAGTTCGACAAGAATTTTCTTCGAAACAAAGGGCCGAACAAGTCCCCACCATAACAGGGGCCTCTAGTGTCAACCCTATCGTATCAGTAGGACGGTTTTCGAAGCTATTATCTCAAAAAATTAAAGCTATCGTCAAGGAGGCTTACTTGTTTCTTCTTGCCGTTCTCGTCCTTCTGGTTCTCCTCGTTCTTCTTGTCAGCCTCATATTGAACTGCCGCCTCCTCGCATCGCCTCAAGAACTCTTGCACAAGCTCCGAGATCTCCTGCGAGCTGTGCTCTTCCAGTTCTGCGTCCTGCGCTATAGCGTCCAACCTAAAATTGCGTTGGCGACTTCACGTAATATTCGAGTCTCACTGACCTCTGGAGAGGATGCGCGAATTTGCGGAAGCTCTTGATGAAGCTCTTCACTTCTTTCTCGGTGAAGCTGAATAGCACCTTCTTCTTGGCGCCACCTCGCTTGCCGGCACGACCCTCGTCGCCCGAATCAGAGTCCGACGTGCCCGCCTCCGAGTCCGAATCGCCCTTTCGTTTGCCTTTCTTCTGCCGTCGCTTCTTTGACTTGATGATGACGCCACCATCGGCTTCTTCAACGACGACTGTACCATTCGTCGTTTGGACCTAAGTTTACTCGGTTATGGCAAAATCGAAGTTTCACAAAGTAGTTTTACCTTAGTCCGTTGTCTAGGCCCCAAATTCAGCTCCTCCTCGGCCTTGCGCCGCTCTTCCTCTTTGATCTTCTCGATCTGCTCCGTCGGGATGATCTGATCCCACTCCTTGCCGTCAGGCTTCCGCATCGTGGTTGGCCACCATAGCGAGGTCCTTCTCCTCGTCGATAGCAAAGTTGGCATACTTGAACGAGTTTAGCAGGTCGTTGCCCTCGTCGTGATTCTCGCACTCGCGGGTCTCCGCTCGCAGAAGTATATCGTCGATGTCCACCTCCGGTTCTTGTTCTTCGCCTTCTTTCTCCCGGAACAGCTCTTCAGCACCGAACTTGAGGATCGCGTTCAGGTCGTTCTTGTCGAAGGGCACGCGCGAGGACGTCATCGCATTCTTCGACAGGACCGTCTTTCCGCTGGTGTCCATGCGCTGTATGACGAGGTGGTCTAGGACGAGCTTCTTCTTAGCCCGCTCGACGATCTCCTCCTCGACGGAGCCCTTCGTTACCAAACGGTAAATGTTGACCTGCAAGCATGAGCAAGTTAGGTATAAAAGTGTGATATAACCTCTATTTACCTGCTTCTTCTGTCCGATGCGATGCGCTCGGCTCATAGCCTGCAGATCGTTCTGAGGATTCCAGTCTGAGTCAAAGATTATCACAGTGTCGGCAGTAGCCAGGTTTATGCCCAAGCCGCCCGCTCTCGTTGACAATAGGAAACAGAAGTCCGCCGAGTCGGGCGCGTTGAAGTGATCCAGTGCCTGCTTCCGCAGATCGGAACGCATGGATCCGTCAAGTCGCTAAAGCAGAAAAATGGTCGATCTGTCCGCAGTGTGCCAGCGATACGTACCTGCATGTTGAACCTGCGTAGCTGCATGTATTCCTGAAGGATGTCGAGCATCATCACCATCTGGGAGAATATGAGCACTCGATGACCGGTCTCCTTCAGACGACAAAGTAGTTTGTCGAGGAGGATCAGCTTGCCAGAGGATTTCAGGAGTTGCTAAACATGGTTCGTGTTATTTTAAGGATAACGAGTATACCTACCTGCAGTCGAGCCTGCGCTCCCTCCGAAATCTCGTCGGACTGGCGGACCAGCGAGCAGTGGTTGCAACACTTCTTCAGCTCCATCACCAGGTTGACGAATCCGTTAATGGAGCCCTTGACGCCCTTGCTGAGTTCCTGATAGTTCTTCGTGAGGATCCACTTGTAGTACTGCTTCTGCTGGGCAGTCATGTCCACGCGGAGGATCTGCTCGAGTTTTGCGGGTAGGGACTTCTCGACGTCTTTCTTCACGCGACGCAGAAGGAACGGCTCGAGCTTGCGATGCAGCGCCGCGATGTTCTTGTGGTCGCGGTCCTTGTAGGCGATCTCGAACTCCGGCCAGCTGTCAAACCTTAACACAACAAAATACACTTACGCGGACATACAATGCGACCTACTTCTCAGGCATGATAAAATGCAATAGCGCCCAGAGCTCCTTCAGTGAGTTCTGAAGCGGTGTACCCGTGATAAGTAAGCGATGATTAGTAGAGAACCCGAACAAGCACTGGTAGAGAAGTGAGTCGTCGTTCTTTAGGCGATGCGCTTCGTCGACCGCCAACACAGCCCAGTCGAAAGTACCAAGGAAAGCCTAAGCAATGCGTACTTCAACCTGCAGTGCGTGTTTGCTATAAGCACCTTGTCCTTGAGAAGAATCTCGTAGGTGGTAATGACTGCGTTCGCCTTGAGCTTCTTGCTTCCGTGTGCGTAGAGCTCGTATTGGCGAATCTGAATAGCAGTCTTAAACCATTTCAATGGCCTGTTAGCATACTTGCTCTCTTGAGACCACGTCGCCCATGTACGTGATTACGTTGATCTTCGGCGCCCATCCCTCGAACTCCCTCTGCCAGGCGGCCATCGTGGACAGCGGCACGACCACGAGGAACGGACCGTAGAGCTCATGGACGTGGAAGAGCGACGAGAGGAACGAGATGGTCTGGATGGTTTTGCCGAGGCCCATTTCGTCCGCCAGGATGCAACTGTTTCCCTTTGACCACGCGCTCAGAAGCCAGTTGAGACCGTCTAGCTGATAGTCACGCAGTTCCGCATCAGGGTTGTCTCGTTGTCGGAGGAACTCGGGCATTCCCTCAAGCTTCTGGAACTTTGGGCGCTTTCGGAAAGCCTAAACTGTCGTTGAGATCATTGATCGTACTCATGCCATACCGGGTGTTTTACAACGGGCGTAGTCTTAGCGTTGACTCGTTCGAAGTACACATCAATTTTCTTCGAGCTAGTGCGCAGGATTAAACCCTCGTCCTCCCAGGTGCACTCGGAGTACGGCAGGCAGTTCCATTTTACGAGATACTCTGTGGTCTTGTCGCCGTTCTCGGACTTGTCACGCGAAACTTGGTGTGCGATGATGCGCTCCACCTCCTTGTACTGGTCCATCAGCTCTTCGCTCATCTCCTGCTCGCAGTCGTAGAACTCGATGTACTCCTTGTCGGCAGTGGAGCGCCTGGAAGTAAGAAGAAGTTAGGTACGCATGATCCCATCCACTAGAATTTGTTCCGGCATGTTTGAGGCAAAGAACTACTAACTGACAAAAAGTCCATCGCTTTTACCAAAAGAAAACCAGCGTACCATGCATCAACTTCCTCCAGACGCTTAACGTAGTTCTCGATCTTCTTCAGTCCTTTGGCGCCCATGGCACGCAGGCTCTTCTCCGACTCCCAGGTGTTGTGCATGTGCGACCAACCGATCCACTTGACGAGGTACTGTCGTTCTAGTTGTTGTGCTGGCAAGTCTGAATTTCGTATTCCGTCAGAGACAAATGCAGAATGCGCGTACCTTGGACTCTTGCATTCGGATCCCCGCGGTCCTGGACGTTGTACCAGGTCGTGGGCGACCCTGTGGCTCCTGGAACGCCATCGCGATGCTTCAGCACTCTTTCTACCGTCTCTGCGTTAGAGTCGGCGGCGAGCGATGCCGACTGACGAGTGTTGTCCTCCTCCTCCCACTCAAGCACGTCCTCTTCGTCGATCTCAGAGTCCGAGCTCGCGTCTCGATAGTTCACACCGGAGGCGCGCTTGGAGCTGGCGTCTCTCCGGGAGCTTGTGGACTTCTTGGACGTCTTCTTGCGTCGGGTCGAGTACTCCGAGTCCGAGCTCTCTTGGCTACTCTCGCTCGTTGAGCCTCTGAAGTTAGAAAGTTAGTTAGCGACCGACTGAAGGTTGACATGCTATGGCGACACTCACCGTTTGCGTTTCCTGTCGCTAACCGCGTACTGCTCCCGCTCGATGGTCACGGTTTTTCGCGTTCTCGATGACTGACGCAGGATCTTCTCCTCTTTGAGTAGCTAAAACCGTTAATGCTAAAGCTAGCATGCTTAGCTGCACATACCTGTAACGTTTCGTTATCGATTTTCCCTGACCTCTTGGAGGACTTCTTCGGCTTCTCCTCCTCTTCATCATCGTCCTCCTCCTCGCTGGATATCTCGCCCTCTTCGGGCTCGTCGGCGTCTGAAGCTAATGCTGAGTGTTGCGGTTCTAGGCAGATAAACCTCAGTGAAGCCCTTTACCTCAATTGATGAGCCCAGTCTCAGAGGAGGGAATTTTCCCCGACATCTTAAGAGTCTTTCTGTCATACCTTGGTTCACGGCCAGTTGAAAATCCTCGTCATCGGAATCCTCCTGATCGCTCGACTCTGCAGGTTGTTCTTGCTGTGCAGGTGACTTTGTGTTGCTGTCTTCCGCTTCTTCATGGGAGCTCGGCGAGGAGGAAGAAGATGCCGACCCGCTCTCTGATTCGCTTCGGGACATTGATCTTCACAAACGCGTGTGGTCCTTAAGAGGAAATGTGCAACGTTGCAAAGGTGTGAGTAGTGATAATATTGTTCTCCGAATGCCGGACCAAGAGAAAGAAAGATGAAAGCTACGTACATGCTGAACACCCCTTGACATCTTTGGCCTGAGGCTGTGGAAAAGAACGGATCAGAAATTAACTAACTTTCTGAAATTATAAGCTGCGACTTGACGGATGTGAATCAATGCTGTACAACTCTGTTTAAGCATCCTGTTCGGTTAGGAAGCCTTGAGTAATTTCCTTTCATCTTCAGCAATTTATTTGACCATCCGAAAATCCGAAAAAGCCATTTGCGCGAAGATTTTTGTGACAGTTGCAAAGTGTTGTGACGTCATCACGGCTGTCATAAGTGAAGTTTCCTTAATTCTACGGTGTAAATACACATGATTCGCCAAGTAGGAACCTATGAGACTATAAAAGATCAAGCAGAAGGCATCGTTACCTTAAAAATTCTTGAACACACCGAAAATTTCGCGCGTAAAGCAAATTTTTCGACGCACATACGTACGCAACCGCTATGCAATCGATGAAAACGCTACACTCAGTAATGGTGAAGGAATAGGATAACACAGAAAATGGTGCGAGACCTATTGCTCATGTACGGGGTTCGTGTAATGTCGGCAAAGTTGTAAGTTGGACTCGACGAAATGTAAGGAAGAGACACTCCGCTAAGGATCCAATCGATAAATTCGAGGCAGTGCTAGCAATATTTCGAAGTTAAAGCATGCTAGAATTAGGGATAGGATAGTATTAACATTGCAGAATGACATTAAGGCTGCCCTAAGTATGTTGACATTGTCCGGGCCCAGCATACTTCCGACAAGTCCCGTACGATGGGACCACGACGAGTGTTCTGGTGACACCTTTCCACAGTACACCCTGCATCCAGCCACTCCACATCGGCGCCAAATTCAAAGCCCCAGCCCCATCTGTCTCTTTGCTAGAAGTACACAGAATAGTCGAGAACGATTTATTTAGCCTCATCGACGAGTAATATCCGAAAACGAACAGGCCAATGTGTCCATGAACAAGGAACAGAAGGCACAAACTTTGGTGGAGTAGTCAAAAATGAGCCCCTCCTGGATGAAGGGGTCGGCAACAGTGAACAGAGCGGGGGCGCCCGTAGGAGAATACCCAGAAGAAATAAATTATGGGGACCGAATAAGTTAAAACTCTGAGCGAAAAGACTCGAACCCCGAGGGGACGAGGATGACTTTGGAATAGATCACATGAGGAAGAGAGAGACGAAAGGTGCAGTTGCGAGGATGAGACAAATTGAGGAAGAAGGAAAGAAGCCGAGAATGGCAGTGCCGAAGGGAAGGAGGTGCTTAGAGCTCGTCCGCCTTCTTCTTCTTGATCTTCTTGCCGTCGCGGTCGTAGCTCTTGAGGCCGTCGGTGGAGTGCTTAGCGATGTACTTGATGAAGTCCTTCACCTCGCGGCCGCCGTCGTACGACACTGGCGTTTTCGTCGTCTTCGGCACCCAGAAGAGAGTCGGGTAGCTAAAGGCCAATTGTGAGACAGGTCGTTAGAGCCAATGCCAAGGCACAACTCATAGCGATCTGCCGCTAAGTCGAGTACAGAATAGTGAAGTGCCTACCCTCGGACTTCGAAGCCGGGCGGCACGTCGTTGGCCGTGGCGTCCATCTTCGCGATGACGACGTCCTCGTCGGCAAGCTTCTTCGCGAGCTCCTCGAACTTCGGCGCGAGTGCCTTGCAGTGTCCGCACCACGGCGCGTAGAACTCGATGAGCACGTCCTTGTCGGCGTCGGTGATGAGCTCCTTGAAGTTCTTGCCCACGGCGACCTTCAGCTCCTCCTGCGTCTCCGGCACCGGCTCGCTCTTCATGTACGGCTCAGCGTTACCGGCGAGCACGTCCTCCACGAACTGCTTCAGGTTCTCGATGCTAAACGGGGAACGGTAAGTGCGTGTTAGCAGTAAAGGTATGAAGCTACTAAGCACTGAAGTCGACACTCACCTGAACTCCTTGTTCAACGGGAACTTTCCGTCCTTGGTGTGCGCGGCAACGATGGGCTTGTCGCTGTCCTTGCGGTCAGCGAGGCCGTGCTGCTCGATCTCCTAAATCCGTTTAGTTACTCCATGAACTCCTTGAAGTAGCTTGTACCTGCGCGAACTCCTCCTTGTTGCTGACGGCGAAGTGGGCCTTGCGCTTGTAATCCTGGGCCACCTTCAGCACACGGTTGCGCCAGTAGTTGGTACCTAAAATGAGAGGTTAGGACGAAGTGGCTACGGATTGCTATAAGTTAACGATCGGTAGACGCGTACCCTTGGGGTCCTTGACGTAGTCGACGTTGTAGTAGACGACGAACAACGGACGCTGGGTGTACTGGAAGAGGTTGCCATTGGTGCGGAC
>JNEY01000050.1:445293-501763 GCA_020875895.1 Aphelenchus avenae
GGCAAAAACCGTAGTGGATAAAAGTACCCCTGGCTACTGTGGTTTTGTAGAGTGGGGCTGGGGGGGGGGCTGTTTTCAAAGAGTGAGGTGAGGGGCGTGTGTTTCGGTACTCGTAAAGGGGGAGGCTTAAGTTAATTAGAGAGAACACCTTTATTTTGAAACTTTACACTAGCTGTCGTTCAGTGCAAGCCTGGTAGAAAGAGGCGTGGCTGAGCCAACCTCCGACCCCTGTCCTCTCTCCGAGGTCCCTCAGTCTCTCCCCCCCCCAGCAGCTTTATGCGAACGCTATCCCTAGGCACGAAGGAGTAAGTGATAACTGTATGAGTCCAAACATGACAGTGACATGAAACTATAAAGACTGATTAGAAGGTACGCGAGATTAAGCTAGAATCTAGATATAGAGGACCCAGGATGATTCAGAAACAGAATAGAAGTGCAAGAACCCTGAATACCCGTAGCCTGGCCTTAGTGCTGCTGTACAGATTAGAAGTGGCTAATTCAGTAAATGGTCACAAAGCTAAATCAGCTTCGACGACAGTATAAAGCAGGGCAATGTGTACGCACTGAGTAAACTACGTCTTGCAAATGAACAAGGTTACGGCTTTGTACTGTTCGTAACGCCCACCCAAGGGCTACCTACAACCAGTCGAAGGCCTACAAAGTAGATGACAGAACCTGTCAATGGGTCTAGCGTGAGGACCCGCAACGAAGATAACAATGTGAGCCAGCATGTTTCGATGGTTGCCTTCAAACAACGCTGCTCAGCATCCCTAGAGCCAACAGCGAACCAACGAAGACCACATGAAGGGCCTGAGCCCCCCTCCACTAAGGAACCGATAGCGGCACGTCGCACGTCACATGGTTAGCACTCTATATGACAAGAATGTCAAGCGAGAGTGCGTCACTTAGTGTGTGTGGCGGCTACCTAGTGCAGACGGCAACGGAAGCAATCCGCAAAGCACAGACACATCTTTGCTAATTCACTCAGGGTTCGCTTAAGCTACTTCATGTCAGTTTTCCAGTAGGCTACATCACTACCTTGCAGAGCATCGCTTACCTTAACGATGCCGTCAGCCTCTCGGGGACCGTCATAGTCCTGCGAGACCTGGCCGTGGCGGAAGATCTTAAGGGTGGGGAAGCCGCTGACGCCGAACTTGTCGCACGTGGCCTTCTCGGCGGTACAGTCCACCTTCACCAACGCGATCGGCGGATCGTTGTTCTTCAGCTTCGTCGCCGCCTTCTCGTACTCCGGGGCTAACCTCTTGCAGTGTCCGCACCTGAAGTAGACAATTGTAGGCTAAGGAAATGCCATGGAATTGGTCTCGACAAGCTCTTAATAAGCACACTGTGACTAATAAGGTACACTAAAGTTTGTATCGGGTTCTTAGCTTAGCAGGGTAGCCAATGCATAGCAGAAAATTTCATTGTTCAGCTCTATCTGTCAATCGATAAATCGATAAGACATTACTTGTTCCTAAGCCTGTGCACATTCAAGCTTCAACCACAGGCTGATCATACATCCATTTCTTTAGCTGTAACTTACCACGGAGCATAGAATTCCACGAGGGCAACATCGAGGTCCTGGATCTTGGATTCGAAGTTGGCGTCGGTGAATTCGAGGACGTCATCGGAGAGAACGCCCGACAGCGCCAGCCCCGTAACGGCGAGGGACAACCACAGGGATCTCATACCCGGAGGTCTAAAGCAGAATAAGTTAGCTTAAAGCTCATCAAAGACGAGCATGACAAATACCGCAAAAACACGTGGAAGGAGGCACCGGCACCTACGCACTGGAGGCGAAAGAGAGAATGAGTGGAGAGGGGAAACAGGCCAGTGCTCGGATAATTCGAGAGCACGCAGAACGCCAAAATTCCGCTCAATGTCTATCGATGACCGTAGTTATCGGTGCTCTACACACAAACAACGTGGATGGCAATCGATATCGGTCAAAATACTTGTGCTAGACAGGGCTTGCGCAGGTTTAGTGATGGTTTGGGGTACCTATAAACCGTGTAGATGCCGAAAAGGACCTGATTGAGCAAGTTCGAGATTGCTGAAAGGGAAATAACAAAATCGCAGTCACTCAATCAGCAGTGAGTAAAAATGAGTTCAAGGGAACGGACTCTCCCTAACATAAAACTAAGGTTTTAGCAGCATCCATGCTTGGGCTTATGCTTAAAATCATAAATCTTGACTGAACGGTAAATGAGCGTCTGAAATAAAGTTTCACGCAGAGGGAACTCACAAATACGACTCCCGCAAAACGCTTCTAAGCACATTTTAAACAATCCAAGTCAAGCTATTCTCACTTTTGGCCTTCGTTGCTGTATAGAACCTCGGTTAGTTTCAGCCGCATCCGAGCACCATAAACACTTACGCACTGGTTAATCGAATGAAGTACGCACTGCTTTCCGAGATAACCTTCGCAAGCACCTAATTTCTACTTTTTTGTAGAAAAATTCGTCAAAACAACAATGAAAAAGCGGTAGCGTTCGCCACCAGGGAAGGGGACCTCTATCAGCGGGCCTACGGAGCTCCGCGTTTGTCGGAGCCCGTGAGTGGTGAATTGGAAGGCACAACACTTTCCGCCGGCGGAATGCTCGATGTGTGTGCTGCAGCGGAGGGGAGCACTCGCGAAGCGAATGTGTGTGTGCCAGCATGTCCTGAGCCTTCGCCGCTGCAACCGCGCACTAGGCAACCCGATGAGGCGGCGGAGATGAAAAAGTACCCCGGCGGCGGGGCGCTGTGGCCTTCGCTGATTGGCTTGATTCTCGTCGGCCGCGACGCCCACTTCTGTTTTCCGCCGTGAATGCGACGTGTCCTTCGCTGCGGACGCCGCGTCGCTCCTCGGATATTCCCAGACCTAACCGATGCGGCGGGGAAAGGGAACTAGCAGTGGAACGGGGAAATTTCGAGAAGGCCGAGTGTCCGTCGGATAGAGGCGAACAGCGGTTCAGGGATCAAACAAGAGAATTACAAACGCTCACGTCGAGTAAGCAACCATTGCAAAGCTAACGCATTTCATCGTGCGGCGTGCAGCCTTGCTGCTGAGCGTAGCGTCGCACACTGAACGAACTAGGTAATGAATGAAATCCTAGTGACTCTTCAGACGGAACATGTTATTACGAGGGCAAAGATATAGACACTCCTGTTAAACTTTGCATTCGTGGTCCATTGTTGCACCTGGTTCAGAATTCTATCGCTTTTCTCTTAAGAATTCACTACAGTTGTGGACAAAGTCAAGCGTCCCATCCTCGTGCCCAAGCAGCTTGAAACCAACATGCGTACCTCGCCGATTGCCAGGATATAGGACGGCCTGCAGACTACACATTGCCCGACTTGACTCAACGTAGTATGCGTACATGCGAGAACTACGTCCGACGATTGGATCTGTTAATACATGCATGCATCGTAGCTTTGCTGCATGCATTTAAACTGCATCATTAAGCACTGGCCACAATGCCGACCCCTAGTCCGAGACCGGGACTCGATGTGGCCACAATGAATGTCCTCGAGGTCGACCTCGAGTCCCAGGACTCGGACTCGAGGTAATGTCCATAATGACTTTTGACCTCGAGTCCCAGTCCGACCTCGAGTCCGACCTCGAGTCCGTCCTCGAGGACGGACTCGGACTCGAGGTGGCCACAATGCGCGTACATGTCCTCGAGGACGGACTCGAGGCCTCGACGCCTGTTTCAAAATTTTTTGAAAATTTCGTCAGGATGTCGAGAAGACTAGGTTAGCTACTCCTGGTTTTTCAAGGCAGGCCCTATTTGTCGGCTGGGCGGTCCGGACCCGTGCACAGGTCTATGGTCTTCTTTCCTGCTGCTGGTTCCCTAGGCTTGCGATTCCTTGTCCTCGAAGAGCACACCGCCAGATCGCAACACTTTATTTCCGATGGGAGAAAGAAAGACCCAACTAAATTACAAGAAATTAGTTGGGTAAATACAGTTTAAATCAGTACATTAAAGCGCAATAAGACACGTAAAACGGGCGTGAAAAGGAGGGGGTTCCTGCGTCCTAGCCGCCTCGACAGAATGTGTCGTTGTGGCAGCTTGGGTCGCTCCCCGGTGGCTCGCAAGGATGATGCGTTAGCGCCACCGGTTCACTTCCCCATGGACTGGCTGCGGTGGCTTGCAGCGCGCTGCTTAAATACGGCCGTCGGGTGTCGGTCGATCCGCCCGTTGTGGCGGGCGTCTCCGTTCGAAAAGTGGCGGGAGAGGCGCGTCGGTGGCAGGTCGCGGGCCGCCGCTCAAAGGTCACGGAATGAACTGAGCGGGCGACCGCGTCAGCAGGGAAAACGCTGAAGAAGTTTGAATCGCACCTCGTGAACCGCGAGTGTTCACGACACTGGNGTATCGGGTTTTTAGCTTAGCAAGGTACCCAATGCATAGCAGAAAGTTTAACTGTTCAGCTCTAGCTGCCAATCGATAAATCGATAAGACTTTACTTGTTCCTAAGCATGTGCACATTCAAGCTTCACATCATACATCCATTTCTTTATCTGTAACTTACCACGGAGCATAGAATTCCACGAGGGCAACATCGAGGTCTTGGATCTTGGATTCGAAGTTGGCGTCGGTGAATTCGAGGACGTCATCGGAGAGAACGCCCGACAGCGCCAGCCCCGTAACGGCGAGGGACAAACACAGGAATCTCATACCCGGAGGTCTAAAGCAGAATAAGTTAGCTTAAAGCTCACCAAAGACAAGCATGACAAATGCCGCAAAACACGCGGAAGGAAGCCGCTGGCACCTACGCACTGGACGAGAAAGTGCGAGTGAGTGGAGAGGGAAACAGGCCAGTGCTCGGATAATTCGAGAGCACGCAGAACGCCAAATTCCGCTCAATGTCTATTGATGACCGTAGTTATCGGTGCTCTACACAGAAACAACGTGGATGGCAATCGATATCGGTCAAAATACTTATGCTAGACAGGGCTTGCGCAGGTTTAGTGATGGTTTGGAGTCCGTATAAACCCTGCAGATGCCGGAAAAGAACGAATGGACCGGTTCGACGTTATTGAGAGGGAAATCACATGGCAGTCACTCAATCAGCAGTGAGTAAAAAATGAGTCAAGGAAACGGACTCTCCTAAACATGAAACTTGGGTTTTAGCGGCATCCATGCTTATGCTTATGCTTAAAATCATAAATCTTTACTGAACGGTAAACGAGCGTCGGACTTAAAATTTCACGCAGAAGGAACCCACAAACATGACTCCTGCACGCCCCTTCAAAGCACTATCTTAAACCAATCCAAGTCAAGCTATTCTCCCTTTAAGCCTTCGCTGCTGTATAGGACCTGGGTTAGGTTTCCTGGTTTTGGGTCATCCGAGCCACAAAAGCACCCACACACTGGTTAATCGAATGAAGTACACACTGCCTTTCGACAAACCTTCGCAAGCACCTAATTTCTACTTTTTGTAGAAAAGTTTTTTAAAACAACAGTGAAAAAGCGGTAGCGTTCGCCACCAGGGGGACCTCTATCAGCGGGCCTACGGAGCTCCGCGTTTGTCGGAGCCCGTGAGTGGTGAATTGGAAGGCACAACACTTTCCGCCGGCGGAATGCTCGATGTGTGTGCTGCAGCGGAGGGGAGCACTCGCGAAGCGAATGTCTGTGTGCCAGCATGTCCCGAGCCTTCGCCGCTGCAACCGCGCACTAGGCAACCCGTTGAGGCGGCGGAGATGAAAAAGTACCCCGGTGGCGGGGCGCTGTGGCCTTCGCTGATTGGCTCGATTCTCGTCGGCCGCTACGCCCACTTCTGTTTTCCGCCATGAATGCGACGTGTCCTTCGCTGCGGCCGCCGCGTCGCTCCTCGGATATTCCCAGACTTAACTGATGCGGCGGGGAAAGGGAACTAGCAGTGGAACCGGGGAAATTTCGAGAAGGCCGAGTGTCCGTCGGATAGCGGCGAGTAGCGGTTTAGGGACCAAACAAGAGAATTAAAACGCACACATATCACGCCCAGAAAAAAACATTTTAGCGGGAAATTCCGGGACACACCAGCATGGACAAACAAGGAAAAGGCGTCGAGCGTGCGTAGTACTCAAACAAGATGTACCCGAATTCAAGATGAAGTAGGTACTCTCATGCTAGAATATTAAAAAAACAAGCCAAAGAATTAGTTTTGTCTGAATTTATTGTTGGGATATGAAGCACGAGATGTCAACCTTCGTCTGGTAGCTGCTTCTGATACGTGCCGTCTTAGCCAACTCTAATCTGTTTAGTTAACGGGCTTAGCGCCTACTGATCCCAGCTATGGCTGTAGTTCTATGGACCAGCGTGGCCCCTCTCGCTTTCCTGCGTTCCCGATACTTATCGCTCTGTTTGTCCGGCACATTGCAGCACATTAGGCCCACCGAGACCTTGGAGTTCCCTTACTCTTTGTCGAGGATAGGCTTTTGATGTGTCAATCGCTTCGACTACGCAAAACACTAGTATGTCACATGCTGTATGTGACTTCAATTATCGGGCCACCAGAGGGCCTGTTCGAGCCGTCTGAGCAGTTCGAGTAAGCAACCATTTGCAAAGCCAACGCATTTCATCGTGCGGCGTGCAGCCTTGCTGCTGAGCGTAGCATCTAGGTCGAACACATAGCACACTGAACGAACTAGGTAATGAATAAAATCCTAGTGACTCATCAGACGGAACATGTTATTACGAGGGCAAAACATAGACACTCCTATTGAACTTGGCATTCATGGTCCATTGTTGCACCTGGTTCGGAATTCTAGCGCTTTTCTCTTAAGAATTCAGTACAATTGTGGACAAAGTCAAACGTCCCATCCTCGTGCCCAAGCAGCTTGAAACCAACATGCGTACCTCGCCGATTGCCAGAGTATAGGACGGCCTGCAGACTACACATTGCCCGACTTGACTCAACGTAGTGTGCGTGCATGCGAGAACTACGTCCGACTTGCTTCATGCATTTTAACTACATCATTAAGCCCTGGCCACAATGCCGACCCCGATGTCCGAGTCCGAGTCCGGGACTCGATGTGGCCACAATGAATGTCCTCGAGGTCGACCTCGAGTCCCAGGACTCAAACTCGAGGTAGTGTCCACAATGACTTTTGACCTCGAGTCCGAGTCCGACCTCGAGTCCGTCCTCGAGGACGGACTCGGACTCGAGGTGGCGACAATGCGCGGACATGTCCTCGAGGACGTCCTCGAGGACGGACTCGAGGCCTCGACGCCTGTTTCAAAATTTTCTGAAAATTTCGTCAGGGCTCGAGGTGGACTCGATGTCTGTGGGGCTCATTCTTGACCGGTTTCGATGCCGTTTTCGAGGTACATACAATTTTCAACGTTTTGGAACCCGATTTTCATGGGTTTTAGCGCATTTGGCCTGCCCAGAAGAAAGTTATGCCCGTTCTACCGAGGTACACTTGTTTTCGTCAGGACTCGTGGTTGGGCGTGTGTTTTCCGCGGCCCTTTCGTTGTTTTTATTTGCGCAAGTCCTCAGCATTAATATTTTTACCATTATAGATGTCCATTTCGCGTAGCCAAGCCCTCGCTCTACTGCTTCTGCGTCGTAGAAAACGCAAACAGCGACGTCGCTTTGGCATTCATCCGATCAACCGTATGCGTGACGAGCGTGGCGAGCGTTGCCTGCTTCTCCAGCTACGAGCCCATCCTGAGCGGTTTAGCGGATACTTCCGCATGTCCCCAGAGCTCTTCGATCGTTTGCTGAACTTCGTGGAAAGCGGGTAAGCAGGGCTTAAGTCATAGCAAAATTGCGTGCATAGCGCCCAATAGCGCATGTAGCCAGCACCAGACCCCTTGAGCACCCCCTAAGAGACCTCTAGATAGTCGGATTTGCCATGCTACTGTTTTCCGCGTCCAAATACCTGTTCGTGGTATGCTTTAGCACTAAATTTTTTCTAACTCTCTACGTGTATGCGTGCATACCGCTTGCACACATTCAACCATATGTATCTTTTCCTAGAAAACAGATTAGGCTCAAACGTAACAGTTTCGTATGGCTATTTTACACGCTCTCGACAGATGCTAATCTAGAAATCTTTTCCGGTGTCTAAACTTCAAAGCCGGATGGTTCTCCAGCTTACGGGCTATAGCGACCCTCGATACATCATTCGTCCCATAGCGGGCAAGAAGGAGAGATTGTATCATACAGGACCGTAGGGGGTTTTCGTGCATAGAGAACCGTAAATAGCATCCGGTTTTGCTTAGCGGTTGCGTGATGGGAAGGGGAGGCAGGAGGTCTAATGCTTGCATGCTATAGCGAGCCCACTATCGTATGCGTACGTAGCGGGCACGAATGAGCAACTGAAGGTTTTCGTACATGGTGAATAGAAAATAGTGTTGGCATGAGCCAGCAAAGTTTCGAATTCTCACGTTGGATTATGAGCATGCTCTTCATGCTGCCCTTGTGTGTGCGCATGCGAAATACTGCTACGCGCAGGCTATACCAGTGCAGCTTCGGTGGTGCCTTTGAATAACCTGTGAAAAGTTATGCTCAACAAAGTTGCGCTGCACGAGGTTTGGAACACTGGATGCATGCAGCAAAGCAAAGCTGCAACGCATGCGTAGACTGTGACGAATGCGGTAGCGCTAAAATGCTGCGGTAGGACTACAATGCATGCAGCTACGCTGCGATCCCAACGCAGAACCATTATACCTGCCTACAACCCCTGTGCGGGGTCTGGGCCCGTGGCTAGCCCTAAGGCCACGGCCCGGGTCCGGCCTCAAGCCGCCGGACCCGCGCACGGGGTTGTCTGCCTAATGGAAAAGTCCATAGTCGATTAGTGCAGCGCCCCATCTCTGCGCTCATGTACTTTGCTAAGACAAACTTCCACGGTTTTCGCATCATGCCGTAACTTGCTTTTTTTGGCACGTATGTATGGCAGTCCAGATCCCCTTATCCCGTATCGTTCCGTACCACATCGAGCAGTATGGCACGGCAGTACGGTCGGTAGTTACGGTACGCCGCCGATCATTAATGTCTGCAGCAGCTTCCTAAGAGTCTGCACGACTTTTATTTATCGCTGATTAAATGTTACTAACAAAATTCTTGCTGGCACGATTCGGTAGGTAGCAATATACAGCTAGCAATACGTCGCAGGGCGTCGTTACTTATGTTCTCTATGTTCTGCCGTGCTGAGAGTAAAACGTCTCGCGTACGTGAAGTCGCCAAGATCAAGCACTCGCTTGTCAGCACTTGGTGCGGTGGAAGAGCACCGCCGCTCTCAGACTCTCATATCAGATCCTTTTGTGTCGTCGCAGGACAGTCATCTTCAATGGCTGAAGAGAGCGTTTGTGAGTAGGTGGTGCGTGCCCTTCTTGATATAAGCGCCCTTGTCAACGCTTGGGCTCTCATTGTTTTGCAGATTCGGATGCAGTTTGTCCAACAAGCTTTTGGTTTGCTGCGTTTCACTGCATTTCTGGCATGGTATGAATCCCTGCGTGAAATATATGTTTTATTTCAATTCTCGCCCGCCTCGCGTACGTGCCAGAACATTAGCTTAAGCAGACTGGAGTCCTCACACATACAGGCATAGAGAGGCCTAAAACTGTAATCGATGTATTGTACGGAAGAATTCTGACCACACTGCCAGTGTAATCAGCGCTGAGTGTTCTCCTTTCTCTTTTTATGCCTGCATTAGGTGGCTTTCTCGATGTGCCAGGTGGATGCGTGCAAAACTGTGAACGTTTTGAAATCGCACATCTCAAGAGACCGGATCTGCCTTGTGAATTGCGGTGTTCGAAATGCTTTTCTCACACCGCCACCCCCTCGTGATGGGAGGAACGGCGCGCCGTCCTCAGCGGAGGGCCCATTTCATTCACCCCTCCAGACGCGGCGGTAGCTTTCGCGTCAAGACATCGGCTTGGCGCTCAGCAGTGAGGTTTGAATCAGCCCGTTTGTGGGTTTGCTATGTTCTGAACCAGTCAGACGGAGCGAGTGTGCGGTCAGTTTTTCCAGTATTCACCTTCCGCAGATGTGGCCATTGAAATCCTTGAACCATTTTATTCAACTGTGACGAATTCCTTGTTAACTTCCCAGTATTTGGTAAAGTTTTTGTGGCACTGTAAGCTCGAAGGTTTCTTTGAACCCCTGCTGCTGTCTATTTCACCGATCCTTCTCGCCGTTTGCAAAATTCGTTTCCATTTCCGTGACAACCAGTTGCATTCTCGCGTGGTCAGGTGGGCAAGAAGCTGCCATGTGCTGATCAGCAAAAGTGGGACATTTCTACTTTAGGATGACTGATCCGAAGAAGCTGAAGGAGGTGCCGCTTACGGTCTACGACGAGCTTAAGAAGCGCCACTACAACCGCGGTAATTTCCTTGGAAAGGGCGGCTTTGCGCGGTGCTATGAGCTCATTGACCGCCGAACTAACCACGTTTATGCCGGCAAAGTCGTCTCCAAGACGATCCTGCTTAAGAAGAGCCAGAAAGACAAGGTGAGTGCCATTTTCGCCAGCTGCGCGCATGTGCCTTTAAAAATAGCGGTTCTGTTCTCTTTCAGATGGCACAGGAGATCGACATCCACCGAAAGCTTTCCCACCCGCACATCGTCAGGATGGAGGACTACTTCGAGGACAACGACAACGTCTACATCCTCCTGGAGCTGTGTCCTCGTCGGTCCCTGATGGAGCTGCACAAACGCCGGCGCCAAGTCACCGAGCCTGAGGCCCGTTATTTCACGGCTCAGGTATAGCTGGTGACTGCTGGGAAAGAGTTTCATATCATGAATGTCCTAGATTGTGGAGGGGTGCCAGTACCTCCACGCTCACAAGATCATCCATCGCGACTTGAAGCTCGGTAACCTCTTCCTCAACGAGGAGATGCAAGTGAAGATTGGTAAGTCTTTGAGTTCAGCATGCTTTTCACAGACGCGAAATTTAGGCGACTTCGGCCTCGCAACCATCGTGGAGCAAGAGGGAGAGCGCAAGAAGACCCTGTGCGGCACTCCGAACTACATCGCACCGGAGATGCTGGACAAGAGGGGTCACTCGTACGAGGTGGACATCTGGGCGGTGCGTTGCATTCTTCCGGGAAAGACCCGTTAACTCACTGTGTTCAGGTCGGCTGCATTCTCTTCACTTTGCTCGTGGGCAAACCGCCGTTCGAGACCGCTTCGCTGAAGGACACCTACAACAGGATCAGGAACAACCAGGCAAGTAGCATATCTTGTTATCATATCTCTATAGCATTATATCAAGTCATTTTCGTATCAACCTGATAACTTCAGTACATGATCCCGCAGAGCATCGGCCGCAACGCAGCGCAGCTCATCGGCAAGCTGCTGGCTCCGAGTCCCGCTCATCGTCCGAACGCACTCGCCATTATGCAGTACGCGTTCTTCACGGAGGGTTACATGCCGACGCGCTTGCCCACCTCGTGCCTCACGATGGCGCCGAAGTTCAACACGCAGGCGGTCTCCGGCGGCATTGCCGATGTAGGTCACTAACGAAGCGTTACCGCATTGAGCGGAAATGCATCGCAATCTCAAATTACAATCTCTATTACAATTAATCTATCTCGCGCAATCAAAACTTAATCTCGCCTGATCCGTTAGGCTGGTGTCTTCCTCTCGGAATTAATGTGATTTCAGAGTCGCTTCGTGGAGCGTGCGGTCGGTTCTCCAAGAAACGACTACGCCGGTCGTCAGATGGCAGCTGTGCCGGAGCAGAAGGCGGTCGAGCGTGTCAAGCAGGACGCCTCCTCAGTGATGATTCTCGAGAAGGCACCGGGTATGTACGAGGCAGAGATGACATACCGTTATAGCATGCTTTTTAGCTTAGGCCAGGATGACGTGCCCAGGGACTTCTACCTCTCGACTCTGTTCGCCCAGGTGTCGAAGGTGCTCAATGCAACTCAGGCACGCCTCATCCAGGACCCGGCTGATTTCGGTAAGTCAAACATTCAATAAGTGTTGCTAACACAGGAAGAAGGCCACTTCACCCTCACACTTCGTTGTTTCGTAGAGACTTAGGAGATACGATTTTTAAGCTAGACGTCCGTCGAATTGTGTGACTTTAGTGGACGTTGAGGATCCTGCTGCCGGCCCGGTCTACTGGATCTCAAAGTGGGTCGACTACTCGGACAAGTACGGCCTCGGCTACCAGCTCTCCGACAACAGTGTCGGCGTCCTCTTCAACGACAACACTAAGTTCATCATGGATGCCGCTGGCGAGTACGTACTTTGAAGCTTTTACACGTCCATTAGTGGCAGTAAGTGGTAACTTGTGGTAACGTGACTTCTTTCAGGCAGATACAATACATTGAGCGAGACGGCACCGAGTACTTCCACACTAACTCGGACTATCCGGAGGAGCTGCAGAAGAAGGTGAAGCTCATTCGCCACTTCCGCAACTACATGAACGAGAACCTCGTGACGACCGCAGCGAACTACGCCGTGTGCGAGGGCGACGAGCTGGCCCGTCTGCCCAGCCTCGTCACGTGGTTCCGCACGAAGTCCGCGATCGTGCTCCACCTCAACAATGGCACGCTGCAGGTCAAC
This sequence comes from Aphelenchus avenae, assembly GCA_020875895.1. Taxonomy (NCBI): domain Eukaryota; kingdom Metazoa; phylum Nematoda; class Chromadorea; order Rhabditida; family Aphelenchidae; genus Aphelenchus; species Aphelenchus avenae. Next base: position 457,780 of record JNEY01000050.1, read on the forward strand.
TTCTTCCAGGTACGCTCAGTATCGTTTAATTCTGTACTTAATTCTCGATATTTAGGACCACGTGAAGCTTGTGCTGTGCCCGTTGATGCAGGCCATCACCTACATCGATGCCCACAAGGGCTTCCGCACCTTCAAGTTCGACAAGATGGAGGACAAGGGCTGCCCCAGGGAGCTCTTCCCGCGCCTCAAATATGCTAAGGTAGGACGCATGAGAGCTGTACCTAAGTGTTTAGTTTCGCACATTTCAGACGATGATCGAGCGCACGATGTCGCGCGGCGGCGTCTCGGGAAGCTCGTCGACCGCATCGCGTTCCCAGAGCGTCGGCGCCCGATCGAGCGCGACCACCACCACCATCGGCCACGGAGCTCCGCGGACGCCTTCGTTGCACATGTAGACCGCCACCGCAAGAACGCGCCTCCACGGCCTCCGCTTTCGACTGTACCATTGGACTTAACGCTTTTGATGCCCCCCTCCCCACCCCCGCTCTGCACCTACCGTGCTTTCGAAAACTACTTCTCTTTTAGCGACCTTAAAACCTATTGTCCCGAGTAGCCTCCGTGGTGCCTTCAGAATTGACGTTTGAGATTGAACCGTTTGGTGGTAATGTCCAATAAAGTAGTCCAACGAGCGCTGTCATTATCTAGACTAGCTCAGGTATGCTAAATTGAGCTGAGTGTATCGGTGATCTTTTAGCGTCTTGGTAAGACTTATCGGGCCTTCATTGAACTCTGGCTGTTCTGCTGGACCATAACTTTAAGGGACAACGTCTGGCTTTAGTGACGCGACTGAAGTTTGCGATTTACTCGTACCTTGGTCTGACCGTAGCGTCACAAGCATACCGTTTTGTTCCTCGGACCCTTGTGATATGAACCGTCAAAAAGCTAACTTTCTCACGATTTTGTTCGCCTATACAAGCTGTTTCTGCGCCCGTGGAAACTTGATGCCGAACGACGTTGAGCAAGACCTGTCGATCTCAACAAAACGGCACATTTAGCGACTTCGTTGCTTAGTGCATTTTTCCTTCAGTCTTAGGGGACTTAGACACTTTCAACATTCAGCACATGAGGGGCATATGTAACGGTATTCTTTCGATTTTATTTCTGAAAATATGAAATGTTCTTTATAATTCTGGGAGTATAAATGACTTGATTAACTGGCTATGTTATGTAAAGTACGTGTGAGGGAAGCACGTCCACGTGAACACCTATCACCATCAGTTCATGTAGGGAAAGGTGCCTGCAGCGAAGCCAGCATTGACATGGTCGGTTTCATCATAGGGTTGCTCGGCTGCAGGTGGCTGGTGGTCCTCGAGAAAATCTTCCGGCAGAGGAGGGCATATGTTTGACGGTCCAGCATAAGCTCCACCGGCATGTTGGTAGTTTGACAGGGGCATCTGAAAGCCAACATAGACGGTGGCTGTAAGGTAACCTAGGCTTTAGCCAAGCATTGCGAAAGTTAAGCCATGAACGTGTGTGTCCATCATGACTGCTTAGAGTTTGTGTACAAAGAGTTGTCTTGACCAGGGTTTTAACCTCTACGTTAACTTCTACCTCTACATCAGCTCTACCTCTACCTCTACGTAGAGGTTGAAGTAGAAGTTGAGGTTTCCCCCGGGAGTCAAGTAGAGGTAGAGGTTTTCCAGCGGACGAGTAGAGGTAGAGGTAGAAGTAGAGGTTTTGCAGCGATCAGGTAGAAGAAGAGGTAGAGGTCAAGAATTGCTAGTTAATGTTAAATGCTGTATTATTTTTTACTGTTTCGTTAACAATCTGATGTTTCATCAATCTACATTTTGACGACTGATAAGGCCATATTTTTCCAGTTCGACGACTGATTAGCTGTCTAGTAGCTCCAAGGCAGACCCTTATGTAGAGATAGAGGTTCGCACGTGTGAGCTAAAAGCTTTCCGATGGTAACGTAGAGGCAGGGGTAGAGGTTTCCCGGTGGCAACGTAAAGGTAGAGGAAGAGGTAGAGGTTTTCCGGCGGCAACGTAGAAGTAGAGGTAGAGATTTTCTGGTGGGGACGTAGAGGTAGAGGTAAACGTAGAGGTTTTCTGTTGGCATCGTTAAGGTAGAGGTAGAGGTTTTTAGAGAATTTGAGACCCCGGTCTTGACAATGCGATTTTACCTGAGTTGAAAGCAGTGAGCTCACCGGCGGCGGAAGAGGCGGTTGCTGCGGAATACGCGACGGACCTTGCGAACCTCCGTAAGTTGCCTGAATTCAAAGCCATAAGAATGTGCAAGCAAGCATCACGGAGGTGCAACGTACGCTGGTGAAACAGTATCGGCGGAATTGTTCTACTTTACCTGAGTCGCAGGCATCGATGCGTACTGGTACGGCGTAGCCGATGTATACGTAGACGTCCTGGTCATGTTCTGGTTGTTGCCGCAATGCTAAAGATGCACGTAAGGTCTAGTTTGCGAACTCTAGAATTGCAATGGTTTCTGTATCATTCAACTTACTCCGCATCGATGGAGGACATTCTCGTGGGCCAACTGCTTGTTCTTCTGCTCCAGTTCTTTGATCGTCGCGTCTCTGGCGGCGAGTTGTTTCTTGACGTATTTCAGTTCGTCGAAACGTTCTTCGAGGCATACAATGTAATGGTTATCGGTGTAGGTCTTGCGCGCCGTCAATCGCCTCTGCCTCCGTTTGTTAGCGCAGGCGTCACACTAGGAGCAGATTCGGCTAATACGATAGTGAGCTTACTTACCAAGCCATGCTGGCATAAGCGACGCTCACACGACTCCCAGTGTTCCTTGCAACCGGCACACTAAAACCGCTTAGGTACTTTGGTCAGTTGTACGACTACGCTATACATAAAACAGAAACAACCATGTGTTTGAAAAGGTATTTTGCTGGGAAATTATCGGCGTCTTTAGCATGCAGGTCGCAAAACTACACTGCCTACCGTTCAGACCGTTCGAGAAAGCCAGGTGGCGGAGTTGCCGTATTCTGCTCAAATTCACTTATTGCATACGATGTGCCTTCCGCCTANCAGGACTCGAGGTGGACTCGATGTCTGTGGGGCTCATTCTTGACCGATTTCGATGCGGTTTTCGAGTTACATACCGTTTTCAACGTTTTGGAACCCGATTTTCATGCTTTCGTTGTTTTTATTTGCGCAAGTCCTCCGTATTATTATTTTTACCATTATAGATGCCCATTTCGCGTAGCCGAGCCCTCGCTCTACTGCTTCTGCGTCGTAGAAAACGCAAACAGCGATGTCGCTTTGGCATTCATCCGATCAACCGTATTCGTGACGAGCGTGACGAGCTTTGCCTGCTTCTCCAGCTACGAGCCCATCCTGAGCGGTTTAGCGGATACTTCCGCATGTCCCCAGAGCTCTTCGATAGTTTGCTGAACTTCGTGGAAAGCGGGTAAGCAGGGCTTAAGTCATAGCGCTATCGCGTACATAGCCCTCAATAGCGCATGTAGGCAGGCAGGCAGCACCACCCCTTGAGCACCCCCTAAGAGACCCTCGACATATTCGGATTTACCCTGCTAATGCTTTCCGCCTCCAAATACCCGTTCGTGGTATGCTTTAGCACTAAATTTTTTCTAACTCTCTACGCGTATGCGTGCATACCGCTTGCTTTCCCTTGTAAGCAGGAAGCACATTTTCGACACATTCAACCAGATCTTTTTCTAGAAAACCGATTAGGTTCAAAAGTCGTATGGCTTTTTACTGGCTATCGATTGATACCAATCGTAAAATCTTTTCCGAACGACATGCGCAGAGCGGTCGAGCAATTTCATAGACAAATGAAAAGTTCAGAACTTTCAGGCTTCAAAGATTTTCAAACTTCAATGTCTAAACTTCAAAGCCGGATACGCCTCCCGCTTACAGGCTATAGCGACCCCGATACATCATCCGTCCCATAGCGGATAAGAATGAGAGATTGTATCATATAGGACCAAAGGGGGTTTTCGTGCATGGAGAACCGTAATAGCATCCGGTTTTGCTTAGTGGTTGCATACGGGGACAGGGAGGCAGGAGGCCTCATGCTTGCATGCTATAGCAAGCCCACTATCGCATGCGCCCATAGCGGGCACGAATGGGCACCTGAAGGTTTTCGTACATGGTGAATACAAAATAGTGTTGGTTTGAGCTCGCAAAGTTTCGAATTCTGACGTTCGACTCTGAGCATGCTCTTCATGCTGCCAGCGTGCGCATGCGCAAGACTGCTACGCGCAGGCTATACCAGTGCGGCTCCGTTCGGTGCCTTTGAATAGCATGTGAAAAGTTATGCTAAACAAAGTTGCACTGCACGAAGTTTGGAACATTGAATGCATGCAGCAACGCTACAACGCATGCGTAGACTGTGACGAATGCGGTAGCACTAAGATGCATGTGGTAGGGCTACGATGTATGCAGCTACGATGCGATCCCAACGCAGAAACATCGTATCTGCCTACAACTCTGGGCACGTGTCTGGGGAGGGGTCAGGGGCCCTGGCTTGCCCTAAGGACACGGCTCGGGGCCCGGCCTCAAGCCGGCGGACCCGCGCACAGGGTTGTCTGCCTAACGGAAAAGTCCATTGTCGATTAGTGTAGCGCCCCAACTAGACCAACTTCCTCCATTTTCGCATCATGACGTAATTTGCTTCTTTTGGCACGTAAGTACGGCAATCCAGATCCCCTTAACCCGTATCGTATAACCGTACCACATCGGGCAGTATGGCACGGCAGTGCGGTCCCGCCCGGTAGTTACGGTACGCCGCCGATCAATAGTGTACAGCTTTCTAAGGGCCTGTATATTTTTTATTTATCGGTGATTAAATGTTACTAACAGAACTCTTGCTGGCACGATTCGGTAGTTAGCAAGATACAGCTAGCAATACGTAGCAGGACGTCCCAGACCTACGTCCCTTATGTTCTCCATGCTCTGCCGTGCTGAGAGTAAAACGTCTCGCGTACGTGAACTCGCGAAGATAAAGCACTCGCTTGTCAGCACTTGGTGCGGTGGAAGAGCACCGCCGCTCTCAGACTCTCATATCAGATCCTTTTGTGTCGTCGCAGGACAGTCATCTTCAATGGCTGAAGAGAGCGTTTGTGAGTAGGTGGTGCGTGCCCTTCTTGATATAAGCGCCTTTGTCAACGCTTGGGCTCTCATTTTTGCAGGCCGGCGTGCGATTTGCCCAACAAGGTTTTGGTTCGCTGTTTTCAACTGGATTTCTAGCATGAATTCCTGCGTGAAATATGTGGTGCCTTTCTTTCGACACTCGATGAGTGTAATTATAAATGTCGCCAGCCTGGCTTACGTACCAAAACAATAGCTTAAGCAGCCTGGAGCTCGGTCACACTCAGACGCAATGAGTTCTAAAACTGTACTCGAGGTATTGGACGGAAGAATTCTGATCACAATGTCAGTGTTAATGTGCTTGAATGCCCTCCTGGTGTGCCTGTATTAGGTAGCTTTCTTGCTTTGATGTTGGGTGCGTGTGAAGCTGTGAACGTTTTGAAATCGCACATCTCAAGAGCCCGGATCTGTCTCGTGAATTGCAGTGTTCGAAATGCCTTTCTCACACCGCCACCGCCTCGTGATGGGCGGAACGGGGCGCTGTCCTCAGCGGTGGGCCCATTCCGCCCATCACTCCAGACGCGGCGGTAGCTTTCGCGTCAAGACATCGGCTTGGCGCCCAGCAGAGAGGTTTGAATCAGCCGGTTTGTGGGTTTGCTATGTGCTGAACCATGAAACGGAGCGAGTGTGCGGTCAGTTTTTCCATTAGGTAGTCGCTTTCCGTATATATGGCCATTAAAATTCTTGAACGATTTTAACGAATTCCTTGTTAACTTCCCAGCATTTGGTAAAGTTTTTGTGGCACTGTAAGCACGGAGGTTTCTTTGAACCCCTGCTGCTGTCTATTTCACCGATCCTTCTTCGCCGTTTGCAAAATTCATTTCCATTTCCGTGACAACCAGTTGCATTCTCGCGTAGTCAGGTGGACAAGCACTGCCATGTGCTGATCAGCAAAAGTGAAACATTTCTGCTTTAGGATGACTGATCCGAAGAAGCTGAAGGAGGTGCCGCTTTCGGTCTACGACGAGCTTAAGAAGCGCCACTACAACCGCGGTAATTTCCTTGGAAAGGGCGGTTTTGCGCGGTGCTATGAGCTCATTGACCGCCGAACTAACCACGTTTATGCCGGCAAAGTCGTCTCCAAGACGATCCTGCTTAAGAAGAGCCAGAAAGACAAGGTAAGTGCCACTTTCGGCTTCGTCGTCACCTGCACGCACGTGCCTTTAAAAATAGCGGATCTCTCCTCTTCCAGATGGCACAGGAGATCGACATCCACCGAAAGCTTTCCCACCCGCACATCGTCAGGATGGAGGACTACTTCGAGGACAACGACAACGTCTACATCCTGCTGGAGCTGTGTCCTCGTCGGTCTCTGATGGAGCTGCACAAACGCCGGCGCCAAGTCACCGAGCCCGAGGCTCGTTATTTCACGGCTCAGGTACCGTATTTTCTCTAATAAACCCCCCGGGGGGTTTAATTCGCGATCGATGAATTTCGGAAAATTTCAAAATTTTAAATGCTCGTAACTTTTTTCTTTTGCGTCCGCAGGACTCTCTCTTCGTCTTAAAATACTTGGTTCGTCGTTATCTATTCAAATATGGCCTTAGTTTGGAAGTAACCGTTGCCCCAGCCCAGCTGTAAATTTTTGGGGAGGGGGGTCTATTAGGTGGGGGGGGGTCTAATAGAGGGGAGGGTNACGGCACCGAGTACTTCCACACCAACTCGGACTATCCGGAGGAGCTGCAGAAGAAGGTGAAGCTCATTCGCCACTTCCGCAACTACATGAACGAGAACCTCGTGACGACCGCCGCGAACTACGCCGTGTGCGAGGGCGACGAGCTGGCCCGTCTGCCCAGCCTCGTCACGTGGTTCCGCACGAAGTCCGCGATCGTGCTCCACCTCAACAATGGCACGCTGCAGGTCAACTTCTTCCAGGTACGCTCAGTATCGTCGGCTTCTGTACTTAATTCTCGATATTTAGGACCACGTGAAGCTTGTGCTGTGCCCGTTGATGCAGGCCATCACCTACATCGATGCCCACAAGGGCTTCCGCACCTTCAAGTTCGACAAGATGGAGGACAAGGGCTGCCCCAGGGAGCTCTTCCCGCGCCTCAAATATGCTAAGGTAGGACGCATGAGAGCTGTACCTAAGTGTTTAGTTTCGCACATTTCAGACGATGATCGAGCGCACGATGTCGCGCGGCGGCGTCTCGGGAAGCTCGTCGACCGCATCGCGTTCCCAGAGCGTCGGCGCCCGATCGAGCGCGACCACCACCACCATCGGCCACGGAGCTCCGCGGACGCCTTCGTTGCACATGTAGACCGCCACCGCAAGAACGCGCCTCCACGGCCTCCGCTTTCGACTGTACCATTGGACTTAACGCTTTTGATGCCCCCCTCCCCACCCCCGCTCTGCACCTACCGTGCTTTCGAAAACTACTTCTCTTTTAGCGACCTTAAAACCTATTGTCCCGAGTAGCCTCCGTGGTGCCTTCAGAATTGACGTTTGAGATTGAACCGTTTGGTGGTAATGTCCAATAAAGTAGTCCAGCGAGCGCTGTCATTGTCTAGACTAGCTTAAGCTAAATTTAGCTGGTGTGCATCGGGGACCTTTTATCGTCTTGGTAAGATTTGTCGAGCCTTCTTTGAACTCCTGGTGTTTTCCTGGACCACATAACTTTAAGGGACAACGTCTGGCTTTAGTGACGCGCCTGAAGTTTTCTATTTACTCGTACCTTCGTACCATAGCGTCACAAACATACCGTTCTTGTACTCGGACCCTTTTAACATGAACCGTCAATAAGCTAACTCTCTCATGATTTTCTTCGCAAGTAAGCGCTGTTCCTGCACCCGCGGAAACTTGATGCCGAACGACGTTGAGCGCTCAAGTGCTCGAGCAAGACCTGTCGATCCCAACAAAACGGCACATTTAGCGACTTCGTTGCTTAGTGCATTTTTTCCTTCAGTCGTAGGGGACTTAGACACTTTCAACATACAGCACATGAGGGGCATATGTAACGGTATTCTTTCGATTTTATTTCCAAAAATATGCTATGTTCATTACAATTCCGGGAGTATAAATGGCATGATTAATGGCTGTGTTATGTGAGAGAAGCTAAAGTACATGTGAGGAAAGCACGTCCACGTGAACATCTATCACCGTCAGTTCATGTAGGGAAAGGTGCCTGCAGCGAAGCTAGCATTGACATGGTCGGCTTCATCATAGGGTTGCTCGGCTGCAGGTGGCTGGTGGTCCTCGAGAAAATCTTCCGGCAGAGGAGGGCACGTGTTCGACGCTCCAGCATAAGCTCCACCGGCGTGTTGGCAGTTTGACAGGGGCATCTGAAAACCAACAATAGACGGTGGCTGTAAAGGTGACATATGATTAGCCTAGCTTTGCAAAAATAGCGTTGGCGTATTAAGAGCTGTCTTGACAATGCAATTTCACCTGAGTTAAAAGCATTGAGCTTACCGGCGGCGGAAGGGGCGGTTGCTGCGGAATACGCGATGGACCTGGGGAACCGCCATAAGTTGTCTGAATTCAAAGCCATAAGACTGTTCAAGCAAGCATCTCGGAGGTGCACAAAAGCTGGTGAAACAGAATGAGCGAAATGGTTTTACTGTACCTGAGTTGCAGGCACTGATGCGTACTGGTATGACGTGGCCGACGGGTACGTACAAGTGCTGGTGATGTTCTGGTCGTTGCCGTAATGCTAAAGATGCACGCAAGGTCTTCGCTCTTCTCGAGGTTGCGAAATTCTAGAATTGCAATAGTTTGTGTATTATTCGACTTACTCCGCATCGAAGGAGGACATTCTCGTGGGCCAACTGCTCGTTCTTCTGCTCCAATGTTTTGATCGTCGCGTCTCTGGCAGCGAGCTGTTTCTTGACGTATTCCAGTTCGTCGACGTATTCTTCGAGGCATACGATGTAGTGGTTGTCGGTGTAGGTCTTACGCGCCGTCAATCGCCTCTGCCTTCGTTTGTTAGCGCAGACGTTGCACTAGGAGCAGAGTCGGCTAATACGATAGGGAGCTTACTTACCAAGCCATGCTGACAAAAGTGACGCTCACACGACTCCCAGTGTTCCTTGCAATCGGCACACTAAAACGGCTCACTTTGATCATTTACTTTGGTGGTTATACATAAAACAGAACCAACCTTTTGTTTGAATAAGTATTCGCCAGGGCTGGGAAATTATCGGCGTGTCGTTTAGCATGCGACTACAAATGGAAACTTCTGCTTACCCTTTTTGATCCGTGTTCGGCGTCTTCCTCTTCTGACTGCGCATTTCTGACGCTCATGTAGGCCTCAATCTTGGCCTTGTCGATCAAGTCCTTGTGCCTCTTATCCCTGTTTTCCGGGAGGGCTCGGTCGTACTCAGACGATGAAGCAGCTGCCATTGCGCGTCCTTCTCCACGGCGTCCTCCACTTGCTTCGTGTTGCGTCAGAAGTATCCTGTAAACTCAGTGCGTGGGTTCATGAGAAGGCAACGCGTTAAATGACTTTGAACTCTCAGCGTTTAGGTATCCGAAAACTGAAGTGTACACGGCCGGGGTGCTACACAACGCGACCATAAAAAGTGTTAGTAGAAACCTTTACTCCTGCCACTATATTCTCGGGCTATCCTGCTAGACAAAGACTTGCGAAGAAAGAAACAGTAATCGAGAGAATGAGCTCATGTCCGCTTATGAGTTTCGCAATGCGACCATATGAGGCAAACAACGGAATGTAGCGTTAGCAATGACTCAACAACAACCGACTGACCGACCATGTTTTTATCGCCTCCAAGCCGGCCGGCTGGTAGGGCCGTTAGCGACAGAACGAGGTTCACTAGAGGGCTCTGAGAGCGTCGCGAACGGAGCCTTATCAACGGCGTGATTTGGTGGCACCAAAATGAGCAATGTCTTCGTGGAAAACAGTGCACTTTTAACTGCAGACGACAGCTGTTTTTCAGATCATTGAGCTTGAATCCACTCCCACAATGTGCGCATAACGTTTTAAGTGTAAGGCGAGCCTTATTCAGTAGGAAACCTGACCAGGCCACCGGTGTTCTGATGCAGAAACATGCGTAATCCGCGACGGTGAGAACAGCTAAAGCCTCAGGCCCGTTCTCTTCAGTTGGGAGGTAAAGACTTCTGCTCATTACGAAATGAGAAACCGCCGGTGGAGGCGCGAAAAGATGCACATGGCTGGCAGCGAGCGGCAGGAAAACGTCCCGATCAGAAAAGCCAAGGCGTCCGCTGGTGCTCTGAAGCATAACAATGGGAGTGAGGTGGGACGCGAGCGGTAGATCGGCATGCCCGGATTGCCAATGCGCTTGCGCTAAGCGGCGTTTACCCGCTGAGTGATTGGGAAGAAACGGCCGGCTGCAGGCCCCTGCACTGCCCGACCAAGTAGGCGAGTAGCATTGTTTGTCTTGTGCTTTATTTTGACCATGCGGCTTGAACTCTTACTGGAGGTCATTCGGCTTCCTCCAACCAGTAGGAGAAAAGCAACCTGAGGCATTACGAATCACAAATGTTCGTGAACGGAAGGCTCTTACACATGTACGGGTACTACTGCGTTATACGAGGGGGGGACTCATACCCCGTTTTTCAAACCTATTTTTCACCCCCGTATAATGCATAAGGGTAGTGAACCTAGTGCATGACATGCATGATGCGGCGCATAGGCGCATGCAGCCTCGGTCAGCCCCTATCGACTACCTAAGCGCGCATATGCGTCTAAGCTGCATTTGTCATTTCGTTTATTGTGGCTTTTATCATTTCTACCAAACTAGGTATCATACTTCGATGGGGCAGACGCTGGACAACGTTAACAATTTTATTCAGGTTATAACAAGCAGGTACAGAGATGGGAAATAACGTGTTCACTGACGACGACCGGCGGACTTGACCTCGAGCTTCTGCACCGTCTCGGCGCTCAGTCCCTGAAACAGTACCGTTAGTAGGAACCGTTACGGACTCCGTGACATAGGGCTAGTCCTACGCCAGCAGCTGCTTACCAGAGCCTGCTCGACCATCTCCTTCGTCTCCTGGTCCACGGTCAAGGTGTTGAGCACGCTCGGGTCGAGCACCGAGATGTCGGGCATGTAGTTGTCCCTGCGCTCGCGCTCCTCCTCCTGAAGCTTGATGGAGATGCCGCGGACGGGGCCCTTCTCGATGCGCTTCATCAAGTGCGTAATGAACCTGCAAAATGCGCATTTGCAATTTTGTTGCGTTGGAGGATGGTTCCTTGCAGTCGTTGCAACAGTTAAACGCTAGCAACGTTCAGCCACTAAGGAAAGTCGCAGTGCAACAAATTCTATCCTACTTGCGAGTCTACATCGCTATTCTTAAAAAAAACTTTTGAGTGGCGTACCCGGCAATGCGGTTGCGCATCTTCTTGCTGGGGATGACGGCGATCTCCTCGCAGATGCGCTTGTTCGAGTGGAAGTCATGGGTGAGCTTCGTGTAGTACTTCTCGATGATCACTCGCGACGCCTTCTTGACGGTCTTCGTGCGCACACGGCCCATTGTCGCAGCTGCTGCTTAAGTTAGCGCTAAATATGAATGTTTATTTCGCCAGCTAGAAGCCGTCCAAAAATTAATAACGCGATAGGTGGTTATGATTAAATATTGTGAGCTAAATTAGCGCTAAAATTGAAGTCTCCACGCATAATCGAAATGTACCTAGCAACATTAAAGGCAGTATAAAGCAGTGCTTGCCTATTGTGAGCCAGAGCCCCACCGTAATCGCAATGCGCCACAAACAGGACTTCGCGCCAAAAGCCACGCATATTCGAGGACGGTACGTGCGGCGCATGGGCTCCATGCGCGTAGTGGGTAACAGGCGTAGAAAACCGACTAATTCTTCAACTATCTAAAAATTCCTTAACATTTTTATACAATGACTTTTATGCGGGGAGCACATACGGACATTTTCACCTATTGGTACCCTCACAAGGTCCCCACCAAGCAGGCAAATCCCGCTGCAACAGGTTAAGCTCCCCATAACATGCTTGAGGCCTACCTTCGTCAGTCGTAAACTGGGTAACGAACATGCGAAAAGAAATTTTATTCATGCACATTCGTGCTGCTGTTGGTGAGTACAAACAATCTGCGATAGAAAACTTCAAACCAGTTCTCACTGTAATGTACGACACCAAAGGATGAAGCCAAGGGCAAGACAATCGAGAATGACTATGGAAAGAGTAATGCGGCACAATCAGTAAAAAATAATCGGGGTACTAGCGTGCGCATAAATCGAAAATAGCACGTACCGCAGCGTTAGCTGTTGGCTCCTTTGAAAAGGACAAATTCAGGCACGCCAGCTCCCTGCGATATGTATATGCATAAACGTCTACCCGACAGTTAGCTAGACTCTGGCTCCAGCGACCCGCGCCACATTTGCCCTAAATGGCCGTTCTTCCAAGCCCACAAGTAGGTGGGGACGAGGGTGAAAGGCACTAGGTAGATAAGAGCCGGCTGCGCTGTTTGCATGAGCTTCAGCGCCAAAAATGTCGCAAGCATGCCGGTACTATAACCTGAAATCAAGTCGGTTACTGAACACAAACTTAATGGAGAACGAACCAATCAAGCTGACGATTCCGTACGAGTGCCGCATTCCTTTGATGACGTCTACGTAGAAGCAGTAGGCGATGAGGTAGCCCGGGATGATGACATCACCGAGCCCGAGCATGATGTGCTTGTACTCCACCTCCACGTCCAGATCCAAGCACTCGCTCATCGGGTCGTTGAGCAATGGCACGTAGAAAAGTAGAGGTATCTAGAGATCTCGGCTTAGCGACTAGAGGCATAAGTCCATGCGTCGTACCACTTGAGGGGTCTCAATATCGACCGGTGCGACGGGATAGTACTTTCTTGTGTCGTTGCCGGTCTTCACCGTGGCTGTACAGTCGACGCCTGTGACCACCTGGAGCATGACAGAGCATCCGCTTGGCGTCAGCAACCGAGTACCGAACACCATGATAATGTCGTAGACGAACATAGCGACAAGTAGGAAGGTTAGTATCTAAAGCCCTCCGGGTTAATACTGTTATGTCGGACTAACCACGTAGGAAGTTTCCTGCCAAAAAAACTCACCCGTAAGCTTCGAACCTGAGAGCACTTGATGGCATGCACACAAAGGCATATATTGATGAAATCCAATAGGTAGAACGAGTAGTACTTTCGCCGATACACCAGCCACACTAGGCAAAGGGTTAGTGCCGCTGCAAAGACGAGCATCGACACTAATCGAAGTTTGTGTTGAAAGAAGGACGAGCGGGCAAGTCGCTGAACGCAGGACGGTTTCGCGGAAGGTGAGAGATCATCTGTGGACGACGGCAATGCAGCGTCGGAGGACGACGAGGTCCGAGTTAGGCTGGATGGGTTTGTCCGCTCAGACGCGCAGCAGAAGCAGCACAAGTCAGCTAGCGAGAAGAGTTGAACGTCTTTTAGGACGAGGGAGAGCAGCGCGTAGACGCATTGGTGGACGCAGTACGTTCCCAGCACGACGAGCATTGTGTTGAAGAACCATACTGAAAGACGGATAGCATTACAGAATCTCGTGACACAAGTTACCTGCGTAGCTGCGGAAGAAGAACGCTAGTAGAAGCACCGCAACGACGATGACCACTGCTACGCCCACGTAGATGACATGAGCGCAGCAGCTCATTTGAGCAATTTCCTTCTGCGTCTCTTCCTTACTCTTCTTGGTCCTGCTCGAGCTAGTTCCCGACGTTTCCGTTGATGCTGGCGCTGAGCTCGTCGTGGTCCCACTTTCGGCATCGACGGTTAGAGCTTCACGAGAAACGAGGTTCCGAACAGTCTTGCGGTCGTTGAACACGCTAGCAGCAGCCCAAATGCTGCCGACGGACACGCAGAAGAAAGCGATGAACCAAAGGACGCCGACGCTCATATCCAGGAACCATGTGGCGGGGCGGTAGAAGCTCAGCTCTACGTTGGTATCTGCGCCGTATTTTGCCTAAACATAACGGTGTACTTTCAAGAAAGTGATACCTCCAGGCATATCGAAAATATACTGAAGCCGTTCTTACTTACCTCTACCTCCTTGCGGAAGACGTCATCGTACATGTAAAACACTGACGGAGACTGAACGTCGTCAAGGTCCGGACTGTAGAACTGTGCAAACTAAACCGGAAGAAAGGCATTACAAAGAAAAGTATGCTTCGAACCAGCGAGTCGGCGTAGTTCCACGTTTTGTACGTACGACCCTTTGTCATTAGAAACAGTGCCGCAGAAGCATTGTACTGCTGCAGCTGACGTACCTTAACCAGGGGAACATTAAAAATCCAGAACATTAAAAATCCTGAAAACAACGACAAAGAGCATGATTTGTACTCGCTTACTTGATACGGAATTACTCTCGCAGTACGGTTCGGTACGTTGCAACTCAGGTTTCCTCTCTCTACCGCATACTCCGCTGGAACTATTCGTCCGTCGAAAGTTCGCGAGTTCGGTTTGCAGACGTCGGTCTCCCCAACTTCGTCGTTCCACCAGGCCAGTGAGTACGGCCGCTAAAAACGAAGTTTCCACTCGGTACAAACAAGTTAGCGGATTACCGCGTTTTCAGGATATTCTGGGAGTTGCTGGGTTCGGAACTGCTGGAAATTCGCGCACAGTCGCGTAGCATCGGCGCTACCGGCTTTTCTAACTTCCACAAAGACGTAGCTCGAGTCGTAGCCTACCGCCTTTCCGGCTATCACAATCTGCGTCCCCTGAAACGAAGATGGACTTTCTTCGAAGAGCGAGCAGTTGGCTATGTAAATGTTGAAGCCAACTGGAATTGGGGGCATTGTCCATCAAGCCCATCGGAATCGTAACAAAACAGGGCGGAAGACAGAGCTCTATGGGCTGCCCATCTTTGACTTGTGCGGTGGACTTACTTGAATAAGTGCGAGTAGTGCTAGCAGCTCCCGCGAAAGCATCGCTGACGATGTGAGTGGATTGGCCCGAATCACCGGCTCATAACATCCAGCTGCTTGGCAGTGCTACTAATGGGACTAGCTGATGAGAAAAAGCGACGTCCGCTGCGGCAGTAGCTCCCTTCAACTGTGCGTCCTTGCCTCACAGTGAGTCACCCTAAACATTGCTTGGTCGAGAAGAAATGCTATGAGAAAGTTCTGAACGGTTACGAAAGCGTCAATGTTTACGCGAACGGTAGGGACATTTCCGAGAGCTATACGAATTCTACTTTACATATGACGGTTAACTAGTAATAACCGGAAACATGCAACGAAAGTAGTATGCAGTATGCCACACAGAGAATATACTTCCGATGGTAGTCATGCTATGCCCAAAGCGAGCATGAAACAATAAACACGAACGGCATCGCTGAGGATGAGTAACCAGCAAAGGTCGCGCCTCCCCCGTTCCACGTGACGGATGCTAAAGTAGGAAGCGGATCGTTATGCGCCGCCCGATAGGCCGCCGGCTGGTGCAAGCAAGGCCGCCCCGTCATTGCCGCATTGTCCTGCTTTCTCTCCGCTGCCGCACAAAAACTCGTTGGAGGTCTTTCGGCGAGCGAACGCCACCCGTGTTGCACTTTCGGCTTTCAACAGTGGAATGCATAATGTCGGAAGGGAGGAGGCAGGTGTACAAACTATTGTTGGGTCATACATGCGCCTGTAAACTATCACATTATCTAGAACAAAATCGACTGATCCGAAACGTGATGCTAGCCAAAAGTTGTCCTACCAGAGAATGTTTCTCTCTTTATTTTTGCCGGCATACAAGGCGTAGAAGAGGTGTGTGTGGTTGCACCGGCTGAATCGCCAGGATTCCTGCTACCACGCTCCACTGGTCTTTCTGGCCGTAGACCTCAGCGCTGGTACGCGACATAAACCTCTTGGTTATCCATCACTTTTTACTTGCGCATCCATTTTATACGCATGCGTACAGTGTGTTATCAAAGGTCGTCATAGTAACCGGCTAAGCTAAACAAAAGCTAACTTTTTGCCAACTAGCAAGCAGTCGTGTGCGTAGGGGCACTCTTGTATTTCGCTGAGCTTTTGGTGAACTGCGAGTCATCATAAAGGAAAGTTTTTTTTTATTCCGCATAAGGTAGAGGCTACTTTGTCGGAAGCGAATCGGTTAAGGCCTTGGATTGCAAGAGGCACGAAAGCACATAAAATTGTGCTACACACGAGCCAAGTGCCGCAGAGGACGGGTTGATCAGTGTATATGGGACGGAAGGAATGTCAGTTGCGGGGAAATCACGACAACCGAAGCGGCTGGTCCTTCACCTTCTTGAGCACGTAGGCGGTGAACTCGCGCAGGAACTTCGGGTACTCGCTCTTGTAGATCTGGCGTAGGATCGCAGTCGGTGCCCAGCCACCAGGGTGCACTAAAACACGCGGTGTTTCAAGTGGTAACCACAACTCGAATACTTTTGTAGACTGGCATAATTATCAGTATGTTAGGTACCTTGGGCAATGTAGGCCACTCGGGTGGCAATGTCGCTACGGGTCAGTTGGTCGAGGGTCTTGCCGGCCGCGCTCGGCAACAGAATCGTCTGGCAGTACATGCCGACCGTCAGCTGCACGCGGATGTTCGACGAAGAAGCCAGCTAAAAGTGTACCTCATTAACAGAGTTATCCACGCAAGGCAGAATATCTAGAATGCCAAGAACGTACCGGGGCGTCGGCACGCTCGGTGTCATGGTTGGTCACCATCCACGCGTCGATGGCATCCGCGTCACGGTGATCCGAGACGTTCGAGCGGTACGACCAGAAGAGAGACTCGCGCTGAGAGGATGGCCACACGCGCTTGTGGATCTGGTGAATCACGGCGAGATCGTCGTTAAACACCTCAATCGTGTTCATGCGCTCCAGAGTGTCTAAATGTGAAGGAATGTTGAGCTGGTGACGCCGGTAGGTAACTTACGATCCCACTCAGGCTTCAGCTCAGGCCGGAAGAAGATGTCGATGAACTCCCAGGCGGATACTCCCTAGAAGACTCAAATATTATTTTCTGAGCATGCGCAAACAGCAACTCACATTTACGGTGTGGACGGCCTTCAGCGGATCGCACATGATGCCGTCGATCTCCTGCTCCATCTTGTACATCTTCATGGACCCGTCCTCCACGAATATCTCCCACATGCCGTCCTCACTGTCCCCCACCGGGGCTCTCGCCTTCTTCAGTTCTTGCTCACGGGTTCGGCGTACTTCGGCCATAAGTGGCGGTTCACTAGCGTCCAGGGTCATGTCGACGTTGTCGTTGGCTTGCGAGGCACTTGCGGTCTCCTGCGCTGAGCTCTGTGGGACGGGTGCCTAAAATAAACGCATGCTTACGGATATTTACGTGCTGATCTTTCCCTAGGGAATTCCTGACAGCTAATTAACCGCTAGTACTGGATTACTAAATGACTGGCAACTGCCTTTGTGAAATAGGTATGTGTCCATAATGTCGAAGTTTACTGCGATAATCTATGAAGTTAGCGGTAAACTTTCCGAGAATGCGATACTAAGTGTTCTCGACCAACAACGAAGAAGCCACAAAAATAAGGTAGAGAAATCCCCCACCAAAAATGCAGTTCCCCTTGGGGCAGAGCCAGAGCGGATTCTGAAATACAGTGATTGAAAGTCCAGTAGAACCACTTAAAAGCTCTAACAACAAGTGTTTTGCAGGATTGTGCGCGAAGTCTCGCAGAACACCACTAACGGATAATCGCTTCCGTTACCCCCTGAGCACTATAATTAGCTCATTGCCCGCAAACCAGCAAGCGAACCATTACCGAATTGACTGCCAACGGCGAAGAAGCCGCTAAGAGCAAAAATATGGCGAGAGCGTGCCCTTGCGTACCCATTCTAAACCTCTCGGTACACACTGCACGAGGCATGAAGAAGTCACGGCACGCGCAGGTATGCGTATCTTATCCAATCACACCTAGATCTGAGAAGATGGGCCATAAAAGTTGTGCCTTCAGGCGGGAAACATGACGGCTGTTCAGCAGAGATCGCTTTGCGGAAAAAGCAGACCACTCGGCTTGTGAGGATCAATAAGGCCAGACGAGCCCGAAAACGTTTATGAAACACAGTCGCAGTGTAATGCGGACATCCTGAAGCGGCTGCTGCTCATTTTCCGAGAGGACGACCGGCATGATCGGAAGGGCAATCGCCTGACTAATCTTTGATCCAAGCACACGAGACCCACATCGCAAGTCCGATTTCGAGCACTCTGTTGAAACGCAATAAACCATCGGAGGAAAGACCCATATTAGGCACTCACTTCGCTGGCCGTCGCTACCGACCAGCGAATTCAGTGGGTGGTCGTACCGCCGCTCTATGCTTTCCTGAAAACGTGGACCTACTGCTGCTATTGCTGAAAGAGCTATTTACCGTTACTGGAAACAACTAATGCCAGTGCAAGTTCCTATGCGGATTTGCATTACTCTGGGCTATCTCGCCTAGATGACCCTATCGCACTAACGTCTAAGAATGGTCAACGTGTCTCTTCAAAAGTTAATTTCTTAGTGTATACTCTGGTTCACTAAAGCACGCTACCTGCTTGAGCGATATGCGGTCGTCAGACGTCTCACCACCGTTCGCGTCGTGCCACTCTTCGTCACTGAAGACGTTCTCACGAACCTAGAACATAAACTTAGGGAGTGGTATTCTGCCGAGAAGAATCGTACCTGGACGGAATGCAAAACCGTAGTGCGGAGGAAGCGAAGTTCGTCTTCTAGCTGCCTACACTGCTTCGCCGTCCTTTCGACGACCTCACAAGTCAGTTCGGGTTCGGCTGATGGATCCGAGATCAGTGAGCTCAGCACTTCGTGCACTTGCTCGAAGCCCGAAGAAAGCTCTTGGTGGAGCTAAAAAAAACAGGGATTTAGTTGAAGTGCGCGTCTCTTGCAGAGGACGATATCGCGGGCCGTAACCTACGTTAGTAACTTGCAGTCGGTCGAACGGGACCCGCTGCGGAGTATCACTTGCGCCTCCGCGTTCGCTGCCCGACGATCGTGAGGTCCTGCTGCGCTTCGCGGGCCGGACACACTTTCGCTGCTGCAGCTGATTGTCGCGCTCCGCTCGGATACCCTCGAGAGCGTCACGCCAGAGGAAGAACTCGTCTTGACTACGAAAGCGCAAGCTCCAGCGTTCGCCGTCCTTCCAGACAATGTCCAGTTGCCACTGGTCGACTTGGTCGACCTGAAAAAGAAGAGGTTTTAACCATTCGGAATATTGTATTTTGCGAACGATTAGTGCCAGTGTAGAAAGGGAAAACAACGACCACTAACAGGGTGAATCACTGTGGGAGTGT
Source organism: Aphelenchus avenae (assembly GCA_020875895.1). Classification (NCBI taxonomy): domain Eukaryota; kingdom Metazoa; phylum Nematoda; class Chromadorea; order Rhabditida; family Aphelenchidae; genus Aphelenchus; species Aphelenchus avenae. The sequence continues at coordinate 477,068 of JNEY01000050.1, forward strand.
GTGTGTGAATGGGATGAATCACGGTAGACAGACGAGAGAAGCACGTGTTCCGGATTCAATTTAATGTTGGTGTAAACTCGTGAAAAGGAAAGTGCAAGAAGAGTAGAATCGGGGGCTACATAGTCCTTTCGTGCGTGCACCCATTAGTTAATTAGCAGAGGCGCACCGATAAGTGATACGATTAACAGTTAAGCCTAGGCAACAATAGGAAGCACGGTTTTCCTTGCAAAGTTTATCAGTTTTTTTTTCAAAATCTTGGGCAAGACTAGGGTAAAAAGGTCTAGAATTAATATGTGGTACCGCCCCTGGTGCTAATGTGTTCCAGCAAAAAAGAAAAGCGCTAACTTCAATTCTGAAGTTGGTGAGCACGCGGTACTTGCGGCAGCCCTCCTTTTCCGCGTCCTTCGAGAGGAAATAGTAAATCGTCCCGCTATGTAGTTTGAAATAGCGCTCCTGGTAACCGAAAAGGAAATTCGTATACTTGAAGACTACGCCGTTCAGAGAGATCTCACACATCGCGAGCAATGGGCGCAAATTGGGCACCCGATTCGCTGGAGTAGGAGCCTGAGTTTCGCCTCGAGAAGACCCACGTTGAGAATATGCTTGCGTAGAGTAGCAAGTATCTTTGTTGTAAGAACAAGTGCTGATTGTTAGTACGACGGTAATGCGACGTTTATTCTTCATTCATATAATGCTACCCATACCAGTTTACATGCGACAACTACGAAGAGTTGGACAGTTGAAGCTACTCCAGTCAGCAGACAGCTAGGTTCAAGGCCGTAGAAATGCTTGCAACATTTGAATTTGTTCATCCCATATGAAGACAGGCAAGTTGGAAGCAAACGAATGGACAGAGAAAGTAGAAAGTGCGGTGTGATCCAGTGAACATGTAGATCATGGAGACTTAGCGGTTAGAACACATGCGCTTCTCGGCAGCCGGCTCCTCCTTCTGGCCCGGCTCAGTCGACGCGCTCGCCTTGCGCTTCCGCAAGTTGTACTTGCCCTTCTTCTCCGGCACAGCCACAGCAGCGGACGACGTCGAAGGAACGTCGGCGCTGAGCTGCACCTTGAGGAGATTCTTAGCGTTCTTCGGGGCGCAGCTGCACACAGCGGTCAGCTGCTTGGACGTAGATGGGAGGTCGGCTCGCGGCTTCGAGCTTCCGTTGCTGACTTCCGTAGTTTTAGAGTTGGCACGAGCGAGGGTACGAGTGGCGGACAGTTCCGAAAGACCGTCCAGGAGCTTAGCGCTCGACGACGTCATGGTTTTGCCCATCTGAAAAGGAAAGTGCTTTAATCGAAACGCTTAGACAAAGCACTACCTCGCCAACGACGTCGATGATCTTGTCGATAAACTGACGCTGCTCGGTGATCAGGCGGTTCTGCTCGGAGATGGTCCGATTGAGCTGTTCGAACCGCATGCGATAGCGGTTGTCCATCGTCTTCAGCTTGTTCTCGACATCGAACTAGGCATTCTCATGCTCACTGCATGCAAGCAGAAACTAGCTAACCTCATCCGAGCCGGTAGGCGTTCCAGTGACAGGGCTTGGAATAAGCGCTCCGAATGACATGCGAGGACGCGTCGGACGGGCGAGCCCGAATGTCGTGTACGACGGCTTGGCCGGGAACTTCGGTGCGATATGCTCGTCGAAGTGTTCCATTGCCATGCTAAAGCTCAAGTTACGACCAAGCTGTCCTGCGTCGTCTACCTGGAAAAGTCGCGAATCTCGACGAGGACCCCAAGCACATCAACGTTGACATGCTGGTTTGCGTCCAGGTACCCGTTGATGCGGTTCACGATGACGAATGCGAGATCCAGCACCTTCCCAGGAATGAAGCAGCAGAAGTTCTGGTCGATGTACTTCTTGTAGGTCATCGTGAGCAGCGTGTATCGGGTCTCGATAGCGGAGAAGATCTCGGCGTAACGATGGAAAGGATGAGATCTAAAGAAGCAGACATCGGCATTAAGCTGAAGAGTGATAGGTGCCAACCTGCGCTCTGACTCGCGCTTCGGAAGCTGCTTCTTGAGTCGCTGAGCCGAGTTTGCAACGACGCGGCCCAACAAGTGGAAGCCGTTGTTCAGTTCGCGCTCCATGTGTGTCTTGAAGGTCTTGCTAACCTAAAAGCCAACACACTGTTGCGTACTACGTAAAAAGCCAGCTAATTCGCTTTATTGAACTATTATTTTGTCCGTTTTTCACGGCTTAAGCGCTTACCGCTCTCGAGTGGCTCATATGCTCGTACGTCATGAACCCGAATATTCTGCGCAGCACGATGGTCGGCATCGAGAGAAGCCCAAGCTCGCCGTCATCGTTGGCCGGATTCTGCACGGGCAGTTCTTGAACGGAATTCGGTGAGCCGATACAAATGGCGGAGGACGAGCACGCGGCCATTTCACTTTGTGTCCTGAAAGGGAGGCGTTTTCAACGAGAACAACCAAGGAATCCCAGCTCCTTTCACAACTCGAAGACGCAGAAAATCGCGGTACAGACAGGATGCGTGTGATCACACGTACACATCATGCGAAAATTGTGATGGGCAGCGCGGTCGCTAAGTGGGTTTATGTAAGCAGTCACAGGGCACGTTGCGCCAAGCGCGGTGGGAGACGCGTTCAAAAGTCTTGGCGCATTTCACGGCCCTTCTAGCACCTACACCTTGAGAAACGTCTGCCGTGCGGTAATTAGTGCTCCATAGTGCTATCGGAAAAACCAAAGCAGTGGCCATCGACAAAGTGGAGGACACCGTTCCAAGGTGACGTTTACTGGGAAGTATTAGTTAGGGTTTCGTAATTGGTGGCTGGTGCCTTATTCATTTCTCGGGGCCAGCGTCCTCCCACCAACAATTGAAACTCAGCATCTAACTGTGCTTTATTCAGAATGCAGCACTACATGCCATGTATCTTCTGGCACGACAAGGAGGCAATTCTCTGCGTTGACGTCCTTCAGAAGCATCTCAGTCCGTCCACCGCAAGCGGACGCTCGTCTCAGTCGCTCGGCAAGGGCACGGACGTGTACCGAATTGTAACTGCCAGCGTGCAGAAGGAGGTGCGAATCTGGGAGTTCCGTCTGGAGCCACTGCCGGTCAAAGAGAGCGTGAAGCAGCTGTCCGTTGACTTTATCGCCAACCTCCTTGCGCATCACAAGACCGTCAATATCGTTCGATGGTCCCCGGATGGTAAGCTTTCAAAGTTATCGATTAGTTTTCGCGGGAGAAGCGCTAGTCGATATAGGGCTTGTCCTTTTGCTGAGCTTTCGGATCTTGTCTGTTTTCCAGGGGTGGGGAGAGAACCCACCCGGACACGGAAAAACGGGAAAACCAATCGAAACCCCATTCTGAATGTGATTGAAGCGTGAAGGCTTCTACACAAGGTCACTGTATGTTGTCGTAAGTAACCCACTGTTAAAGGTGAACTCATCGCGAGTGGCGACGTTGACGGCTTCCTCTACGTGTGGAAGGTTCAGCCGCAGGGCAATGTGGACGAGACGGAAGGCGGGGACGAAAGCGAGGAAGACGCAAAATCAGACAAGTCCGAGAAGAAGGACGATCTTCCGCCCAACAAGGAGAACTGGCAGCGTTTGCGTCTTCCCATTCGACACGATTCCGACGTCACCGCACTGGCGTGGAGTCCTCAGGACTACCTCATTGCGTCTGCGTCTACTGACGAGTCGGTCTCGGTGCACAATGCCACCACTGGTAGGTTGCTGAATCGCTTGCCTTTTTCTGCGAAGGCTTCACTAGAAGCAGAAAGCCGTGCAACTAACAATCAATTCAGGCCGCCGAATTTGGAGTACGCGAGGTCTGCGCAACTACGTCAATGGGATTGCGTGGGACCCTCGCGGGAAGTACGTCGTCACTCTCTCCACCGACCGCCGCTGGGACGTTCTCGACGCTGCGAAAGGGACTCGCCTTCGATGCGCTCACCATATGCAGTTGCCCAGCACTGTGATCGGCGACTGTACGCTTCCGGAAGAGGTCCCCAGTATTGCAGATACCATGGGTAAAATGTTCTTTCAGAGCTACAAGCTGTTCCACGACGATCAATTGGTCTCGTTCATTCGGTACCCGGAGTTCTCGCCATGCGGAGAGGTCTTGTTTGCGCCAGGTTTGCATGGAAAACAAGACTTTAACGCGGCACGGGCTCTTTCAGTGGCTCACCTGGAGGTCGGCGAGAACAACCTGTTCGGCACATACGTTTTCAAGCGTGCCGACTTTGACAAGTGTCGTCCCACCGGGTTGCTGCCGTCGCTCAAGCCGACCATAATGGTCAAGTGCTCGCCAGTCATCTACGAACTGCGCACCGACATCGAAGAGAACTTCCTCGGGTAGGACCGTCCGGGGTAGCACACGGCTTAGCACCTTCTTCAGCCTTCCGTACCGGTTGATCTACGCGGTGATGTGCAAAGAGTGCGTTCTGCTCTACGATTCGCAGCGTAGCGAGCCGATCGGATTCGTCGACAACCTGCACTACTTCGATTTGACGTCCATCTCATGGACGCCGGACGGCAAGGTTCTGGTGGTCTCCTCTCAGGAGGGCTTCAACTCGTAAGTGCACCCGTAGTTGCTTGGATTATGATTGCTCTGCAGGTTCCTTGCGTTCGACGGTGATACCTTCGGCGTTCCGACTGTGCTTCCGCAGCGCGACGCATCGCAGGACGAGGCAAAGCTGGTGCCGATTAAGAAGAAGAAGATCAAGGAGGACGTGATTAGCCCGCAGAAGCCTCCCGAAGAGGTTTGTCACATTCCCGCACTTCTGTATGGGGAACTAGCACTGTCACTGTCATTTTCAATAGACCGAGAAGACCCCAAAAGGAACACCGACCGTGACGCCGAGCGGCTCCGAAAAGAAGGCGGCCTCCCAGGCAAGTACGCCAAAGACCAACAACGCCGCAAAGACGCTCTTCGCCTTCTGGGGAAAGACGCCGAAAGCGGACTTGCAGTCGCCTCCATCTCCCTTGAAACCGATGGAGACGGAGGCGAAGAAGGAGAAGGAGGAAGAGCCATCTGCAGCTCCTCCTGCTAGGTACGGCTGACATAGCGCCTCTTATTTGCGTATGCAAATATCCATATTTAGAGTGGATCCTCCGGGCAAGAAGCGGGTTCAGCTGATAACTTTGGAGGATTAATTTTAACGTTGACCTCAGTTCATTCAGTGCCTTTAATGTTGTTTATGTATTGCACATTGCTGTTTGGCGCTTACTGGCTCTCTGACTTCGCTGCAGCTGCGTAGGAAAGCCGGACCCAACCGCATGGTTTCAACCATTTTGCCGTTCTAACTGCTATGACGAAGTGCTACAAAATGAATGTATGTCGCTGATGTCAGTTGTCACGCAGTACCAACTAGCTAGCTACGTCTCAAATGTACTCAGGGTCAGCCTTAACAGAACAGTACGAAGTAGCTTTTGATCATGCTTCGTGATTGAGGCATGGGCATTTTGAAATAGCTCCGAAACACATGCCAAGATATGGTTGGGCCTTCCAACAAACGCTTAGGCTGAATAGGCCGGCGAGAAAGACTTGAACCGTCTTCTATGCGCGTCGGTTGTTCCATTTGTAAAAATGTTTCACTCGTGATTCTGTAGGTAAACTAGCCGTTGTTAAGGCTGCTAGTGAGAAGGCGTGTAAAATTTAGTTAGGTGTTCTGAAGCTCTGAGGTTGGATGTTCTTTGTCTCATATCATCGATCTGCGCCGTTTAACTAACTCCTACGTGGACCGATTGTTATCAAATCGTTTAATAAATACCTAACACACAATGAGCTAACCCATCAAACAACGAATCATAGCGGGTTGGAGAGCTTCTTCTGTTTCGGCTTGCAGGGGTGGTTCCAGGTGAGGAAGTGCTCTTCGCGCAGCACGCGTCGCATCAGCTGCAGTCGACCGCCGGGCGTGTTCAGTATCCTCTCGGTGTCGTTGAGCTCCTTCCTCGCGTTGAAGGGGAAGTAGAATTCTCGCCAGTTGCTTCTGTGCCATGGGCAGTTGTGTCGGACCGCCATTTCGACGAGGCCGAACGGCTTGAAGGCGGTGGCGCGCTTTAGAAGCATTTAAAACTGAAGGAGTAATACGTTCGACCACAAAGCATGTTCTTCTTGGGATAGTAGTATCGGCGTGGTAAACTTCACCCAGCACCCACTTTACATTAGCTGGCTGCAGACGGTTTATTCGCTTTAAAAGTGCGATACGATAACAGTAGAAGCGCACACGTGGAAAGAACAACTATTTTACAGGATCGCGAAGTTTCGCCGTAATGCACTAGGATGTGTGATGCGTATTTCTGCTTTCCTTCTGTTACCGCGTTCGAAGATCCGCGGGGAATGGCCCGTAGGACGTGCTGACATGGATAAAACGGAGACGACGAGAATAGCTGCTATGACATACCGCAAGAGATGCCTTCGGGAAATCAGCGAAAAGGGGTACATAAGTGTGGGGACGCTAACTACACTGGAGATGGAGGGGACGCTTAGCGGCAATACAGGCTTTTGAGGATCCAAATGAACGGATTATGCGCAAAAGTTTACATGCGAGGAAAGCTTTGGCTTAAGTAGAACGGCGAAGAAGGTAGACGCAGGAAGCGAAATTATGCGTAGGGCTAAGTTATGCGTAACGAAAGAGGAAGTGACAATGAAAGGGACACTCGTGAAATCTGTATAGGACCTTAAGTGTGTTCAGCACCATTTTCGTAGAGTAAAGACTTGAGCCAGTGAAGTGACGCAGAGCAAACCACGAACAACTAAGGACTGGTTGAGGGGTGTTCAAGTTGCTCGTGCTCGACCTTCACTTGTTCGAAGACGTCGGCAAAGTATTCAGCCTAAAGCGTGTGATTAAGGAAGATGAACGATCGAGTGAAGACTTACGAAAGCTGAGAACACCTTCATCTCAATGACCGTTTCCTCGTCCTTGGCGAACGAGAACTGAAAAGTTTGGCCGTCGTCGGACGCGGAGAACGAACGGATGCCATCCCACGGGAGCACGATGCGCTTTTCCTTTAAAAAATTATTGGTCGGAATTGTCTATTTGCCGCGAAACCTTTTGGGACTCATTGCGCTGCAAGGTGAGAATCACGGTGCTGAAGTCGACGGCGATGACCACCGTGCCTCGGTCGGTTTCCGTTTCGAACGGGCTTTTGGGGAGCAGCGCTCGACCGTATCCTTCCAGTTGTCGGACCATATCAAGGTACTAAAGTAGAGGTATTAAGCAACAAGTATCAGCTCTGCATTGCCTGGTCAGCTCGCTCCTCCGTCTGTAAGGCTTTTAGCTGGTAGAGCCTCTCCTTGACGTTAATCACTCCCCCGTTGACGTCATTCACGGCTTGGTAGAAGCAGAAGCGCTTGAACACGGGATCCCTGGAGCAGAGGATCTTCTCCATCTCCACGTCGAAGCACATCTTCTTCAGGATTATGCACGACGACGCCGCGGAGGAGTAGTTCTGGATGTAGATGTTGTGCGGGCACTCGGCGTCGTGCAGCTTCCGCTCGAAGGTGCCCTCGATGGTCTCGTACAGCGCGCAGTAGCGGGCTGCGTCGTTGCTCAGATTTAGCTCTTCCTGTGCCAGTGCGTAGACGTGCCGCGTGTCACTGTTCCGTTTGACGTTCAGCACAAGAGAGTTGCCATCAGGAAGCAAGATCCGGAGGCTGACGTCGACTGTGGGGCATTGCGAGTTGGAGTCTTCCATTAGGAATTCCTGAAAAAGGACTTGAGTATCAAGGCAAAGTGTCTTTCTGGATCGGGTATAAATCCTTAGGATTTCGAAGGCCTATTCATATAAGTTGGTCATACATAACTTTCTGAAATGCTTCTTCTTACCTGCATGATGTCGCTGTCCGCTATGACTTTCACTGCGCACACCTTCTCCAGGTACTGCTCGAGCGTCCGCCTCCGCGTGTCCAACTGCTGGTCCGACAAGCGGAACGGCCATTTCTTGGGCAACTTCGGGAACGTGAAGTCGGGGAACTCCTCCTTGAGCAGCTTGTGCAGCTGCACAAACTCGCTGTAGCGCCGAGAACCCAGATGCCGGCCCGCCATATGAATGTTGTAGGCGACAAAGCGCTCGCCGTTTACGCACACATTCTGGTAGCTTGGAATGGTGATGGGTAGGGAGCGCTTGTCGGAGTAGTCGTACTTGAAGTAGGGGAAGCTCTCCTCACTGCATGTCGTCGCTTCGCGCTCAACCTCGTCTGAGTCGACTAAACCAAGGTTTATGAAATGACTGCACAAGTTCAAACCGCACAATGATGGGATCAAGGCATACCAGAGATGACTAAGAGCCGCAAGTGATCTCCCCCGTCCTTTATGAGCTCCACGACTCGTCGGTGCGTTGCTCCTTCTACGTTTACGCTATTCCTGAATATGAACTTTGTTGCTTCGCTTTCGTTTTGTGATTAAGAGCGAGGTAGACAACGTACACTGCCAGGATTCGATCTCCACGAAGAAGACCCGCCTTCTCTGCTGCTCCACCCTGAAACGCCGCTAATGTGAGGTGAACGGCATGGTAAGGCTTACGCTTAGCACAGCGCTGACATGTTGTAGGGGTGCGTAGAGCTCGCCATTGATGCTTCGCAGTTGCCCGCCTTCGCTGACTTGCCCCTTGACGTTGAAGCCGAAACCTAGAGCAAGAATCGTAAGCCTTAGCGGGAGTACTACGAGTGACGTACCTGTATCGCTCTTAGCGATGACCACCTCGTGAGGATGCGGGTTGAACGTGCGCCTGCGCTGCTTCGTAATGTAGTAGTCATCCGTACTCGAGTCACTGTCGTCGGCCATTCTGAGCGGATCCTACAAGCGCAACTTGTAGCATATGTCGTGCAAGCAGCTCGGATTGTATACGAGACTCCGAGGGAAATCAAAACGCCGTTACGACTTCATGGACAGCTTTAACGGCTAGTCCAATAAAAGGGCCCGCTCAGCATAACGAGGTCTAATCCGTCGCCTCGTCGGCGGTTGGCATTGTGCCTAGGCAGACGGGCGCATCATATGGCTCAGTTAGTCCGCCTGGTGTTCGTTGCGGCCCATAAAAAGCCTAGCGGGGATATTACTCACTCGACCTTGATCTCGTTCTTGTTGGAATCAGGAATTCAACAATATGACGACTCTAATAAGTAGAAGAAAGAAAAGAAGAAGTGTTTTAAAGAAAAAGTTGGTCTTCTTGCGAAACTTTCGATAACTGAGCACCCGCGTGAACGTTTCTATTTCACAAAATTATTCTTTTCCGTGCTCTACTAACATCCTAGTTTAGCTCCCTACGATGACGAAGAGGAAGCCGAAGAACGTGAAACCCACCGGCTTCAACCAATCCCTCGGGAACAGCCTGGTTAACCGAGAAAACCTCCGTCCCAAGATCATCAATCGACCCAATGTTGCCGAGCCGGTAAGCTCCGATGGCATTGTGGAGCGGTAGTAGCATACAACTTTAGGAAGAGCCGAAGAAGGTTCTCGATTCCGTGACGCACGAAACATCATTGGAGGAGTTCCTTAACAATGCCGAACTCGCAAATAGAGATTTTGCTGCCGAGCGAGCTGATTTTCGCATTATTTCGACGTAAGCTTTTTACGCTGTCTTGTGATGGCCCTACAATCTCTAAGCCAGACCTATAATGCTTGAGCATATTTTTCTAACGACTGACACCTTCAGAAATGAGACCTCGGTGGTAAACGCGGACGATTTGAAGACCCGGCCCTACGATGAGCTCGTACAAGAATACGGCCATTTCTTGAAGATCCCCCGTCGTCCGACGCCCGATCAGTACAGCAATGCAGAAGAGCTTAATGCCATGGAGAACGAGATGTTCCTTCAGTGGCGCAGGGACTTGGCTCAGCTAACGGAGGTTAGAGTAACTTTATTGGACATCCACTGAGTAAAACCCATGTTCTTCAGGGTTATGGCGTCGTGCTCACGCCATTCGAGCGCAACCTTGAGTTGTGGCGACAACTCTGGCGCGTGGTCGAACGCAGTGATCTCGTTGTTACCATCGTGGATGCTCGTAACCCAGTGCTGTTTCGCAACGCCGACCTGGAGGACTACGTCAAGGAGGTGGACCAGCGCAAGGGCACTTTGTTGCTGGTGAACAAGGCGGACCTTTTGACCGCTGGCCAGTTGGACGCTTGGCGAGAGTACTTCAAGCGAGAGCATGTTCCAGCAGTATTTTGGTATGCGCTTGGTGATTGGCACAGGGTCAACGTACTAGTTCAGGTCCGCTCTGGAGGGCACAGCAAACGAAAACGTTTCTGACGACGCGGCAGAGGGCGTAGAGCAGTTGAAGATCGCAGATCTAAGTGTCGACACGTGTCCATACTTGCGGAATACTGAAGTAGGTGCCCGCAAATTTGAGCTGGACGAATCAAAGAGAGTACCTTAAGACATACGCTTCAATTCTAGGACCTGATCTACCTGCTGAAGAAACATGCATTCGACCATATGGCGCCGGGTGCAAGCTCGGTGGTCGTGGGCATGGTGGGATACCCGAACGTGGGCAAGAGCTCCACGATTAATTGCTTGATGGGCGCGAAGAAAACGTCCGTCTCGGCGACGCCGGGAAAAACCAAGCACTTTCAGACACTGATAGTGGACGAACAGGTAACCGAATTTCCCAGGCAATATCCTGGCAATACACTTTACTCTTTTAGATGACGCTATGTGATTGCCCTGGCTTGGTGATGCCGTCCTTCGGATTCAGTTCAAGCGAAATGGTCCTTAATGGTATGTTATTGGGGCAGTTGACACTTAAGTTGTTGTGCAGTACCATTCAGCGATGTCATTGGCTTTATCTGCTACTTTGCAGGAATCCTCCCGGTGGACCAAATGCGTGACTTTTTCTCGCCAACACAGGTCCTCTGCAATCGCATACCGCGCGAGCACTTCGAAGCTCAGTACTCCATAATGCTGCCCAAGCCGGCGGACCACGAGGAACCCAACCGTCCGCCCACTGCGCATGAGCTGCTGACCACGGTCGCCTTCCTCAAGGGATTCATGTCCACGAAGGGAGTCCCGGACTGTTCCCGGGCTGCTCGCCTGATGCTGAAGGACGTCGTGAGCGGGAAACTGAAGTGGAGCGCAGCACCGCCGGGAGGACCGTCTCAGAAGGAGTTCGACGCGATGACGTTCTCGTCGATGAAGCACGTGCAGGACGGCAGCAAGCCGGCGAATTCAACACTGCTCGACCAGGTGAGTGTGACACTGGGAGTCCCTTCTAACCCAGCAGTTTCAGTTGAACAAACGAAACCTTCTGGAAGGCGCGCGTTCCAGTGGCTCGAAGGTCGACAACACGTTCTTTGGTGGCGCGGAGGTCGGTGCGCACGTTAAGGGCGTCAAAGGCATGAACGCCGCGGCCAAACCGGACAAGAAGCATAACAACCGAGGAAAACGGGAGAAGCTTCGTCGTCTCCACGTGGATCTGGACGCCTAATCCTGATCCGTATTCTGCGTTGTAACAAGTTGTTGAGTTAGTTAGACGCAAAAAAAGTTCCTATTCTACTCGCACTCATCGAACGAATGAGGCTGATAGTAAATAGGACTTCATCTGTTCGATTCACTAAAGTCGCATTTGGAGGCCATCTGCGAGAGCTAGGTCGATACTACGCAGTAGCCTGAGACTTCTAGAGTTTCCTTTATGTACTGTGTGTATAGTCTTTCATTCACCGACATTCAGAAAGAAATATGAAGGCCAATACCTAAAAGCTGACCAAAGCATAGACGCTTGCCAACATGCGCCAATGGCGTAAGAGCAGTGCCGCATAAAAGGAAAGCGATTAAGTGGTGCGAAGGCTAGTGTCCAGTTTCGAATTTGCGGGCTCGCTATGGCATGTAAGCACGAGATCACCCTCTTACCCGCAAAGGATCCAATGCAAAAACTGACGTTATTATCTGATTCATTAAGCATAAAAACCCCTAAGTCACATCTTGAGAAGTTCTCTTCCTTTCTTGCTATGGACGCTATGGAGCTGGCTCGATATAGACTACAAGCATAAAATTTTGACGGGCCATAATTTTCTTCAGGCATGTTCGGTCATCCTGAAACATTGGGCTCCTACTCAACTCTTATGAATGATGCGAATGATGCCCAAGACGACGGGAAACGAAAAATTTTACTGACATCAACCATCCATTTAGTGTAAGGATTACGCGCTATGCTTGCATAGCGCTCGCTATCGCATGGAAGCACGACCTCCGCTGCCCCCCCCCATTGAAGCGCCGCCTTCAAAAAGTGGGCTTTATTTGTGGATCTCCATGCTGGAAAACCCCTCCCAGGACCGACTGAGCAGAATATAGCCTTCTTACCTTCTGCGTGCATGGTTGCATAGCGCTCGCTATCACATGGAAGCACGATATCTTCCCCTCCGCTGGCCCCCAGAGGCGCCGCCTTAAAAGTGGGTTTATTTTCAGAATTTCCATCATGAAAAACCCCCGTTCAGGTGCCGATGTGGCGAAATATCTCTTTCTTACCCGCTACGTGCATGCTAGGATAGCGCTCGCTATCGCATCGAAGCAGAGTCAGGGCTTTAAACTTTGCGCGACCATAACATTTTTTTCAAGCCAACCGATTTGGCTGAAACTTTCCAGTTACAGGTTTAGGTTGAGAAGGCCTATCGAACGATAACAAACTTGGCTCTATAGCGAAAACTTCTTGGAGGGGGACAGACGCATGGACCCAGACCAGCGCTTTATTGTATAAAAGGATTCGTCGAGCAACTTAGCTGCAATGTTGACTATCCTCTGCCACACCTCCATGGCAGGGCTGGGGGTCTCGGTCTCGAAAACCGAGACTCTCGGGGGGTCCGGTCTCGGTCTCGGTCATGAGAAAAGGCTGCGACATTAAGCTTTTTCCCTATATGACTTTGGCCCGCCGCTAGGCGAAGCCAGAGCAAATTTTGACTTTATTTCTCTATTTTTCGTCTAAAATTTCGTCGATATCGCCTGCGGCGGGCTGTTTTGAACTCACTACAGAACCATTTCCAGGGTATGGGCAAGAAACCTAAGCTTGTTTAAACTTGTTTGAGACAGCTTAAAACACGTTCCCACGTGTGGAATAAATTTCCGGCCCCGGTCTCGGTCTCGACCGAGACCGAGACTCTCGGGGGGTCAGGTCTCGGTCTCGGTCTTCAGAATCTTATCCCCCAGCCCTGCTCCATGGGCCTAGCCAAACGTCAAGCAACGTAAAAATACTGCATGTCTCCTGTCTCCTTTTAGAAAATAGACAACCTCGGGCTACTGCATCTATGTTGCATCAAGGTCCACTTTAATAGAGACAATGTTACCACTGTTGGGCCTGTTGTTTGCTGCTTATCAGGCTAGTGCGCCTAATGACTACAATTCTGCATGACGCTATCTTACAACTCTCATACTGCTCCAAGACACATCTACGGTGTCTTAGGCCTAATCCTTCCCAGCGGTCGATGTTTCGGCTGGTAAGAGTTCGATGTTTCGGCGATAGAACATTGAGTGTCCCAGGGTCGGTTTCCCTAAGTAACCATTGCAGCAAGAGTAGTTGATATAGTAGGTCGCTGACTCATCACGTTTAGCTACTGTTTACGCCTTAACCTTTTGAGCGTAAATGTGAGTGAGTCGCAACTATGCTTAGTGCATGCTGTACCAGCAAGGCGGGCTACCGCACTCTAACAATTTCGCGGAACCACTCGACTTATCCGCCATCCTTACATCTTAAGCACGGCCCTGGTTAGTAAAGCTAGCCTTCGAGAGATTGCCTTGTTTGGGAAGCATTATATGCGTTGCCGTTGTTTAAATAAAATTAGCCTTATGCTAATGCACGTATTCTCCGAGTTTTCGAAATTTTCCAGGCGCTAGCTGCGGAAAATTGTGGGTTCCCGCCAGAATGGCGGCTCCACTGAGCATCCCGTCGTCGCGAGTGACTGGACTGCTCCCGCCAAAAAGTAATCGGCGCGTCTCTCGAGCACTCAGTTCTTTGTTTTCTCGACGTTATCCAGAATTATTGACAGCCTAAATTTTCCNAGCGCAGCACCGCCGGGAGGACCGTCTCAGAAGGAGTTCGACGCGATGACGTTCTCGTCGATGAAGCACGTGCAGGACGGCAGCAAGCCGGCGAATTCAACACTGCTCGACCAGGTGAGTGTGACACTGGGAGTCCCTTCTAACCCAGCAGTTTCAGTTGAACAAACGAAACCTTCTGGAAGGCGCGCGTTCCAGTGGCTCGAAGGTCGACAACACGTTCTTTGGTGGCGCGGAGGTCGGTGCGCACGTTAAGGGCGTCAAAGGCATGAACGCCGCGGCCAAACCGGACAAGAAGCATAACAACCGAGGAAAACGGGAGAAGCTTCGTCGTCTCCACGTGGATCTGGACGCCTAATCCTGATCCGTATTCTGCGTTGTAACAAGTTGTTGAGTTAGTTAGACGCAAAAAAAGTTCCTATTCTACTCGCACTCATCGAACGAATGAGGCTGATAGTAAATAGGACTTCATCTGTTCGATTCACTAAAGTCGCATTTGGAGGCCATCTGCGAGAGCTAGGTCGATACTACGCAGTAGCCTGAGACTTCTAGAGTTTCCTTTATGTACTGTGTGTATAGTCTTTCATTCACCGACATTCAGAAAGAAATATGAAGGCCAATACCTAAAAGCTGACCAAAGCATAGACGCTTGCCAACATGCGCCAATGGCGTAAGAGCAGTGCCGCATAAAAGGAAAGCGATTAAGTGGTGCGAAGGCTAGTGTCCAGTTTCGAATTTGCGGGCTCGCTATGGCATGTAAGCACGAGATCACCCTCTTACCCGCAAAGGATCCAATGCAAAAACTGACGTTATTATCTGATTCATTAAGCATAAAAACCCCTAAGTCACATCTTGAGAAGTTCTCTTCCTTTCTTGCTATGGACGCTATGGAGCTGGCTCGATATAGACTACAAGCATAAAATTTTGACGGGCCATAATTTTCTTCAGGCATGTTCGGTCATCCTGAAACATTGGGCTCCTACTCAACTCTTATGAATGATGCGAATGATGCCCAAGACGACGGGAAACGAAAAATTTTACTGACATCAACCATCCATTTAGTGTAAGGATTACGCGCTATGCTTGCATAGCGCTCGCTATCGCATGGAAGCACGACCTCCGCTGCCCCCCCCCATTGAAGCGCCGCCTTCAAAAAGTGGGCTTTATTTGTGGATCTCCATGCTGGAAAACCCCTCCCAGGACCGACTGAGCAGAATATAGCCTTCTTACCTTCTGCGTGCATGGTTGCATAGCGCTCGCTATCACATGGAAGCACGATATCTTCCCCTCCGCTGGCCCCCAGAGGCGCCGCCTTAAAAGTGGGTTTATTTTCAGAATTTCCATCATGAAAAACCCCCGTTCAGGTGCCGATGTGGCGAAATATCTCTTTCTTACCCGCTACGTGCATGCTAGGATAGCGCTCGCTATCGCATCGAAGCAGAGTCAGGGCTTTAAACTTTGCGCGACCATAACATTTTTTTCAAGCCAACCGATTTGGCTGAAACTTTCCAGTTACAGGTTTAGGTTGAGAAGGCCTATCGAACGATAACAAACTTGGCTCTATAGCGAAAACTTCTTGGAGGGGGACAGACGCATGGACCCAGACCAGCGCTTTATTGTATAAAAGGATTCGTCGAGCAACTTAGCTGCAATGTTGACTATCCTCTGCCACACCTCCATGGCAGGGCTGGGGGTCTCGGTCTCGAAAACCGAGACTCTCGGGGGGTCCGGTCTCGGTCTCGGTCATGAGAAAAGGCTGCGACATTAAGCTTTTTCCCTATATGACTTTGGCCCGCCGCTAGGCGAAGCCAGAGCAAATTTTGACTTTATTTCTCTATTTTTCGTCTAAAATTTCGTCGATATCGCCTGCGGCGGGCTGTTTTGAACTCACTACAGAACCATTTCCAGGGTATGGGCAAGAAACCTAAGCTTGTTTAAACTTGTTTGAGACAGCTTAAAACACGTTCCCACGTGTGGAATAAATTTCCGGCCCCGGTCTCGGTCTCGACCGAGACCGAGACTCTCGGGGGGTCAGGTCTCGGTCTCGGTCTTCAGAATCTTATCCCCCAGCCCTGCTCCATGGGCCTAGCCAAACGTCAAGCAACGTAAAAATACTGCATGTCTCCTGTCTCCTTTTAGAAAATAGACAACCTCGGGCTACTGCATCTATGTTGCATCAAGGTCCACTTTAATAGAGACAATGTTACCACTGTTGGGCCTGTTGTTTGCTGCTTATCAGGCTAGTGCGCCTAATGACTACAATTCTGCATGACGCTATCTTACAACTCTCATACTGCTCCAAGACACATCTACGGTGTCTTAGGCCTAATCCTTCCCAGCGGTCGATGTTTCGGCTGGTAAGAGTTCGATGTTTCGGCGATAGAACATTGAGTGTCCCAGGGTCGGTTTCCCTAAGTAACCATTGCAGCAAGAGTAGTTGATATAGTAGGTCGCTGACTCATCACGTTTAGCTACTGTTTACGCCTTAACCTTTTGAGCGTAAATGTGAGTGAGTCGCAACTATGCTTAGTGCATGCTGTACCAGCAAGGCGGGCTACCGCACTCTAACAATTTCGCGGAACCACTCGACTTATCCGCCATCCTTACATCTTAAGCACGGCCCTGGTTAGTAAAGCTAGCCTTCGAGAGATTGCCTTGTTTGGGAAGCATTATATGCGTTGCCGTTGTTTAAATAAAATTAGCCTTATGCTAATGCACGTATTCTCCGAGTTTTCGAAATTTTCCAGGCGCTAGCTGCGGAAAATTGTGGGTTCCCGCCAGAATGGCGGCTCCACTGAGCATCCCGTCGTCGCGAGTGACTGGACTGCTCCCGCCAAAAAGTAATCGGCGCGTCTCTCGAGCACTCAGTTCTTTGTTTTCTCGACGTTATCCAGAATTATTGACAGCCTAAATTTTCCAGAGACTCTTGTATTTTAGGAATCTTCAAATCGTCAGTATCCTGTCACAAAACAGAATAATTTTCTTGTACTTAACGGGCAATGTTTTCGAGTCATTGCGCAACGTTTTCGGTAGCCACACGTCACGTTTAGGCGTATTTCCACTGAAAAATGGAGGAGAAACCGGAGACAATCAGGCCGAAAGCGGAGGTAACCGGGCCCACATTCAGTGGCACCGCAACGCAGGAGTTCATGAACGTTTTCCACCAACTCGACAACAACATAAACGGCGAGCTCGTGGAGAGAGCATGGCGTCAGTTCGACACTATTCGGCAGCAGGTTGTGCTCGAGGTAAGCCTTGAACTGGCTAATCGGAAGTATGCTAGCATTCAGGGCAACAAGAAGGCGTGGATCGCATGCTCCTTCTACACGACCGTCTGGCAGACGACACCCATCGGACAGGAGCTCATGTACCAGTACTCCGTTTCGCGACTGCTGAAGATCTGCAACTTAAGGTACGTTGCATTGGTAGCTACCATGTGGATCCTCTGAGCTTTCATGTTATTTTGACTCCTTAGAATAGGCGGTAATTTCACTTCATTCCAGCGTCCTCGAGTTCTTCGAGAAGCTCAACAAGTGGTCGGACATGATCAACGCGGGCCGTCGTCTGCAGGAACATGTCACACGCGTTCAAGCCAGCCTGGCGGTGTCCACGGTCGTATACAAGAAGTTTCTGCCGATTTTCCGCCGGGTGTTTGCGAATGTCACCGCAACGACGGGCACGAGGAAGTCTCAGGCAACACAGCTCCAGAGTACCTCACAACTCTTCGAGCTCATCTGGGTCATGTTCATCGCGCTGAAGAGTAAGCCAAGCCACGCTGACAAGTCTGCAAACTGCAACATGCTGCTTTAGAGCAATTCGCAGCGGCGTCGGACAACCTGATGAACTGCTTCCACCTGCTCCTGTGCATCGTCGAAATCGTCTGCCAGGACCTTAGGAACTCCGACCTCGAGAAGTTCTTCAACCCGACTTTCGGTTAGGCGCAGACCTTGTACTAATGACTGACCCTGCATGTTTAGCGAAAGAATTCGCGAACAAGGAGCTCGTCGTCCTCGAGTACCTGTGCACGGCGTTTGACGGCGTCGTGCTCGACGCAAAGCATTTCCGCACTCACTGGCTTATCCCAAAGCTGAAGAAACTCCTTGATGAGCGGACGATCTCCTTAGGCGGCGAGATTACCGGACTAGTCGCCAAGTGCAATACTATCAAGTAGGCTTGCGCCAGACTGATCAAAGTAAACTTACCTTTAGGGAACAATTCGAGGAAATGTACGACGATGCTATGCGCAAGAAGGCCGAGATCGACGAGCGCTTATTTCTCTCTTCAGTGGAGAGCAACGTGGAAATGATTTTCAACGAGGCACTCGATGGTGCGTTGCTAGACCGTTTTAACATTATGTGCAAAAATATACTTCCTACTTATGGGCAGCAATAACAAATTAGATAGCGGATTTTGTAATGTGTTACAACGATGGTACCATGCGCCTCCTTTTAGCGAGCGCCATCACGCTGCTTCGTCGCTGCGATCTAGAGTCGAGCTGGGCAGTGGACGCTGAGCTTCTACTTCGCATGAGCACTCAGACCTGCCTCGAGCGCCTGGAGACACAGAAGGTGCAGACGCCTATGTCGGCAAAATCCTACGTCGTCTCCTCGGACCAGTTCTGCCCGGTAACACCGGTGTCAGCCTCGGTGCACCGCTCGCATAAGCTCAACGAGCTGCTCAAGGAAGACTATCGCCCGATGGAGGCGGATTTCGAGGAGATCCTAATGCGCTGCCCCGAGAACCCGAAGTACGCCATCGCTCAGCGCATCGCCACGTTCGGTGATGCACTCATGCGCAAGGTTCATGAGGAGAAGTCTACAAAAGGCGCAAACTTTGACGAGCCATTCTCGTCCACCGTGGTCGAGTACCAGCGCAACGTGGAGACCATTTTCTGGCGCCTGCTGCAGGACGTCGTCATGCACGACCATAACCGAGCCGAGGTCACTGACCTAAGTGTAAGCCTGGCCGTGCGCAGTCTTTCAGTTGACACCAATCATTTCAGGCCATTCTCATGAAGGACGACTTCCAAAAGTCGCTGTGGGTGTGCGCCCTGGAGCTGGTCCTGTTCACGTATGGCAGCGAGCGAGAGTTCCCGTGGAGCGCGGAGCTTGTCCGTATTGCTCCGGTGAACTTCTACAAGTGAGCCTACAAACCAAGTCTACAAAAAAAATAATACAACGCTTTGATCTTAGAATCGTCGAGTTGATTATTCGTGCGGTACCGGATCTCTCTCGCGATATGGTCAAGCATTTGAACCGGGTAAGCGCCTCGCAGAAGACTTTCGAAACGAGACTATATGAATGCATTTAGGTCGAAGAACGAGTTCTCGAAGAGCTCGCTTGGACGCACGACTCTCCGCTATGGAACCTCATTGCCCGAAAGCCGGACTGCATCCCATCCGCGCAGGCGGTGGCCCTGTCGCCGACCAGCAACCTTCCACAGCACCCGAGCGGCGGTGTGATGACCGCTGCCCGACCATCGCTGGGCTTTCCGGCCTCGTCGATCCAGCGCTACGCGTACTCGCCCATGAAGCCCTACGATCGATTGCCGGTGAAGCGACGATTGGTCGCTTATGACGACATGCACGGGACGATGGAACCTATGTCGAAACGAGCCATTATGCCCGAGCAGCCGGAGCAAGGTGCGGAACAGCCGGCAGTGCCACCGTCGGTGATGGTCTTCTTCCGCAAGGTAAGCACGTGGCTCACGTACAGTCTTCACACAATTCACTCTCAGGTCTACTACTTGGCCGCGATTCGCCTGAACGACCTCTGCGACCGCATCCGCTTGGACGAGCTCAACCGCCAGAAGGTGTGGACGCTCTTCGAGCATGTGATCCGCAAAGAGCCGACGCTGATGATGGGACGGCACTTGGACCAGAACCTCATGTGCTGCCTCTACATCGTGACGAAGATTGCCAGCGTGGACGTGTCCTTCCACGACATCATGTACTACTACCGCCACCAACCGCAGGCTGCCAGTCGTGTGTACCGTCGTGTGCTCATGGACCCTTCTACGTATGCTTTCTTCTTCTTTTCCCCCGTGGGGAAGTGTCGTTAGGAACCTGTTCACTGTACGATCTAGCTCTCCGGCCACAGTGGCTGCACCTTATGATGACGGCGCCTCTCGAGATTCCGTGAGCTCAGTGGCTAGCAACGGCGTCGTTTCGGGTCAAGGCGGAAAGCTTCGTTCCGGCAGTGCCCTTCCGGCTCCAGACATGACGTCGGCACCGCCAACGCCCGAGCCTCACAACCAGGAGTTCGCGGACCTGATCAAGTTCTACAACCGCATTTTCGTTGGCCGTGTCGAGGACTTCGTCAAGCGCGTCCATCCGACCGGCAATGATTCCAAGGAGGTCGGACTAGGACCGCTTTGCCTCCTAAACTTCTTGTTGCTTAGAATCTGGTAACCCTCGCGCCAATGCCGCGCATCACGTGCAACACGCTCTCGCCTCGCCGTATTATCGGCGAACAAGTGAACGTGATCCCACTCTCGATGATCTCGCCCATGCAGGGCCGACCGGCTCGCTACAGCTTCAACCGATCACCGTCAAAGGTAAGATTGTGATCTGACGGTGCGAGACCTGACGGTAGTTACCGGCGGCGCATGCGTAAGCTAGCGAATGCTCTAGGAATTCCGAGCGTGAATATGCAGGTGGTCTTTGACACTGCATCGACAGGTAATTAATTTTGATTTTTGCCTTTTAGGACCTCAAGAACATCAACGTGATGGTGCGCGCCCCTCTACATGCCTCCTAGAACGTTTGCCAACCCACGACTTTAACATCATTACCCACACCATTGTGCATTTTACATCACTGCATAGTCCTTCGAGCATCCCACTTTTGCCTATTCTGACACTGATCCGATTTGTAGTCGTAAAACCGCTAGCGCTCTTTTCCGTTCAACCTTTATTCCTCCATCTATTTCTATGTTATTTGATGTTCAGTACAAATAAACTTGTTTAATATGCGGTGCGCTTTGAACTCACCCGTTGTAGGCACTCTAGGGCTCTTCTTGTCTAGATCTAAGAAGGATAGAAAAGCTTCCTGCTTCTCAAACCACTCCCTGCACGAGTTAATAAGTTAAGAGTGGGTGAGTCTTCAGCACCTGCATACGGCTATAACAAACGTTTTATAAGGGCAAGAGAGCCCCATGAGCATGAGTGCAATTGCTTAGTGTGGCCTTTGTCGGACATACGCGTAAGGAAGTAGTTAATCTGCCGGTTTGTGTTGTAAGTTTGTTACCCGAGTTCGATGATCTCTTCATTTCCTGCTAGCACAACGTAGCGCCGCATTGCATGCAGCTTTGCCAAGCAAGGTTAACGGAGTATTTGATCTGATTATGAGTTTTTTCGCTCCGACATCTAGTCCCGTAGACTGGACCTAGCACTATTTTATGAACACGCATCACAACCCTTCGATAACCTAATGGGTCATACTTGGAAGGCAAAATCCGTCGCGAGTGTTTCCTTGACATGTGGACGACTGCTCCTGCCCAGAAACACGCTTATAGTCTGGAATATACATTGGTTCGACGTTTGAAACAATTTTTATTAACAAATTTCATGCGCGACCACCGTAAAATTCAAAGTGTGAAAACAAAACACAACCATGCGTGAGGGAGGAACACAACAGGGAACGTCGGTCCGCACTTAGTGCTGCTTCTTCCTGAACGAGCATCCCTCGATGAGTCGTGCCTTGCCGCCGGTGGGTTGGCAGAGGACGGTGTTGCAGCCGATGCACACCACTACGGACTGCGCGTGCGAGAACACGGTGGTGATCTTGTAGCAGCCGGGGCACTTGACGTCCATGAAGTAGGAGCTGAATTTTCCGCAAGCAATTACCGAACAGTGTTTCTATCAGCTTACTTCGGGTGCTGTACCAACCGCTTCAGCTTGTGCGTGTTGCGCTCCTTCTTCGGGTCCGGGTTGAGGAGATCGCGCGCCAACGGCATTTTGACCAGGAGGAGTTCGTGAGGAGAGCGGAACTGAAATGAACCAACGTTAAGCCGTTTGAGCGCGTCAAGCACGAATGACAGCACCGCCCAGCCGCGACAAAGAACCAGCGATTGCGAAACTATTGCACGCAAAAAAGTTGTGAAACGACAAAAGGGTGACGATATGCGAGGTATCCAGGGGTATGTTGAGTGCAAACAATAGCGAGGAGTTCTTTGAGTATCCTAAAACGCGTGGTCGAGTTATGTTTCTGATTAAACCCACACTAGAGATACAAGATGTGATGCAAAAGTGGCCCCCATCTAGCGTACGGTCTTTGCGGATATCTAAAACCGCATAAAGAAAGATGGAAAATCGGCCATTTTCAAAAAGCATAAACTGAACGTGCACGTATATGCCGCTCGGCATTAGGGGTTTTACTGGTCGCTATGTTGAAGCATAGGAATCCCTTAAGTATCCTAAAATGGGGTGGTCTTTTGGGCGCTCAATACTAAGTAAAAATTGCCGATAACAAAGCTCTTTAGCCAAGAAGAAATACAGGACATACGCGATAGTAAAAAGTGGGTAATCAAAATTAAGTGTGTGCATTTTTAAGCTATATCAAACAGTGAAGCATCGCAGCTGAAGATTTCAGTTAGGCCGTTGTCGAAAGTAGTCACCGTATGCCAGTGGTCGGCTTGCACCACAGCTCCCGTAGCGAATTGCCTGCGCCAATTTCCTAGCATTGCTGTGGGTAGATACCTTTTCAGGCTGTCTTTTGTGGATAACTTTTTGGAATGGCGAATTGAAAATGTTGCAGGCTGCCGAGTCAATTATATAAGCGCTATCAGCTCTGTGTAAAATACCAGCTTTGTCCACTCATAACACGAACCTTTTAGCGAAATGGCCGCCAGACTGGTGCTCAAGCGGAGCTTCTCCGTCAGCTCCATCGTCGGTCAAGCTGGTCAGGGCGTGATTCGACCGCCGGTGCAGGTCTACGGCGTCGAGGGCAAGTACGCGGCGGCGCTCTACTCGTCCGCCGTAAAGTCCAAGAAGCTCGACACGGTCGACAAGGACTTGAAGAGCGTACATGACCTCTACAGCTCGCATAAGCAGTTCAAGGTGAGCTCAAAACGACTAAGAAACATTCATCGAGTATGTACGCACGCAGCCATGTATACCAAGCGGTATCGCATGCGGAAGCATGCCCTTACAGGAATTCCATTAGTGTTGTGTGGCCAAAAACTACGTACTGCGTACAAGCAGGAAAATGCGTGCAGCATGACAAGCTGCCCGCATGCATACGTATCATGCGTACTAAGCGATACCGTATGCTGAAGCAATGCATGCACGCCAGTCATGCGTACTGGGTGGTATTCAAAAGTACGCAAATTACAGGGTTCCAAGTTTATATCGTTCTATTCAGATTGCAGGGGCCGGGTCTGTACATTCCGCTGATAGCAAGTACGGTCCTCAATTCTTGTGAAACCCGGATAGTGGCGCTATATGTGCGCTAGATCACGCAAGAGGCTAGTATTGAGCTTAAAATGCCGTGTTGTAGCGCAGTTTTCCCCTATACTGACGCCTGGTTTTCAGGGATTTGTGGATGACCCAACGCTGAACCGATACAAGAAGAAGGAGGCAGTGATGGCAGTCCTCTCCAAGATTGGCGTCTCCACTGAGGCTCAGAACTTCTTCGGTATGCCATTGAGCTTAATGCTGTCGTTTGACCACAATTGCCAACGACGCAGTCTCACGACCGTCATTTGCAGGCATGCTAGCGGAGAACGGACGTATGAACAAGCTGAAAAACGTGCTCAACTCCTTCGACGAAATCATGCGTGCGCATCGCGGCCAACTCGACGTCGAGGTCACCTCCGCCGAGGTACTTCGCGTATCAGCCCTGAACTCCATAAATGGCCGAATTTAGGAACTTTCTGCGAAGCACAAGAGCGCCCTCCAAGACGCGCTGGGCAGCTTCGCGAAGCAGGGCCAGAAGCTCAACGTGAACTTCGCGGTGAAGCCGAGCCTCGTCGGCGGCCTGGTGGTCACCATCGGCGACAAGTACGTCGACCTCTCGGTCGCCTCGCGGATCAAGAAGCTCAGCTCGGCCATCGAAGGAGCTATCTGAGGCTCACTAGCTAGCCGTAGTGACTCTTTTGCCGTACACATAGATGATGATGCTTGAGGTTGATCGGATTATTAAAGTGAACCTATCCTGTTCATTCACTTAAGGAGGTGTGCATTAGCTTAGCTTCACAGTTTTAGGCGTTGTGTTGTCTTGAAGGCTTGTCGAAACCCTGCAGGGTCGGCCATACCGCTGGCATTTTGGCGTGAGTCGTGCGTCCGTGCGTCATCATGGTCATTTCGTTCTACCATAGAAGGCTCCATTCCATTTTTCACGGAGAGATCTAGTGTACTAGATAGTGACCGCTGCCTACCTGCTGCGGGAACACCAAATTTTCACGAACGCTATATGCCTTAGTGAACATCAGCCCTAGGCTTATAACAAGGTGTCTGACAACCGAAACGTATTCCGTGCGTAGAGTGTGTTTCTTCGGCAACCATCTATCACACATGACTCCGCCTTTCGAGAAAACTTGACTCACAGTTCTGAACGATTGTTGGCTTTCTTCCGCGCTAGCAATGACCGAGTTGACCGGTTCTGAAGGCGTCCACCAGCTCTATTACCTTGGAGTCGTCGATATCAACAGTATTGAGCAGGGACTCGAGAGTGAGGAATGCGCACAAACGGTGCGATCCGTCGAGGAGCGAATTATCGATCAAATCGAAAGCGCTCAACTCGCAGGCA
>JNEY01000051.1:0-120561 GCA_020875895.1 Aphelenchus avenae
GCTAGCAAAACACACTAGGTTCCCACACCTTAATTTTTAAATGTTAACTGTTAAATTTATAAATTTTAATTATTAATATTATGTTAATATAAATTACTTTTAATTTTAATCTATTTGTGACTCGGCGAACTGACCGGACTTACCGGATCTGGTCCATGAAGCCGCCGCCGTGGTCGACCTGCGGCGTGTTGATGAACTTCGTCAGGAGGCGATTCAGCGGCTCGATTCCGGTCCCACAGATCCCCACGCAAGGCCACACAATGACGCCCGGGCGTTCCTTGAAATACCCGGCCTCATGGAGAAGCCGCTCGTATTTGAGCACCAAGCGGGCCGCCTGCGCTTGCTCCTCGAAACGCTCCTCGAAAGGCACGCTGAGGTCCAGCTCCTTTTTGTCGAACTTTCTCAGTTGTTTTCGGAGAAACTAAAACGAGTTTTGTCGGGTCGGTAATGCCAGAATTCGAGCCAGAACGTACATTCCTCTTGTGAAGCCAATCATTGAGCACTTCTGGGTCGACCTTCGGCTTCTTGGCACGTGGCGGGTCAGCCGAGGCACTCGCCTTTCGTTTGGACATGACGAAGAACTGAAAGCAGAAAGCTGAAAACAGCAAAGTATCGGCATCATGACCCGTAAATCAGTCAAAACGCGGCATAATTTGCGTTACAGAGAGCTTCATTGATTGAAAAACCGGAGAAGCTCTCCAGATATGGTTCCGAGCCGTCCTTCTTACACTCTCCTCCACGGACAACTCGAGGTCAATGTCAAGCTGGCCGGCCGGTTCGCAGAACACTAGGGAAATAAAAATGAAATTCTTTGCAAGCTTTAAATAATGCCAAAATTCAGTTGCAAAGAGCAACAGTGATTGCGCACGTTTATGTTCAGGAGTTTACCCAGGGAAACGAAAGCTTGTGGCAATATTTTCGTTGTTGTCGGAGCCTCTGTTGGACTGCCAAGTAGTGCACATCGGGCCTAGTGACCCAGCAACATTGCAATAATTTCGGATCCGCATGCAAGCGTATAAAAGGCCCGCTGAAATCCCGCGTAAAAGGAGGAAGACAACGGGGCGACACTACGCCAAGGCTTTCCATTCGGCGTCCTTCTTAGCTTGCTGAGAAGGTCATGCAGGGCTTCCTTCCATACTAGAACAACTCCGTTGAAACAGAGCCCTCCTTGAAGCAGTTATGAATCAATTTAAACACGCAAAACTTCTCATCAAATCTAGTGACTCAGCAACATTTCAACGAGTTCGGATTCTCATGCACGCATTTGAAGGCTCCCCTGAAACATAGCCCTCTTTGAAGCAGCTACACACCTATCAAACACGTAAAACTTGACTTCACCAAGCCTAATGAGTTACGGCATAACTGCTTGCATCGTTCCGGGTTTTCGCTACGTGGAGAGCGATTTGTAGCGAGCCTCAAGGTGACAGTTATTAAGCCAGCAGCGTGCTACATCGTCATTGCCTACTCGAGGCGAAGCGACTTGAAACTGGGAGGTATAACAAGTGACGTTTTCCACCAGTGCGGAGTTTTAGCGCTCTGGACATTTGTACCGATCGTCACAAGCGCTAACTGCCGCGGTAGACAGACCAATTCATTCTCACAGCATGCATGCAACGCCCCGGCAACTCAGGTGTGTTGTGAGCGTCCAGCAGCAGTTCAAAGGTGTCTTAAAAAGCTACCACCTGAGCAAGCCAAGATCTTTATTAGAGGTGTAACTCTTTTTATCCCGCAGCAGTTATAACCCGTGGATTTGTGTGAGCAACATGCTAGAGGAAGCAAGCAGATGATCGTTCAAGGTACCCCACTGCCTAGATTAAAGCCTTTTATTGAGCTCTGCCGCAGCTTCCGGCTCCGACATCCCACTCTGTCCACACGGTGACCTTGTTCAACCTCCTCTTGAGTCCCTTGCGTCGCCTCACGCGCAGACAAATTCCGACATCATGACTCCGTGTCATATGATGGCCTCGGTGAGTCATAATCAACTACTATGCACCGAAATCGACTTTATTCTGACGTTAGACACGCCTAGAAACATATAAACCCATCAGTCAGACGGATGCATTCGATGGAAGCCGCCCTAACTCAGAATGACTCGATCCGAGAGAGTCGCTTGCAGCGGGAAGCAAGTTAACACGAGAAGCTAAGTTGTATGCCTCATCGTTGTCATTGTACGCAAGGGTCCATCGAATGACTCATTCGGACATGACGAATACCTAAAAGTAATAATAACAGCGAATGCTTACCTGAACTTGGCGTCACATTGCAAAAGCGCCAAGTGGGACAGTTCTACGACAGCGTGGAAACATGCGTGGGGCATGTAAATCTTAAATTCATTCAAGTCGCTCGCTCCATTTGTCGGACATCGGACGATTTGTTTGTGTATATGTACACGCATGCGTTCGAAGCTCTGCTTCGGTTCCCTGCTTCTGAGCGCACGACAACTTCGCCGAATATGGCAAGAGAGAGCGGCTTCAGTCCGGAAGACTGATGCGTGCAGTACCGACGTTGCCGATACTAGGACTGCCAGGTCCTGGTTCTGATATTAGTCCTAGTGCTGTGGTACTGGGGGTCTAAGCCCTGGCCTTGGTGCTGGTCATGGTTGTCAGTCAAACAGTCTGAAGTTTCGGCTCACGCAGAAAGTGCCGCTTTGGGTCAAAGGTCTGTACCGCTTGCTAGCTACTGGAAGGCAAGGACTTAGACGGGACGTCCAAGAACAGATCCGATACGTACTCAGGTCTCCGTTACCTGCTTCGCAGCCCAACTATGAAGAACCTAAAACCCCCAAGCGGGACCTGTGCCGGGTCTTCGGGTCGGGCCTACCCAGGCCCGTCTTGAAAGAGACCCGGCGGTCCCGGGCCCACGATTCTACCGGTTCGGACGGGCCTTGATTTTAAGTCCCGGTTTGCAGGGTTCGAGCAATCCCAATGCGTTCGAAGTAATTCTTCGCGATCTCTCCCTACTAAAGGGCGTCTCTAGAATACGCATGGCAATTCATACAAGTTGCTAGCGAACTATTGGAGTCATTCACAGCTAGATATGAAAAGCAGAAGATCTTTTACGTTGTCCCATAAATGTGCACAGGCCCACACCCAATCGTGTTTGGCTGAAATTTCAGCCGACAGTGCTGAAAACTTTTCAGTTTGCGCCTTTCCTGTTGGAATTGCGCCACATATTACACCCGCAAGGCTTTGGGCCACGCTGGGATTAAACCTAGCAGCGGTTTTAAGCTCTGGCAAACACCGCCTTGCCACCTAAGCACGAACACGTTGCTAAGCCGAATCCACATCTGTGTCGCGTTCCTACGCCTAAGCAACAATGAGCATCCTACGCCTAATCACAAGCGTGGACGGAGGCACCGATTACACTACTTAGCTTATGCAGTGCACGGAGATTAGCAAAGTTAGCGTGTCTCCGCCTACGTTTAGGCTTAGGTACGCTGGTTTTCCATTCCACTGACTTAGCCGTCCTTCGCGGGCCCTTAAACTTAGGCTCGCCGAACGCATCGAGACTGAGCGAAATTAGCTCAGGCTTAGGCATCAAGGCAGAGGTCAGCGAATGCGCTCAAAGCCAAATAAAGATTCGGCTGAACTCGATCCGTCTTTGATATATATGCTTGACCAGAATTCGACATGGGCCCAGCTTTGTTGGGCCCGGCCTGCTCTGCGCGTCTCTAGTCCAGGCTAAATTCAGGCCATTTTGACACCTTAAGGTGTCCTTCCTTCGACGAGTTTTTTCCGCGTTCCGCCTGGAGTGGTCGGAAAGTGTAACCGAAGTAAAAAAACCCATTTAATCGGAGCGTTGCTGCCGGCAGGTGGTGTCCTTCGCTTGTCTGGCTGGGCCCCGCCACCGGGTTTAATGAGACGATGTGCGCGTAACGAGCGCGCTTAATGAGCACTAGTAAATCTCTCCCGCGTCGCAATGCAACATTTAACTGGTACGGAGAAACGCCTGCGCAAAGTACAACTACAAATGCGAGGACGGCAGTAGTTTTTGCCGCTATTTCTGGCGGCAGGTGCAAGTACAAACGTGCCATGAAGGCACCTGACTTAGGTCAATGTTCTTGTTGGCAGGATACTTAGAAGGCAAAGGTTCGCTTTTTTAGAAGTCGAGCTGCTAGGATGCACTGAGAAGTCCACTTTTTACAGTAGCGTTCTTTAAGACAGCCAAAAGCTGAGCTACGAAAGGCTTGGGTAGCGGCTCCCACGACATTAACCCTGATGTGATTGCTTCTCACGTACTACGATGCTCTGATAACATCCATTTTTTGCAGCAGCAATTGTCAGGACGGCAAAAAGTTGAGCTCGGGTAGCGGCTACCACGGCTTTTACCCTGCCGTGACCACTCACTCTTCACGCGCGTCGAGCCTCGCCAAATAGCTGACTCGTTTCATGGCCGTTAGTGCTTAAAGCGTTCTTCACTCTGACGTTGACGAGGTGAACGTGAGCCGCGATTTGCTTCGGCCGGTACCAGGTTTCAACGATTACTCGAAACGTCGTGACAGTTTTTTTCCAGGAACTGAAAACAATTCACATGACTTGTCGAAAACTTTTTGGTACTTTGCCACCTTTCTTAAAAACGATTCGAAAATTCGAAGTTGTGGAAATGTCGAAAATCTGATTCTGAAAAGGAGGACCTTGACTGCGCTCGAGAAGTTCCGGCAGTCGCAGTGAAATTCCCCCTAGTCGGCGACTATCGGCGAGCGCTTGTTTTCTAATTCTTAGCGTGAAGACTCGCTCCATCAAGCCATCTACTCTTTGCCCCAATGACCTAATTTCTGTAAGTCACCTGAGGGCATCGCCGTCCTGTTTTAGCCACTTGTAATAAATAGTACTCGAGGATGCAGCTCGAAAATACTCTTCCCATGAGTTAAGACAAGGAAAGCTCGGTATCCAGATTGGCGTCGGAAAACAGAGCTCTGGGGAATAACGGAGATGAGTGTTATTTGTCAGAGTGGTTTTCCTTACGAGGTGCACTTACGACACATTAAATCTTGGTATTCTTCTCCTCGTCTCTGTAACATCGCTTAATTTTGCCGGCATTTTGTACGCTCTCTCACAACATTTGGCAGCGACTGATAGCTGAACGCAGTAGTTTTTGGCCCGTCTTCATAACGTTCGCACGCTTAAATAACGAGCCTCCAAAAACCCGGCTTCCAGCTAAAATGATGCGTTAATCTTGCTCTTTGCGGGACTTACAACAAAGCCGCTCAGCTGTGTTATACTGGAGAGAGCGTTCTCCATCCGCGTCCCGTGTGCGTCCTGGCTCCGCTTTGACATGATGCCTTTGTAAATCATTGTAAGATTTGTATTCACGGGGCTGGACCAAGCATTACTGGACATGTTACGGAAATATGAAAAATCCGGCATTTTGCAGAATGCCGGAACATACTAGACTCTACTCGGTATGCTATTCTATACTAAAACCGTTAGAAAGCGGACTATATTGCTACTTTCTGTGTTGACAGGGCTTTCCACAACGTCAAAGCGCTGGCTTGTTGCGTAGGTGTGATGAATCATACATGTCAGAGCCCCAATTCCAGCCGTTATTCCAGTCGAATCAGAATCCTTAAATTTTGGATTCCGGTCTTCGGCCGGAGAGGAGAGGGTCTCACCGGTTCACGCCGATCCCTCGACGATTTGTTGCTAGTTTCCTTCTTTTCTGTTTTCGCGGATCCTACGCCTCTGAGGACCGGGCCATTAGAATCTTCGCAGAACCCACCGAAAGTAGCCTGACTAGTTCGCTGTTTACGTCTGCTTAGACCAGCAATGGTCACATGCTGAGATAACACCCCTGTCGGTCATGCAGTCCTTTTTGTTCGTCCTCGTGCGTCCTTATCGGCTGCTTCAAGAACCAGAGAGCGTACGCTGATGCTGTGCTTTAAACGCTCATACTTAAGCCGTCCCCAAGACATCGTAGACAACTCAGTTTAGGGACCTAGTGCTTGTGCTTGCCGTCATAGACCTGGACCGAGCCCATCTCAATGTCTATGAAATGTGTTGGTTCACGTTCCTGACTTCAAGGCAGCCGTTCCGCTAAGCATTGTAGCACTATCATCAGCGCCTTCGATAGCGAACGGATGACTGAGACGACGGAGAACAGTGTGTTCCACGTGCATCACGAAGGCAGCGCTCCACGCGCATTTAATGGACATAAAATGATGATTGTTGCTTCTCAAGTTTCCTCTCTCTTTTTCTCATGTGTTTAAAGTGTTATGTTAGGCATTCTTTCGTATATTCTGAGAGTTCCATCGCTTCATGATTTTCATCAAAATTTGTGAGCGAGTTTGTTTGTGAGTAGACTACCATCTGTTTGACTTTTTCAACCAAATTTTCAAGAGTCGTCAAAATACCCTTTTCCTCATCGTTATCAGCGCTTCCAACAAATCATGTGAGCTTTCCGCCGGCATAGTAAAATTCTTAGTGAGCGGTTCTTCTACGCCTAGGCTTAGGAACCGAACAGTTTTTACGAGAAAGTGTAGCATGATTGGTCACCCTTTTGATCCTTAATTTGTTGCCCTTGCGGATTGCCACTCTTGTCTTGTGGCCGCGCGTTCCTTGCAAAGCTGTTTTCTGCGGCGCGCTAATCGCTCAAAGAATGGCGCTATCGCTTATTCAAGTCTTTCATCCGCAAATAGAACGGCTTTCGGGCAGCTGCACGCCACTGCGTGGCACTCACGGGCGGTGCGTGACTCCGATGCACTAATGTCAGCGATCGTAATAATCCCGTCCTCGAGAAGGAATTATGGATTTTTGAAGGCGGATTACGGAAGGCAGCGGAAAAATCGCCTTGTAGGATTGGGTAAAGTTCTCTGTTGTTCGTAGCTTACAGGCGGAACGTAAGCCTCACTGTTGCTTGCAACTAATAGCGTCGATAAAGAACTTAAAGACTCCTTGTCTTTCTAACTGAATACGC
The DNA here is from genome assembly GCA_020875895.1 of Aphelenchus avenae. NCBI lineage: Eukaryota > Metazoa > Nematoda > Chromadorea > Rhabditida > Aphelenchidae > Aphelenchus > Aphelenchus avenae. Next base: position 6,913 of record JNEY01000051.1, read on the forward strand.
AAAGTAATGTGAAGATTTCCCAGAACAAAAGCTGCCCACCAGGTCTCGCGGAAATGGGAACGGCGTAAAAATCGGTCATTCTTGGCATCGGAATCGATCCTAAAAAAACTTTTCCTACTAACCAATAGAGTTCGGCGCCCGTACCAAGGTACGGGCCAAACCCGTACCAGTACCCGCATTACCTATACGGCACGGCAACACGGCACGGGAAGGACCACCACGGGTACGGGTACGGCACGGGTGCCAAAAACAAGCCGTGTTTTCCAAGCCGTGTTTTATGCCGTGTTAGTGTATACGGATCGGTACTCTGAGGTCCACCACGGCACGGCTACATGGCACGGGAGGGGGCACCACGGGTACGGGTATGGCACGGGGTACCAGCGCCGATCTCTACTAACCAATTCATTTGTTGTCGGTAGTTTTCTCCAGCCTCCTCTGCCCTTGGCCTACTAAGAGCATCCTCGAGATGCTCTTATTTTTAGGGAAGCATCGACTCATACCGTTCATGGCGCGGTTGGCAAAGGCATAAATGGACCGGTCCCGGCCCTTAGGCCTCCGGTTCGATTCACGCAGTTCAGGCCTAAGCTCCACACATCTTCTTTGTTTTCAATATCGTCCTTTGACCGCATCACGCGACGCGATGTAGGTGAAACTGAAGTAGTTGAGCGCTAATTTAGCTTCAGGTGTCGAGGCACCATAGGCCTCCAGGTTAACTTTCCTTCCATCCCCGTGGTGTGAGTGATGTTCATGTCTTTAGGCCCGCAAAATGTGAACGATTGTGCATCTACGGTCTTTCGCTCTCCCTCACTCGATAGGCCTATACCTTGAAAGGCATGACGACGTCGTTGGCATTTGGCATCTAGCAGTTTAGCTTAAACCCTTGAGCCCCCTGAAGCTTCGTTGATAACAGCGAGTATCAAAGAATATTTAGGATGCCTTCTTTATGTTTCCGAGACGTGTTTGTCTACCTTATTTCTTTGAACATAGCCCCTGGGGCTCTATTTTTCGTAAGGTATCTTTACAGAAAAAAACAAATTTTAAAAATTATTTTAAATTTTATTTGTCATCCGAAAGAGTCACTCTCTGTTCTAAAATTCTTATTTTATCGTTATCTATCCAAAATGGCCTTAGATTTGAAGTCCACATACCCCAGATGGGTTATCTAGAACCTTGGGAGTGGGGCTCTTATTTAAGGGGTGGGGCTATAATCAAAGAAATACGGTGATACCAATGTTTGGCCCACCAGTTGCCGGCCCATTGTGGCTTAGTCCAACTAGCACAGTTCATTTGAATAAGTCTACCTGAAGCCTTTGAGCGCAGCGGGCTGACCCGTTCCTTCAAAAACCATAGTTTTTTTCGTCCTTTAGCGGCGTCTGGAACCGAAATTTGAATTCCTCCTCTGAGGCGCCAACACCCATCGTTAAGAAAAAAACGTTTGTCGCGGTTGTTGGCCCCATTATGCGCGGCGAGCCGACAAAAGACAAATTTCCCTTGTCCCCAAAGGTGCGCGGGAACCCATTGCTTAACAGCCGCCGACCGCCGACGACGACGCAGGCCCTCAGCCGAAATTCAAAATGCGGTCGGAAGCGGGCCGCGCGCAGCCGCAGCTTGACAAATGACCCGTGTCCCGCCATTGCGCGAACATGATTCTCGGTGGAATGACGTACGTTCCCATTTTCAAATCGGTCTCGTTCGGCTAACGTTCTCTTTAAGCAGACGGGCCTCCGAGTATATACGGTACAGCGATCTCTGTGGTACCAACGTCAGGGCTGGGCGGTCCCGGTCCCGGAATCTGGGGCTTTGGGTCCAGGCATAGGCATAGGCCGGGCCTAGCCTGGGTGGGCCCGGGTCGAGATCTATTTGGCGAGTGTGGCTCAAATTTTTTACTAGTTTTTGCTGAAAGACCCTTTGGCGGTACTTGGTCTAGTCCTTATAAAGAGTCTCCAAAAACTAAATAAACGAAGGAATAAAACAGGTTTAAAGCGGTACGCAGTCGTAAAGCTAATCACCTCGCAAGCGGAACGGCGCCTTGCGTGTATATTTATAAATGCCGAAAATTAAGTTAATAAAAATGAAAAAAATCCCCAAGATCATAAGTATAGCCATCCGTGGGCACTCCACTCCACCACTTTCAGCATGTCCGGAAATTTCGGCCACTCGTAATAACAGTGAGGCCGGCTTCCCTATTAGGAGGGTTTTCCGGTACGTTCACTTAGCTGGCTAGTCTGTTGTACCGTTGTCGACCGAATAACTCCGCTAAGGTATCCATGTAATTCAATTCGCTTGATCACCGAGTACCCTTTCGACGCTTTGCTTTACGCTTTTTCTATGGAAAGAAAGCGCGGTAAACTAAATAAAAATTTTTTACACTATCAATTTCAATCTTTAAAACCTGACGCACTTGCCGCAGTCAATGACACATGCAGCAGCCACTATACTTCTTTCGAGCGACCCTGGTCGCTATGGGCTTTCAACCAAGGTGACTGGGCGACGAATGCCCAATCCCCAACGGACGATTTGAGCGGCCGTCTTTTATACCGGGCGGTCACAGCCGACTTTCCTTATCTCCGAGATCCGCCGCCATGTGAGACGACGGGATTCTGGCGTGCACTCTCGGCTCGAGACAGCGGGATCGGATCGCACGTGCGCTCGCCCTGTTGCATGGCGGGAGCGTTCCTTTAGTCCGCTCCATGATCACTTGTAAACTCAGAGGCGCATGTCGATCGTCCATAACAGGGTTTTCCCGGAAATGGAAATGGAAATGGTAGCAAATGACGCTAGTGGGAAATGGAAATGGTCAGAAATTTGGCCTGTGGGAAATCGAAATGAATGAATGGTAAGAAAAAAATGCCATTCATTTCCGCCTTTTTGTTTACCTAAGGGTCCCCCCTTATGTCAAATCGGTGGCCATAAAATCGCTGACCCATCACAGGGCCGACCACTCAGCCCGACCCGACCCCTCTCCCGGTCCGGATGGCCCAAACTGATCCCCACCCTCCACTCCGGGCCGACCACCCGTGCCGACTTTACCCCCTCCCCTCCACCCCCAACGGGGGTGGCGGCGGGCAACAACAGCGTCGAAAAAAGGACTTTACTTGACTAAAACCCAGCCAACTTGGAGCTACTCGCAAATCCAAGCCAAAAGGCCAGAAGTTCTCTTGGGAGCCAGTCAGCTAGATAAATTGTGCGATGAGTATCCGTTTCGCTCTTACCCTGCATGCTTGCAGCACGACTTCTAGCAGTAAATTTACTATTGGAAATGAATGGCTTGGAAATGGAAATGGAAATGGTAGCAAACTGCGCTAGTGGGAAATGGAAATGGTGGAGATTTCGGAAATGGAAATGGCTGAAAAAGGTGGAGATGGGAAAACCCTGGTCCATAACGTGAGATTTAACATGAGGTTCTCTGTCCATGCAGTTCGGAGTAGCTAGAGGTCTTTATAATCTTCGCAGTTGGGCTCCGAAGCAGGTCAACAGAGGCATGCGTACTTTGGCACCGCGTCGCAGCTCTCGCCTTCCTACACTCAGTACCGTATTTTCTCTAATTTTCATTTTCATTTTCATTTTCATCCCCTCTAATTGTTCTCCCCCTCCAAATAACCCCCTACCCCAGAATCTTTAGCTGGCACTGACCTGTTGTCACTATACGAGCAAACCCTGCCAGGGCCCTGATATTCCCTGCCCCGAATCAGGTCAGGGCATTCGAAAACCCCGCCCTGGCCTTGAGCAGATGGAAAAAAGTTATGGACATTTAAAGTTTTGAAATTTCTCAACTTGGGTCCATCGAAATTTTTTCGTCTGAACGAGTTCGAACTCTGAACCGTGCATTCGCCAGGATACCCAACCAGAAACCCCTTAAATAAGAAAGCCTTGTAATCGCACAAGGGTTTGCGAATAAGTCCAAATCCCGAACGTCAAAATTTCAGGTTTCAGTCCAGAACCATGGAGGGACCCATTTGATGTCTTGGTTTTTTCTTGTCTTTATGAGTGCAGAAGGTAGGTCTAGGGCTTTCGAAGCATTTGTATTGGTCACTTTAGGAAAACTGGCGATCATACGATTTCCCTACAAGATGTTCGGTCACTTTCCCTTCTCGCTATTCCCTCCCGGCCCCCGCCGTATAATCGAACAGGTCCTTTTCCTCTTGGCTCAACAGAGACATGGTCCGTATCGGCTGTGTGCTTTGTAACCCCCTACTTGTGGCTCTTTTCTCGCTTGGCCAGGACTTTGGACCCTCTGTACTAAAACGTGGCGGTGCACGTCGATAGGATGGTTTCCCGGAATTTCCGCCAGGCTGGACTGTACGTTTTACGCTCCTCCACCGAATGACTTCGCTACCGTGTGCCCACCAACATTCCTCAGGCGCCAACTTTATTCTTTCCTTACTAAAAATGTGCTAACGCAAAATTTTTTTAACATTTTTCCATTTTTAATTCATAAAACCTGATCTTCACGATGATTGCGTCGTGCTCGGTTATGCGCGAGCACTATAATCCTTTCGAGCAGCCGAAGCTGCTCTGGGCTTTCAACCAAGCGGATGGGCGACGAATACCCAATCCCCAACGAGTGATTTGACCGTTCGCCTTTTATACCGTGCGGTCACAGCCGACGTGCCTTATCGCCGAGGTCCGCAGGCATGCGGGACGGCGAGAGTCTCACATGCACTCTCGGTGGGTGGCTCCGAAACAGTGAGACGCCATCTGCGGTCAAGCGCGTGGCGAAAGCGCAAGTTTTGTCCATTCCGTGCTCACTTGGGGGTTTTAGAACGTTCGCAGATGGGCTCCGAACCAGGTAACAGAGCCACGTGTACGCATCGGCTCGGTTCTTCGGCCCGGTCGCAGCTCTTGCCTTCCAAGAACCAGTATTAGCAAGCAGTAGGTACACGTGGTACTCAACTAACGCGTAGACTTTGCTTGAGCGGACACTTTGCACACTCCGGATAATAATGCAAGGCCAGCCTCTCAACGAGAACTTTTGCGGCGTGAGAGGAATCTCCAACTTTGCCTCCTTCAAAGACAGCCGCACCTCCGTTCAGTCCCAGTGTTTCGGTGAACTGCCAAGCTCACTGAACTAAACTGAACTTGGGCTTCGGTTCGAAATCCGCATCAAACATTTCGTCTTTTCCATGGGACTTCATATCACTCTATCCGCTCTACATCTCGTTCCTACATCGATATTCACCTGTAAAAGCTACTTTTGGGTCTCCGTGGAGGCTTTAGATAGCACCTTGCACCTACTTCCGAAAATGTTTCTTAAACAAGGGGCCACCCCCTTACCCGATCGGATCATTCTAACTTTTGCGATGAATTGCCACGTTCGCTGAACTTGAACTGAATTGAAATGAACTCGACCTCCAGTTCAGTACCGTTCATTTCATCGCGGTAGATTCAGGTTCGTCGGAAACGCTAGACGGGTTCTGGTCCTGGTCCTGTGGTCGTGTAGGTCTAAGTGCTGATCCAGGTGATCAGGAAAATGTGGCCAGCCCTGGTCCCGTTGTAATGCGAATTCGCATTTCGATGGCCCAATTTCCGACATCGCTCGGCAAAATCCATTGATTCCGAGTGGGTGCCGCGATCCGCCGCCGATCTTCGGGGTCATTTGGTGACAGCGCGCAGCGCAAGAAACACCCGCACAAATGCTTGCGCGGCAATGACCCAAATCGCGACGGATGCGCGTCCCCGCGCGGCGCACCTCGCAGCGCAGTGGCCTTGGCGCTGCGCGTCCAACCGGCACTTTCTCCGCTCCACCGAAAGCAGCACGACTGCGTGGAGCGGCCTTTCTCCACAACCACCATCGCTGTTCGGGGTTCACCTTGAAAATTTTTGCGTTCGCGAATTTACTCCACTCTCTGCCTGTCAATTCTTTGCGTTCGTGGTGTATTTCGCCTCCAAATAGGCCGGCGGTGGGGGCTAATTTGGGTAATTTCCATTTCGGTGCGCTCGGTTTCCTCGAAAGCGAATGAGTCAGTCGTAATGAGAGGGCTGAGCTGGCGAGGTGGCGCGAATAAAGTGGCATTGCGCGAGCCCACTCATTTGAAGCTTGTGCTTCAGGAGAAGCGAGACAAGTAAATAACCTCGGATGAACGTGCCCCTGAGATCCAGAACTAACGTCCGGAACCTTCTCTTTGTCGTCTCGTCTCAGGTGGTACTGAAATTTTCGGTTCCAATGTCACTCTCCACTCAAAGACGAGCACGACTTGTCTGAAATGAATAGCCTCATGAGCGACACTTCACGGCCTGTGTTTACAGTGAGCCATTTTTCCCGGTGGAACCGAACTTAAGCTTGTCTTGTAAAATTAAATTAAGTAAACCTAATGGAAAAGTTGCTTGCGAAAACCTTGTCTTCCATAATATTCTCCGTAGTTCCCGTAGAGTCAAAGAAGTGACGTACAGCTTAACTGAGGTGTCGCACCAAGACTCATTATGAGCAGTCAAAGTGTTCTTTTAACGGACACTCCGCATTGATTACGCCTACTCATCTGGACGCCCGATGATATCAAGGACCTTTTAATCCCCGGCCCCTTCAAGGCCTCAGGGGCCAAGGAAGGACCGTTGAGGCATACTGGACTGTCTTTAACTTTTTATGCGAATGTACGTAACCTTCTGTATGCGGAGCCCGCATTCACTCTACCATTAGGTTATTCATTTTGGCACGGACACTTTTCGTCGAAGTTGACTCCCATTATTTGTCCCCCCCCTCGCATCCTTCTCAAGCGCCTTAAATGTTGCCTGAGAGCTTTCCGAGAACCTAAGAGCCGAAGGACGCCAAAAGCTCCTGTCTCCTTCCCTCCCCAAAGCGGCCACTTGGACCACTCTGTTCCGCTGGCCAGCGCCGTGTGCAACATCAGCAGCGGAACTAACGGGACTCGGACCTAGCGGCCCCGTCGGCCCGTGGGTGGACGCGTCCCGTGCGAAATTTGTTGTGTGCATTCTCGCGAGAACGAGAAAAACGGAACGCATCGTCGAACAAACTGAGCGCAGTTTTGCACTCGCTCGCGGCGCGACGAGGACTTATGTGCCAGTCGCCGCCGGACGCGGCCCACTTCGAGCGGCGGCGGTGACCGTTGGCCATTGGTCTTGGCCGGACGGACGGCCGCCGACGGACACGTCATCTCCGCGGACGCCGCGAATGCGACGGCCACATTGCCCCCACTTGATTAAGCGTAGCGAAAAGCGGAAGTCGCAAAGGACAAAGCAGTTGGAAATTGTTGCGTTAGGTTTGAAAAGTACGCAAAAAGATTTGCGTCCATCCGAATGTCGTACCCGAAATGTACGTTTTTAAGTATTTTTTCGAAACACTTTACAAGGAAGAGTCGCCTCCGCTCTTTCCCAGGCGAATGAAGTTTAAGCAGCTAAAAAACGCATAATACGCTCAGTGAACAAACTATGAAGGATTTTATAATATTTTCGGAATGATTTATTTGTTTATGCTTATGGATAAAATTTAAAAAATTTAGTTAAAAACAATAAAAATAGAGAAAACTTTTTTCATGAATTCTGTTAAAATAAACATGGTCATCCAAACAGTCTCCTAATTAACGTAACTTTGTCGCTTATAAATGGATACAAGCCACACGTCTCCACGATTTTATCCGCCACATGAAAGTTCGACTTTTTTGTATACTTCCACATTCGGCTAGAGGCCTCCTTGCCCACTGATCTGCAAGAAAAGTTCGAACAGGACATCGTCGTTGCTTTCCATTTGAGCAAAGACACGTTTCCGTTGTTTATCGGTGTTCAAGTGTATACCTCATCTTACCTCTTCTAACTTTTTCCGGTCTGCATCCGAGACATTTTCGAGACCGGCCCATTCTCTCTCCGGCTGGATCCAAGGCCGTTCTTTTCTCGGACACACGACGCCAGCCGGCCGGTGACCCACATGTGGCTCTGGCTCGGGAAATGTGCTCCTCGTCCACTGCGACGCCGAGGAGGAGCACTTTTCCCAGCAGTCATTCCTGCCAGTCGCACTTTCCGAGTTCCCCTTTCCTCCGTCCGCTTTCTCCGCGGTTGGCGAGTGATCAGCTCTCGCGGGGCGCTCTCTGAACGCTCTCTGCGCTGCTCTCGGTGCTCGGAACACCCCGTTCCGCGGGCTCGGACCGCCGGCTGGAGGGTCTTCTCGAAACGTCCGTCCGACGCCCGAGCTGATCCGCCGCCGCTGCCGCCAGGGTGACCTTGGCCGCCGCGGTGACAGTCTCGATTTTTCACCGCTGGTCCACCCGACGACCGTCGGTGCAGCCGCCACCGTCGAATTCAGGTCAGCCGCAGAGCGGGTGGACTAACAGAGAGAGTGTGGGAACGACAGTGAAGAGAGGAGAAGTCGAGGAAAAGCGCTTTCGAACACTTGCACTTTTCCCGGATTGACGTCAAAAAGATGACTGGGTTTAGCCAGGGATTCTTGTCAGAATTTAACATAAATTTGGCAGAATACGGAAGCGTGGGTTAACTTGCTTTAGGCTAGTAACTGCAGTGTATTTGTCCCGCTAGGTCTATTTGCATGAAAGGCTCTAAGCAGAGGTACTGGCCCGACGATTTTAGGCAAAATCTCTCCACTTTGAACGCTTCTGCCCTCTGTTTGTACGAGGTCAGTCCGACAGTGAACGAGTTCAGAGCATGGTAGGTCCTGGCCGTGTCGCATTGGGTCTTCTGGTCTTCAATAAACGAGTCCATTTTGTCTAACGCGGGACCGCCTTGCGAGGGCCCGGAGAAAAATCGTGAGGTCAGTGGAAAATTTTCCGTAAATTTTCCATTTTTCCCGAATTCAACGTTTGCTAATCTTTTCATGTGTTAGTCTGCAAACAGCAAGCGTGGACTGCCTTTTAAGACTTAGGCATTTGCAACTGGGAACTTTCCGCCCATAGAGGTCAGCGAAGGTACAGACCAGTGCAGGTGTGAAAATTTCAGTCAGACTATCCTCAAGAGCGCCCAAATTTCCCGCGCTCCCAGACGCGCTCGCCGCTAATCCATTTGTGCCATTGTTGCCCTAAGCGTCTTATCCGCGCGGGGGAACGGACCCAGTGGGCGCACTCGGCTTCCAATGGTCACTGGCCTCTTCGGCAGCCTGCGAGAGCCCCGTGCATGTGGCAGGTGTTTGTGCAAGTAAACACGCGCCACTTTCTCCATTTAAGCGCTTATCACGGTGCCTTCCGCGAAGCGGTCGCACTTGGCACGGACCTCCCCAACAATAGTGTGCCAGCTGGTTCTTATGTGTATTCGCGGTCCGATGATCTGCGGCGACCGACCATAATTAGTTTGTGTAGAGCTTCAGATGTCATCTTCGTATCCTTTTCGCACTGCTTTGCTTCCGGCGTTCCTTTGGCTTATCGCAACGTCGCTAAGACACAGGGCGGGGCAGGTCTTGGTCATCGCCTGTAGTCCTGGTGGTTGTCCGGTCCAGGTCCCGCTTCTGACCCTAAATGCTGCAACATAATTAGACGCTTGCTATGTACCACGGTACTGCACCAGCACGGTACGTCCGGGTACGGAGCCGAGCGGTACGCAAAATGACCCTGGGTAGGATAAGTAGGCGATCTTGACAGTTTTGCCCGGAAAGCATCCGAACGCCAACGGTCCGAACTGAACTCCGGGTCGCTTAAGTTATCTTATTTGGCTGCACCCAAGATTTGCTTCATCAGCTTGAGCTAGTAACACCGCAGCAACGTCAACTTTAATAATCCGCTGGTCACTTCTGACCTTCTCTCTTTCGATAACTTTTTCGAGACCGCCAATTTCCGCTCCGAGCAACGTGTCCCGTCGTAAAAGCCGTCCCGCTTTGCCCGATCTTTGCTTCTCCTCGCTGCCCTCGATGAACTTTTGCGATGTCTGGACAACTGTCAGAACAGCGCGACATATGCTCCCTCGCGAGCAGCGTCTCATTAAGCCGTGGCTATTTGAGAGGATTTAACGTCCACCTCTCTGTTGCGTTCGAAATGGCTTTGTTTTAACGAGATTTATGGCCAATTTGAACAGGAAAGAACGTTGTAACCCGTCATTTGTTGGCGTATTTCCAGTTAAATTCGGTCAAAATAATTTTGCTATGAACATTTAAAATTGTAAAATAGGCAGTTTATGAAATTGCTAGGCAAGCTAATAATTTGATTTTTTTATTAAAAAATAAATTTAATCCGTTTATTAGAATATTTGTAGCCTTTCTTCGGCCCAAACGCCACGATTTACTTTTTTTCTATGATCCCTCAAGCCGTTGGCTGATTAAAGTTGACTTGCGCGTAGGGAAATGAAAAGGTCGTGAAAAATCGCATCCATCGTGATGAATGCACGTCAAGATAAACAACGCGACGCCATGTGACGGATTGTTGCGCGCGGGCAGAAGGGCAAATGTGGGCAAAAAACGTCTCCAACCTCGCGGCCATTCTAGCGCGCGTGTACCTTAGCGTCTGAACAGGGCTCGTTGGACTGTACTCACGTACCTATTTGGCTTGTTGGAGTTTTGGACCCCTCCCTCGTGCCGTACTCTGTGCCGTAATGACAGCCCGAACCGTGTACTGCCGTACCCGTAATACGGGAGTATGGTACGGTACGGAACGGTTGACGTACGGCACGACGAAGGACCGTACCATAAAGCCGTACTGTACTGACCCCCCTCCCTCTCCGCACAGCCGTACCGTACCCCGTGCCGTAATTACTGCAAAATCGTACGGCACGGCACGGCCGATCATCGCTACTTTGGTTAGGTAATTGCCACCAGAGCTACCGAGCAAATGGCCGGCTTTTCCCCTTCTGCATTCATACGTGTGCGTCCGAATCACTTCGACACTTCGACCAGATCATCCAAAGCCGACACTTTGGCGCTGGCTTGCAAGCCTAAGCTCTAGCGTTGCAGTCCTTTACCCAAGAGAGGCCAATGCGAAGCAGACTAACAGTTGTCTAATGAAAAATTTGCCTGCGCACACATCAATCCAGTCACTAGTGCCCTCATCGGACTTTACATTGGAGCTATACACCAATTCGCTCCATCACTCTGTTAAACATCCACTTCTCCATTTACGCATTATCTCCTCGGGGACATCATTAATCCCGCGTGCGTAATTTATGCGAAACATTCGCCGTCTCGAACGACACTTTTTCACTCGGAGCGCGTTAATTGTGGCCAATACCATTGCGCGCCCATCTGTCCACCACCCGGCCCCGTTTGCCCTTCAGCGCGGCGGCGTCGACGACGATTGAAGGTCGTTCGTCGCGGATCGTCGCGAATGCACTCTCACTCCATTGCCCGCCGCGACGGATGTCGGAAAGAGTGCGTCGTCGTCCGATAGTGGCGGACAGAACGGCTCTCGGACCGTTCTGCACGGCCGCCGCCGCCGCCGCCGGGTTGAAGGCCGTTCGAAGCGGAAAGCGCATTAAGTTCCGAGCGTCCCGCTGCGCCGCGCCGGGGAGAATTAGCTGCGTTGCGCGACCGCATAATCGCTCAGCGGGGAGGAGGAGAAAAAAACATCTTGCGGTTTGAAATCTATGAGCGCTTTAAGCGGATCATCTCCTTTCTCGCTGTGGTGAATAAGCCCCGCTACCGACGAAAGTAAACGGTTACGTAAAGGTCGATGGAACGTTGGCTCCCATGGCTTAACAGAACCAATTGTTTTAAAAAAAAAACAGAATTGGGCCAGAAAAGTTCATTGCCGGCTAATGAACCTTAAAGGCAAATCACACGTTTCGTGAATGAACCGAACTGCGTCAAAGAAGTTCAGTCCTGCAAGTTCAATTCGCTTCAGTTCAGTAGAACTTAGTCGACCGGCAAGGCCAATTCTGACAGGGATTGTGTATCGCGGTCGAATCATCCCGACGGAATAGCTTTTCCCTATGGCTTAAAGTCTGGAAACCTGATGGTTGTGAATCTCGCTACAAGCTAGGCTTGGTCCAAGCAAAAAGGTTTGTTACCGTCGACGGCAGAGTCATCTCTCTTGTGCACTTTTGCAAGACGTTCCCAGTGGTTCACTACGAGGCAGGTCCGTCGCCATAGGCCCAATTCAATGTAAAAGTCCTATCAACGCTCTGGGAGTCTACTTTGCCCTTAGCTCTCTCTGAAGGTCTGAGCTCCTTAATTAGGCCAAGTGTTGCCGAGTCTAACCCACTGGGCACGCGTCCTTACGGCCTAAGCATCATACTAAGCAGCCGCAAATTTGGCTTGCATTGCGACTTAGCGTGGAAGCTCACTAAAGGTGAAGGGCGACGACGTCGGTGGCCGGCCGGCGGACGAAGAATGCGAAATAACCGCTGCGGCGGCCTTCGGCGGCGGCGGCGGCGCGACGATTCACGTCTGCAACCTTTTGCGCGCAGCACAGCCACTGTCCACCGGACAGCCACGACGCACACCTTCGGGTCGCCACGAGACCGCGGAGCGAGGCCGACGCATTTGGGCGTCCCTGCCGGGGCGACGACGCTGGGGCTAACCTTGCCCACCGCCCGAATTCGGACCGGCGTTCCCTACTTCTTAATTCACTCTCGATTCGCTTTTTTCGGACGAGTACATTTGGAGCTCTTTTACTACTTGTATGCAGTGGCATATTCAGGTGAGGCGCCCGCTCCCTTAGCGGGCCTTCAGCACGCGAGGGGCATGGGTGGATCAATGAAGACTTATAGTTTTTAAATTCATTTTTTCACCGGTTTTGGTCAAGCTTTTAACGAATTAATGCCTCATATGACCAAAAATTGCTCTGGCGGCGCCTGCTTTTTTGGATGGAAATAACCTATTTTTTGACCATTTTTTGATGCAAGTGAAATTATATTTCTGCACTTTTGCGTTTTTCGATGTCTTATCCAATATGAGGACCAACTGACCGCCCGAAGCAGGCTTCTTGCGAAGCAGCCTAAGCCTAAACTGTTCCACGCTTCCTTAAGCTAAGATATTTCATGTTACGTGTTCGTGCTAGTGTTCATTCCCACCCTGCTCATATGAGCATGTTATGATAACAACCGCTTCTAGCTGACCACTAATCCGGCAATATGGCAAGCTTATCCCTCTTGCTGATCCCTCCAACTCCAGCGCGGCATTTTCCGCAAAGAATTCCGCTCCACGTCCATAGGCACCAAAAACCACTCGCGAGTTGCGTTCTCCTCCGCCGGCCAAAGGTTGCCCTGAGGGCAACCACGAGTTCATTCTCAGACCTGTTCGACGTTTCGCATCCATTTTCCGCCCTCCCGGCGGCGCCTCGAGTGCCAATGCAGGCGGCCCGGCTCGCCCGCCGAGTGTGCTCTCGACGCCGGGAGCAGCATTGGCAACAGTAATTTTTCTCCACTTGCACCCCCGGCTAGCGCCCGTTTTAATCCCAGTGGAGCGGCTCCTGAGAGTGATAGATGCTTCACGGCTAATGACAAAAAACGGCGGCTCGATTCTTCCCCAGCGGAAGCAACTGCCGGTCGCGATTAACTTGGGTGATTAGAGAGAAACGAAAGCTTTCTTAATGTGGCAAACTTTGCTGTTTTCATTGGACCTATATGAAGGAAGTTCATTAAAAAGCAGGCAGACGTTTCTCTATCTTGAAGCTGGTTTTGCGGATCTAGATACATATCCAAACGCTTAATAATGCTTTATTATTAAATTAAGGATATTAAAATAATGCTTTTTCGCTTGACAATATTTAACTATTAAATAATTATAACAATTTTTAATACTAAACAATGCTCAGTTAACCTAACTTGCCTAACGATGAGTATCGTAGTAATGCATTCGCAAAATAACTGACGGTAGTGCTCATTACTGAAAGAGGTGTCCCAAATTTATTCCAGTTTAGGCCGTAAACCGGAGGAAAAACGACTGCCCCGCATTTTGACGCATCCGTCATTTCGAAGAAAGGAACCTGCTGACATAACCTTTTCCTGCATTCTCCGCTGATAAGGCCAGACAATGACGTAGTCTTCCGTCGCGTTTTTATGAACATGCGTGGCACATTTCGTCAGAGTGGCGACGGTCTCCCGTACCGAAGTAGGCCTTACAGTGATCAGGGCTTAGGCCTAGGGTTAGGCTTAGGATTAGGTTAAGGTGTGTAGGAGTAGACTTACACGCGACACCCCCGTACCGTACTGACCACCCCGTACCGTAAAGTACGGTACGGCGTACGAAACGGCGCTTATAAAATCAGTACTAAGGCCCGTACTATAGGCATTTTTGGCCAGAGAATGATGACGTTCCATCCTCCGTACTGCGCCAGTACGGTACGGAAACCCCTCGCTGAGCCTGTGCCGTACAGTACATCGTCCCGTAGAATACGACACTCAGTACGTTACAGCACGCAATACGGTGTACTTGGCGGTTATTATTCTTTTGACGCCACTACATCGTGGCAAGATAGTTGCGAAATTATCGTTCAAAATTGTTGTCATTAAGCCTTCGACATTGGCCTACCGTCGCCACGAAGGGACCGGCTTCCCTCCAGAATCTTAATGAAGTTAGAAGAGGGCCTCAAAGAGCTTCCCGGTCATCCTTCTTCTCCTCTTGTCCCAGTCCTCCCCGTCGCGCGCGGAAGGAAATCCATCCTGAAAAAGCGGACGCTTTCCTGGGAACGCCTAATTATGCAAAATTCGAATTTTGGCGCGATTGCTGTTGCTGCAGCGGAAAGTGTTCTAGGTGTTTTGACACGTCGTTCAGTGTCAGGCAGTCGCGCGTGTTCCTTGTTCTGGACCAACGCGGTAACGCGGTCCACCGACGGCTCGTTCTGGCTGCTTCTTCCCGACCGCATTTCCGAAAGTCCCTCTCGTGATGGCTGTTAGACCAATGTCAAGGTTTAGGTAAGCTTTATGCAGAAAATACTTACGCTCGTACCCGTTGCCTATTGGGCACATTGGGTCGAATTTCTGTTGAGCAAGGGCCCCGGACCCCCTCAATGACCGTCTATGCAAAAATGGACTCCATTTCCGGGTTCTCCATGCACGAACAGTCCGTAGGGCTCAATTGGATTCCGCTATGGAACGCATGCTATAGCGGGCTCGCTACAGGATGGGGTACCAAACGTGTTCATTCGAGCTTAAGCTTTGGCTTTTCTTAACTTTTCGTGGCTATCGAATTATTCCAAATTCAAGTATATGGCTTGAAATGTTTTGGACAGACACCCGTCCTTCAGTGTATAAGAATTTTTACGCCCTTATTTACTCTTGAACCGTTCTCTCAGCTTTGTAGGAAACACCCTTAACGCTTTCTTTAGCTTAGAACACACATGAGCTGAAGTGGCGACCTGTAGGGGGAAAAACTGCCACACTTCGACATTTTCTTCCCCGCGAGTCGACCTTTTGCGCGGCGCTTCTTTCTCCACGTTTCTTTCACCCGGCCAGCTCACCCTTCTTACTCGTTGCGGGGAGGCCCTCGTCGAGGGTAAACACTCGCTTTTCTCCCCGGTCGTCCCGGGTCGACGACGACGTTGGGCGTTCCGCAGGCGGCGGCCACCGCTATCGGCTCAATGTCCGAACGTCGTCGTTGTTTTGCCTTGGCCGCCGCGCTGAGTCATTTGATCGCTAGCAAAGACGCATTCGCAGCCGTTCGTGTCCCTCTCTTCTAGGCCCAACGATCATCGCTCTCGAGCGGCGGCGGTTCTCGACTGACTGTCCACGTATCAGACGCATTAGCCTCCGGTGCATTAACATTCATGAGGCGATTTCCGTTTTGCCCTCCATCCGTCCCGGTGATGACGGGGCTTCCGAACGGCAACAACGTTTGTCTAACGGGACCAAAGCGTGCTGACCTTTTTGGTCTACCGTATTTTCTCTGATTATCGGAATTAATTTTAGGTTGGACCCATTTTTTAATTATTCATAACAGATACAAATTAAAAAACAAAAGTAGTTTCTAACTTTTTATATCCGCATGAAATGCTAACTATTTTAAAATACCTTTCGTCGTTTAGAACAAACACGGTACTTAAGCCGGGGCAAATCATAAACGACGCGTTTTCGCTGGGCCTTCATGCCATGTTTTAAGAGTGGTTCTTGGTTCACGTGTTCGGAGGCAAGAGGCTCATATAGCGGTTTGGTCATACAGCTTTGACGCATCCAAGGATTGCTCACTTTCTGCTGCTGCCTTGTCACCCATCCAAGTTTTCTCAAATCTTTTCAGGTTATATAAGCACTCTATATTAAGTGAAACTTTGGATTCCAAAAGTCGAATAACGGACCATTAAATGCAGCAGAATGAGCTAAATGGTTAGCCAAAAACAACAAACTTCATTAGGTTTTCGAATCCGAACCAGAACTTCGGTCCCATTCCCTGTCCACGGATTAGATGTCCTACCAGAGGTCCACGCGACGAGTATCGGAAATTTACTTCGGAAAATCATTAAGATCGGTTTCAGAGCCCTCTTCCCGTTCTTCTTCACTCTGACCTACTCGACCTTCGAAGCCAGCCTCTTTTAGGGCTATCATATCACGCTCAGGCCAAGAGTTCCTCGCTTTGTCATCACCTGCCTCATACTCTCCGACGCGCAGGATTGACCTCTCACTCGGCCCGCAGTGTCCCCACTCGGGTTCATCGATAAGGACGCAAAAACGCTTCGCGTAAGCCCTCCTGCCCCGTCCGCAGGTCGGAAGCAGCGACGCAGGGCGGAAGAACGCCTGTTTGCTTAGCAGCGCCGCAGAGCGGCGTGTTGTTTTATTTGCTTTATCCGCCGCGCGGCGGTCACGGACCGTTTGCAGCGCCGCGGCGGCGGCGCGGCCTACCACCACCATCGAATGGTCGCTGCAAAAAGCGCTGCTGCTCCTCGCGACGACCGACCCACTGGGCAGCTGGCTGGAGGGCGCAGTGAGGAGGAGCACCGGGCGCGCGCTAGCGAGGAGTGATCGCTCCTCTCGCCGCTGCGCGTCGAGAGTCGTGTCAGGCGGTGGAGCGCTCCTCGCTGCTCTCGACGACCGCCGGCGATTCCCGAGCCCCGCTGCATCGCCGGCGATCCCGAGCTGCAGTCGGCTGGCCGTGGTGGTCCCCGGCGGATGTCCTCCTCGTCCTAACGGGACTCCCGTCGCTTGCACTCGCTCAACCAGCGCCGGCTGGGGACAGTTCGCTTCGCGAACACAAACAAGGTGCTTTAGCGAGGTCCACCGCCGAGCGAAGCACGTCGGGCGTTTTGCAAACTTTGTTTTCCTCTCTTCCATTGGGCTCCGATTTGAAAGTGAGCTCTGGTGCGAGGATCAGGGCGAGCCGAAGGAGTTTAGTATGGCTTTGTAGGCGCTTGAGGGCATAATATGTTGCAAAGCTTAAAAAAGTCGTTTTATTATTTTAAATTTTCTATTTCCAAAACCTGACAAGCCCCGAGGGGAACGTTGAACTGTCATTCTTTCGAGCAGTCAAAGCTGCTTCGGAGTTTCAACCGTATGCGTGGGCGACTGGGCTTCCTGACCCGATCCCCGAGGAGCGTTTTGACCGGCGCCTTTTTTAACCGGCCGTCAGCGCGAATGCGCCATATTCTCGAGGTCCGCCGGCAAGCAGACGGCGCGATTCTCGTATGCACTCTCGCTTGTTTGCTCGAAACGATCAGATATGGCGCATTTTTGTTTGAGCGGCCGTCTTCGCATGCTCCGGACATTTTGAGGCCGGTACCGCCAGCAGGTCAAATCCGACATGACAAGCGTTGGTCTGTATGTCTGACTGGCGTTCTCACAGCGCGTCCAGGACCAGTGCTTAGTCCTGTCAGATGCTTAGTCCGCAGGCTCACTTTATGCGCAGCTACTGGTCGATTTCCGTTTTGTATCTCGCCGATTTTCCGTCTACTAGCACTGTTGCCGTGGCTTTGGGCTTCTCTGAGAGTCGACTTCCCACAAAAAACCTGACCTGCCCTGGAGTTCCGCCGCCCTTTACGGCCTTGCCCTATCAGTGTGGGTCCTCCACTAATCATTGTTAAACGAATCGGAACCGTTTAAGCCATATGAGTGAGTGTATTTGGTGTAGATATACAAGATTTTGTGAGGACGCTTTCTGCGAGGGCAAAGGCCAACGCGTTTTGTTAGCGGAATTCTGCCGTCCCGATTCGCCATCGCTATCGTTATCGAGAATCCGCTCAATTTTGGCTTAGTCATACAGCTTAAGCCGCTCCCGAATCATCTCTTTCCCATAACAGAGAGCTTTTCGCGGAACGTATTCGTCGAAAACAGCTCGAAGAGTCAGCTGAGAACCGCTTGTTTTTGTTGCCCATTCCATTTTGCCCGATGTTAAGTGCTCGCTCCTTGGTCCCGCTAGCTGCATTTATGCCGAGTGATTTCTTGTGGTCAACAAGACACGTGGCGAGCGCTGTTTGTTTGTTTTATCGGGCACAAGCATACCCTTAAATACTGGTGAACGTTCCTACCGTTTTAGTCTTAGAGTAGGCTCTTCTTAGACCCACTTGAAAGCCTTTGCCGAGATAAGCTTATATCAAGATACGCCCGTTTATTACGGTTAGCATAGGACATATGACTGACGGAGCTGAGCTTTTAAGTTTAGGCCAGTGTGGGATAAGCTTATCCTCAGCTAGTCTAGGCTTAAAGTCCTTTAGGCTTAACTCTGCAGCGTTAGCTTTTAGGTTCAATTTTTGGTCGTGTCTCATCCTAGAACTACAGGAATTGACTTCAGCCAAAGGTTATTCAAGTCCCGTGCTTAGGCCTAAACGAAGAAGCGACCACTGTTGGAATCAGTGCCTGGGGTACAGTCATTTTTGACTACACGTCGTCAAACTTATCGCCAGAATAGAGCAGGTTTAGGCCGTTTTTAGGCAAACAGAAGAGCTCTAGCCAGGCTCAGCGAATGCAGTTCGTTTAAGCCTCTTGTAGCCAGTTTAAATGGGGAAGATGCTTTGGCTTAGACTCACTCAATGGCTGCAAGCGTTGTTCGCTGTTCCCGCTTCCCCGAGAGCCGTGTCCACCCGGAAGCAATTGGCGGACATTTTCCTTGTTGTTTATTCTCTCTGGAACCGCGCCACCCGCCACCGGCCATCGCGGCGGCGGTCGGACGTGCCGCGCGTCCCATTGCGAGTTTCTATGTTTGAGAGTGTATTTCTGGCCCGCCAGGTGCAAGCGGTGCCAGTTGGCTCCTGCTCGCCGCAAGCAGGCTTCCCCGCGCATAAATACGCGAATTTGTAGCGGCCGGCTCGTTCGGTGACGGCTGGTACCGAAGTGGCCAGCGGCGGCGGCGCCGCTGTGTGGGCGTGCGATGCGGGCAATTAGGTCGCGTCGGGAGGCGTTCGCCCGCTTGCAGCGATAAGGTCACTGCCGGTCAGCCGAGTCCAGCGGAAGGGTGGCGGCGACGGAGGTTTATGGCCGTTCGGGCTGCGGCGGGTAACGACTAGCGGGAGGTCGGCAAAACCGTCAAAGGTGTGAGAAAGAGATAAAATTGTCCAGAAGGATTTTTGGTTCAAATTTTACCAAATAGGGAAATTCGCGTAACCAAGCTTTTACTAGAAAAGTAAACAAATATTATTTTGACTAAGTTTAAAAAATTTATTTTATTTTCCTATTGCTTTTTCTTATAAAACGAAACAAAAACATTTTTCAATCTAGTTAAGACTACGTTTGCACATTAAATAATCATGCTCCATGGAGGTGACAAAAATCATCTGAGGGTCCTCTTTCTTCCGTATCCCACACGGGCTACTTCCATTATCCTTTCTACAAGTTATTCCCGCCATGGTCTCCTCTTATTTTCCCATTTCGTTCAGCGGCGATTCTGCTGTGACTCGGCTCCCACACATTTGTGGTCAGCGCTCCGAACGAAAGCGGCCGCCCCCGCAGCGGGGACGGACCTCCAAAAATTTGTCACTGGGACACTGACGGACTACGAGAAGCAATGCCTCTGTTAATCGACGCTGCTCCAAGTAGCCCGCGAACGTCCGAGGACATCCGAATAAGCAGCGAATATTTGGCACAACACTTTCGACGATTTTAACCCTTTCTCAAGGCGTGAAATCTGCCCGCAAAAGCGCAGTGCGCGCGTGGGGTGCGTTCGAGAAAACACGACGAATTTTTCCTTATCTTTTCCGCTGTCCAGCCGTCTCGAGGACTCCCCCGGATCAAGTAACCTTTTCAATGCATCGTTTCGCTGCTCACTCTCGGTGCTGCCACTGAGCGAGTGGACCCTATGCGGAAGCAAGGCGTCCTTTTTTTCCGCGCGAGCGCGTTTCCTTTACTTTCTAGCGACGCACTCTTGCTGATTCACCCATAGCCGCATAGGTATAACAAATTTACGTTTATTATTTTCAGTTTATTTTCATTTATTTTTATTAATTAAATAAAATATTGATATAAACGTTACAAGTCTTAATTTTAAAAAAGATTAATTTTTATTTAATTTAATTTTTATTAATGAAATTGTGTAACCACGCGAAAATTAAGAACGCCGTTTAAAACGGGTACCCTTCAAGGAATGACCTTTTTTCAGTGTCAAACCGCACTGCCGTTTTTAGAGGGCGAACCAAGCACGTTCCAATAAATGACCGTCGATGGGCGCCTCTCGCCCAATGACCCCCACTGACCGATCCGTCTTCGCCATGCGACCACCGCCCGGTGCGCCGTCCGGCGCTCATTACTCACCCGCATTCGACCTCAGCTTGCCTCTTCAGACCGTCCAACCGCTGTCCACGCCGTCAGCGCCGGCCTCGCCATCGTCCAGCGGGGTGACCTCACTCGTTTTGGTGGTGCTTAACGGCGCAGCGACGCCGTTCGCGGCGGCGGGCGATCGGTCAGCGCCAGCTGGCCACTCGACCCTCCACCGCTGCGCCACCGCCGAGTGCCCTTTTTGCCCGTCGCGCGTTTCATTGTGCTTCGGTCCATGGCGCTGCGGCGGCGGTCCAGAGCGCAACAAGTGTCCGTCGGTCTTTTTTTCGCTTAGTTCGTTTCGAACCGCCCCCGAAATCCAATTCGCAGTGGGCTAGCGCTTCTTGTTTTCTTCCGGCAATTTGGACCGCTTTCGTCCCGCTTGTTAGACTTCAGTGTAAGCAATTTTCTTTGAGCATGGCCGCGATTCTCGTGCGCCGTTATGTTCATTCTTGGCTGGAACGAGTGGGCCCGTGTGAAAATCTGCCGCACAGAACAATGGACGCGTGGGACACTAGAAATAGGGTTGTTTTTATCCCTATTGGTTCTTTTTGTTGTGGGCTCACTATAGCCAGGCCGGTTTGAACTGATGAACCGGAGGCCTCTGAATTTAGGTGACCCAGCATAGGTTGTTCAGTCAGTGGTACACTTCAGAACTGCAGTTTTCTTCTTCGTCTACAATTCCTCATTATTGGCGTTCTACTCGCCTGAAAGGTGTTTCCAGCTCCTGCCCGTAGGTCTAAACTGAAGTGGGTCACCCTCCTAACAAATTAGTAACCGTCAAGAGGAGATGCTGAGGAAGGCAACCACCGTAAAAGATGTAGTATGACATGTCTCGTGTCTGCATTTGGGACCGAACAGTTTCATCCTTTCTGCCTTAGCTAAGCTGTCACTTCTCAAGAAGGGGTTTTGCTATCCAGCCCGTTCTACCTTCAATTAGCTAGACATTTCAGAGAGCCATCCTTGACCCGCTTGGCGTAGAACTGTAGGTTTTTTAGGTTGAATGGTATCGCATTTCAGGCATCGATCTGTCATGCGATTCGCGTCGGCTTCTTCTCTTCGCGCTTTCAAAACGCATAAATGATTCACGCGGCGGCCGTTGCGGGCCATCCGTCTTTCATGACCTCCTCATAAATTCCGCATATTTCAACGCGCCGCCACCGCCGCAGCTCTCGAGGAGCACCAGGCGGCGAATGAGGAGGAGCGTCCCCGGGAGGGCCATAAACGTAGCGCTGTTCTCGGGCGCTTGCCCAGCCGGCTTTTCGAACACATTTCGACGCAATATGCGCGCAACGTTCCGCCTGAAGGCGGCGGCGATGGTCGCCTGGTGGGCCCGACCGCCTGGCCGCCGCTAGCGGTGGTCGGGTGGTCCTCGCGAGTGACCGCCCGGCCGGCATGGAATGGCACCGTTTGCAGCGGCGGCGGCGGCGCCGCTTGCATGTTCAATTGGCTTTCGCTCTCCTCCTCCGGCCGGCCAGCTAGCTACGTGAGGAGCGCGCTCCTCGAAGCCAGACCATAAAAATGCTCCTCCTCGTTCCGCCGCCACTGCGCCGCGCTGTGTTCTTTGCGTGCACGCGTTTTTTGTTGACGTTTGTGCCCATGCGTCCACCGCTAGCTCGCTAGACGGAGATAATTTTCCGCCCTCTGCGGCGGCCGACGCGACGTGCCGCCTCGAGATAAGTTTGCATTTGCAGCGGCGGCGGCGACCGCCGCGTCGGGAAGGTGACGGTGGCCGCAATGAGCGCCACTCGGTGCTAGGTCAAATAAGGCTGCGCTCGACCAGCGAAGTCTCGTGACCTTTGGACAGCAGAGCCGCTGAGACGACGCTGATGTGTGGAGCTTCAAACTTGATATATGCATGGAGTGCGAAGGATTGTAGTGAGACCTGGTGGAGCCGCCCTGACAATGTAAAAATTCTCTATTGTGTGGCACTTTTCTGCATTTATCTGAGGAGAGTATGTGGCTCGAATGGTCCCTGGCGGGATGTCTGCGCCTCTCATAGTATGTTTGAGGCATCACATGCTTTGATTCGTAGCATTATTATGAAGGTTCACCTCCCTAGCTTATCGCTAGCTTTTCGGGATTACATTTCTTCAGCCCGCCCCAATCGATGCGTCGGTCTGGAGCCCTGTACTCGCTACTTTCTTGTACAGAGCTGTCCGGGAGTGCATATACGATTCGAGTCCAAAATCGCCTTGGATTTGCAGTCAAGTCTCGAAACCTTTGACCATCTCGATACTTTTATTTTCATGTGCGGAACAATCTTTCATGTTTGACCAAGCGTTCCGAGCTTGCAGTACGCTCGTCGGTCTCAAAAATTAGCCAATGAAAGATCAGTAGGCTGTGCGCTATTAAAGTATGCTCACAGGTTTCATAGCTTCTCTGCGGCCAGCCCCTGTACTGAATTTTCAGCGATCCTGCCCGCTTTTTTGCTGCTGCGCGTTTGGACTGTTTACGATCCATTTTATCCCTCCCGAATCCCTTTATTTCGCGAAATACGCAACCTTTGTGCGCGAGATTTCACTTCACTCTCCGTTTTTTTCGTCTGCGTCCGCCAATGTGCGCGAGTCGGTGGTCGGACGGCACTGATGCGCCCGGCGAGCGTGCGAGGCCGCGATTTTTTGCCCTCGCCACTACCCAATCAAGCGGGTTTATTGTAATGACCGCGACCGCGGCGGACGCATGAATAATTGCGGCCTCGCGCCACGCAGCGCCGCGCGGATCCGGCTGGCCGCTGCGCGGATTCGGGCCGGATGCGGTTCGGCGGGCCCGACGATGGACCGTAGATATCCGTACAAGGCACTGTCCCCGGCCGCCCGCTCCAGGGAGGACACCTGGCTGGCTCGAGGGATCTCCTCGCGGCGCGTCTGGCGAGAACCAGCGGGATTTTGCGGCTGCTGAGCCGCAGTGCTGCGCCGCCGCATTGCAACCTTGAAGCGCGCAATTGTTAAATTGCGATTACGACGACGACCGCGATTTTTCGCTCTCGCCGCGCGCCGCTTCAGCCTTGATACGCTTTCCGCCGGCGAGTCGGTAGTCAGTTCGGGTAATTGGTGTTGCGGGCACTGTGTGAGAGAAACGATTCGGTATCGCTTTTGCGTTACGTACGGTGCGTGTAAGAACTGTGTTAGCCGCGAAGCATTTTTAAGTACCACAAGCACGTTTCTCGCAAAGATCAGAGCAAACGGAGTGTACAAAATTTTTTTTTCATTTTTATATTTTTAAAACCTGGTACTTCACCAGAAGCTTGCACCAGAAGTACCTATAACTCTTTCGAGCGACCCTGGCCGCTCTGGGCTTTCAACCAAGGCGATCGGGCGACGAATACCCGATCCCCGACGTGCGATTTGAGCGGTCGCCTTTTATACCGTGCGGTCACAGCCGACTTTCCTTATCTCCGAGGTCCGTCGCCATGCAAGACGGCGGGATCTCGCGTGCACTCTCGCTGGCCGTTCGAAAAAACAACGGGAATTCACCTATGGCCGAGTGCACGGCGGGAGCGCACCCTTTGCCCACTTCATGTCCTCTTGGCCAAAACGAGAACCGTGATTTCTCGACACACTGCCCATAAATATGTGTCGAAAGCGGGGCTGACCACTGAATGGGACTGTCCAACCGTGCTAGAAATGTTTAGCGAAAAGCACGGATTTCCGAATTTTTAAAGGCGACGGACCATCATCCAGCCCTTCCCTTTTGAACGCGGCTTTGCTTCAGTTTTTATTCACCCACTGGTTTGGTTACGGTTTGAATTAAGTTGTTCCCCGTGCTTGATTTTGTTCTCTTGCACACAGGAAGCAATCGGCGACTCTGTTTTGTCGTCGTTCCTGCTCAGATCGAGTGTTTGAGTGTGCTCTCTAGGCTGTCGAATAACTGTCCCAAAAATACACATTTCCCGTCGGCTTTTCCTGCCGTATTTTCCCTTTGCCCATTTGCTGCGCTGCAGTCTTTGTGCTTTGTTTTGACGTGATCCGTGCCGTTTTTGCTCTTGCTATTTTGGCATTATACGTCCATTCTGACTGGTTAATTTCAGGACTTATTCCTATAGTTCCTCCTCGACGACTATTCGTGCCACGTCCTGCCGACACGTCCTTCACTCGTCCCGCTGAACACCGAGTGCTCTCTTCTCTCCGGTTGCCAACAGACTTCGTGCTCCACCGACGACGTCGTATGCCCGCGTGGTGACGTCGAAGGCCTTCCCGCAAAACGTCCGCGAAACCCGCAGTGCTTTCACCTCGAACCTGTGATCCCCGCGAGCCGAAGATCGCCAAAAAGACGGCAAAAGAATGATGGCTGGCACCGGCAAGAAGTTGGCGAGCATTCAGTCCAAGATCCAGACCATCCAGGAGCGCCTCGAGGCAGGCAAGGTTGGCTACTCGGCGGCGTCGAGCTGCAGCGACCTCAGCGAGTTCCGCCCGCAACGTCGACGGTCGTTCTTCGTCTCCACGATGGAGAAGCAGGTGGGTCTCGGTTGTGGTTTGGAAGCCAGACCGTTGAGAAGCCCGTAGTCGTAAATTACGCTCCGGCTTTACCTAGCGCCGAGCGACCTTTAATCCGCATTTACGTCCGTAAAACATAAAATGACCAAATGCCAAACTGTTTGTTTTTTAACAAATGCATTAAAAATTATTTTTAAAATTAACCATTTTTTATTTTTTAAATCTATTAAGATGAATTAATTATTGTCTAATTTTAATTACCAAAACCACTTTTAACGTAAGAGAAATCGGCTTAAAGCCAAAATGCACGTTCATCTCCGAAAATTGCTTCGAGTAATTTTTACGCTCTCTTTACGGCCTCCTACGGCCGAAAGTGCGGCCATTAAAGCTTCAAGGCACGTCAGGAGTCGACATAATCTTTTCTTCTTTAGACCTTCTACGCGCACTGCTGCAAGGTGGTGTTCCTGCTGTCGGTCTCCGTCGTCCACCTCGTCTACCTGCAGCCGTTCCTCGACGTGTGCTCGTCGGTGGAGGACTACGCGCTGCAGATCCACTCCAAGTACCCCACGGCGACGAAGCTTCGCGGCATCGACACGCGGGTCCTGGAGGATCAGGCGGATCTTCTCAATGATGTAAGACATCATGAACCATGGAGAGATGGTCTAAGCGAGTGGTTTAGTACAAGAAGAACATCTGGATGACGATCGCGTCGATGTGCGTCGCGCTATCTACGTCCTGCTTCTTCCTTTTCCTCCTGCCGACGAGCAAGTTGCGCTCCACGCACGTCATCCTGGTGCGTTTCCAACCCTCATAGCAAGCATGTGTAGGGGCTCAGCTTAAGCGTTATGCTTAACAGAGGTCTGAAGCTCTGCAAGGTCATTGCCTTAGTCCGAGTCTAAGACGACCTATAGAATGGTTCACGGCCATTAGTTCGAGTTTAGAAATAAACCTTTCGGATTTCGAGTCTAGGACAAATGCTTAGGATGAGTCAAGGCGTAATCCTTAGATCGAATCAGGGCCACATCTTTAAAACTAACCTTCCTAGCCTGAAGCAGTGGCGTAAAACGCTTAGGCTTAGGTTGGTCTAAAGCGCTAAACTAGGCCATTCATCAGCCCCGTATTACCGCAAGTCCCAGTCCCATTGTTCGTAGAGAGTCTTGTCCTAACCCTTAGGCTATGCTTAGATCCAATCCGTTGTTTCTAAGCATATAACTAGGCTGAGACTAACACCAATGCTTAGGCCGCGTATAGGCTTCATCCGTAGGCTAAGCTTACTCCTACTCCTTAAGCCTAGTCTAGACTCAATCTTTGTACTGAGCCTAGGACTAAACATTTAGCTTAGGCTAGGCCTAATTCCTGCTCGGCTTCTAGGCCGATTTCTGAAGCTACCTCGAATAACATGTCGATTTTAGATGGGCGTCGTGGACATCATGGCGTTCGCCACTCTCCCGGCCCTGCTCGTCACGAGGGCGATGATCGTGGAGAACCTGAATGCGCACCTGCCGCATGCGCTTCAGATGGCGCACAAGCTGGTCTCGGCGGAGCGACTCATGAACGCCCTTCAGTGTACGATCAATCCCAGAGAGAAGGTATGCTTTCCAGCATTGCACTAATTCGGTCGCAATTTATACATGCTACCGAAATGATGTCTCAATCCTGGATGTCCTTCCTGGAAACCACGGTACCCCCTAGAAATTCAAAATGTCCTAGGTGGAATGCCTGGAAGTCTTCCAGGAATTGTCGCGCATTCTCGTCGATCCTGGAATCCTTGCCGTCGCCGCTGGCTTGAAGTTCATTCCTGGAAGTCATGACTGTTCTCAAGGGAAAACCTGGAAAGCCACTCCGGTTGTAGTCTCTAAATTTCGAATCCTACCGGTAACCACTGGAAGTGTATCTCAAAATTTCTCGTCGGCATTCCTGGCTATCCTGGTCATCCACTTCTGAAAATTCTGGTAGTCTACGCTGAATGCCAGGCCGAGGCCGCCACGGAAGGGGATCTGAATTCGCTCCTGTATGGGCGGGTATTTCCGGAAAGTCAACCTAGACTTGGACGCGACATCCTCCGTGCCGTACTGATACTCCCCTCCCCCCGTACTGCACTCCCTACCGTACTCACCGCCCCGTACCGTACTCCGTACCGTAGAATACATTACGGAGTACGTACGGCTCATATAAAGGCGTACTACGCCCCGTACTAGTGCATTTCCAGCGAGAGAATGATGCCGTACCGTACTCCGAACTGCGCCGGTACGGCACGGTACGAAAACCCGTACTGGACGTGCGCCGTACCGTGCCCCGTACCGTAGAGGTACGGTACGCAGTACGGTATGGCACGGAATACGGTACGGCCTTCTAAGTATAATTCAGCCTCAACCCAAGCCTAAGCCTAAGCCTAGGCTTGTTAAAAAAATTTATCCTGGTATCGAGTCCAGATCACACCTTAACATTTAACTTTAGCTGCCCTTCTGCGCGGACGTCATCCTGAAGTCGCTGTTCCCGTGGGTGATCCTGAAGTTCCTGCTGATCCTCGCGCTGTTCACGCTCGCCTACATCGCGCTCGCGTACCTCATCGAGTGGTGTATCCGGCACTTCTTCCCGCCCAACGGCTCCGCCTGCGTGCACGCCTCCTCGTGCCATCGGTGCGCCCACTGCGCGTGCTACCGCCGCGGCGCCAACTACAAGCGGTCGCTGAGCGCCGCGAGGTAAGCCACTTGTCCACTTCGAGTCCGTCACGCGTTACTTTGTCCAGTGGGAGTGTAGATGCGGGTACATTGCGTTAGTGGTCCAGGAAGCGAAACGGGAAGTGCGGTATTACACTATATTTCCCCGTGTTGTGCTAACCATAAATTATAAGCCATAGAGAACTTAAGTCAAAATGTTAACCAAGTAAAAAAATCCCAAAACGACGAGTCCCAGTCGCATCATTTTTTTCGGTCCCGCTGAGAAATAACGCTAACAGAACAAATCCATGCGGTATGTCCACTTAGTTGGTTTGTCCCTCGTGCACATTGATTCCATGATATAGTTCCATCTTCCATGAAAGATCGGGCTAAACTTTCACTGATCCCTTTCCTGGAAAAAAACGCCCTGCAAAATTTTTTTCTGTTTTTGGTTTGAAGTTTTATAAAACCTGGAAGAGCCCCTTGGCGTCGGCCTCTTCAGGGCAATATCCTTTCGGCGGCCGAACCGCTCAGGAATTTCAACCTTATGCGTGGGCGACCGGGCTTCCTGACCCGATCCCCGAGGAGCGTTTGACCGGCCGCCTTATGTAACCGGCCGTCACCGTCAATGCGCCATTTTCTCGAGGTCCGCCGCCAGGCAGACGGTGGGAGTCTCGCGTGTTCTCTCGCGGGCGGCTCACAACAGAGGGATTGAGATTGAATCAGTGGTCAATCAGTTGGCGGGAGCAGCACGCATTTTGTCCAGTCCATGGTCACTTATCCACCTTAGGGAAGCATCGCTTGTCCACGTAATGCCCAAAAGTTAGGTTCCGGCGCTAAATTGTCCAGCGCTAAAAGTTAGGTCCATTGGGTCTTTGCCAAATCGTGTCCTAAATGCCCACTGAACCATTTGTCCGTTTCGAAGACTGTCCAAAAAGGAGAACAGTTGTCCATCGTGTAAGCGAGTGACATGTCCACTCAATCCAGCTTTATTTGGACACGCTAATCCTGTTATTTTAGCCTACGAAGCGGACCGCTCCTGCGCCAGTACAACAACAAGAGCTACATGCCGGTGTTCCTGCCGCCTACGCAGTCCGAGAAGGCCTCGCTGATGGACGCACCAACGAGCGCCACCTCGTCGCCGTTCGTACCAGCCCGTCCAGCGCCCATCGTCCTGCCGATGCCCGAGCCCATCGTCGTAGCGCCATCCCCAGTGAAGTCCGACTCCGAGCCGACGCCAGCGGAGCCGATTCCCAGCGAGCCGATGGCCTAATCCAAGCAATCGTCCTTTTCCGACTTCGGTTTTCGATTTCTGGTCCTCCCGTCGCTTTCAGCTGCAATGTGCACCCAAAAACAATCCGTTGCCTGAGTCATGTCTCTTACCATTTCCTTGGCGCTTATAGCCCCTAAGTATTCCGCCTGAATGGGTCCAAATCGGAAGTCCTCAGAAAAAAATCGGAAAGCTCGAGATTTTGAACCAACCGGCCGACGTAAAGTCTACTTTGACTCCGACGGAATTTTTGTACAAAAATCGGACAACACGCATCCCCGTTGGATGCACATGCATCCGATTCGGATTCCGACATGAACGTTTTCCAGTCATGTGAAGTTTTCCGACGCCGATATCGGACGAGGCGGCGCAGCTTGCGATCCGAGTTGACGCCCATGGACGGAATACTCTCGTAGAGACCCCTCGTTATCCTTCCCGTTGTAGCCCCTAGCTGGATGCGCCAATCCCGATCGGTAATCCACTCGGTCTTTCTCCGAAATGCTTTCTCCGATACACAAATATGTTGACGGAACCCGTCTCGCACTTCGGTTCATTCTCCGCCCGACCGTGTCCCACTTCCAATCGCTGCCCGCCCCTCTTTCTGTCCTCCGACTCGTTTCCGATTAACTTATGCATCCAGAAATACCTGCTGAACGGCGTGTACAAGTCAATATCTCCGATTTCGTGTTATGCTTCACCTCCTCCTCCGACACACATACCTAAGTTATCGCCTCCGACGATTCTGTTTTCCCACGCTCCCTCTTTCAACCTTCCGTTAATTTAACATTTCCCATCTGAGGCGAGCTGAGCAGCAGGGGTAGGGAAATGCACCTTCCCCCCTCTCGGCACTGGGAAGAGAATCCTTTGGAACTGGTGTTGTTTCCCAAGGGAACTGGGAACACTTCCCTCATTGGAACTGGGAAAAGGCCCTATGTACCAGGAAGAGGCAAACCTGGTGCTGGGACGGATTCGCCAAATCGCTAAAATTGGATTCCCATTGGGTACTCGGAGTTCCTTCCCCTGGACTGGAAAGAACGTCCCATGGAACTACTCGCTGCTCGACTCGCTTCCCATTTTACGCCTTTATTTCCCGATACACGGTTCCAAAGGTCGCAATGGCCGTCGACGTCCGTTCAGGTCGTCGTCGCCGCCCGTCGTTTCACTGCAATAAGTGGTGTTCACTGTGCTGATACGTGTGTTGTAAGTACGTGTTTCCCGGCTCTCTTCCCGTCGTTCCCAAACACCACTCGCGTTTTCCGCGCGCTTGATCTGGTCCTGTTCAAAGCTCACGGATGTCAACCATTTCCATTTGTCTACCCCCAAATGCATTCGTTCCCGCATGTTGGAGATTCTTTCGTTTCCCGCCACATTTCCCGCCTGTTCCTGCGTGTTTCCCATGCTTTCATTATCGAACTGTATAATGCCACAACACTTTAAGATTCACCGTGATTTTCTTCTCGCGTACATTTCTTCCCGTCCCGCATGCGATGTTGTTCCATTTCCCGTTTCCATGCAGGCAGCAATGTGTGCAGTGTTTCCCATGCTCCGTTCTCATTACGGTTTCGATGTATCTCCGTGTGCAACAGGCGAATAAAAGCGTCATAAAGTGGCCGTCTTTCGGCGACATGATTGCAGGAATACGACTTACCTAGGTGGCATATGCCGTACGGAATTCATGCCTGTCTTGTGCAGTCCAGCTACGGCACGGTTGGAGCATACTTCTGCATGCGGAAACGTTCAGCAGGCATGACTGCATGCCTGCACGCATGACCCGTACCAACAGCATGGCTTGAAACATGCATCTTCATGCGGGTTGGATGCTTCCGCATGCAGCAGCACCGAGTACGCATGAGTGGGACACAACATGCATTTTACTTAATCATCGGTGCGGTGGAGCTTGGTACGACCGAGAACACCGGGCATACAAACTGCTGCGGTGCCACGCCAACCATGTGCAACGGGCCTTCAAGTCGAGGCCCGGCCCGCGGGCCTTCATATCAAGGCCCGGGCCTATAAGGCCCGGCGGGCCTTGACTTCTTAGGCTAGACAGGAAAAGTCCCCTTGGTCCCCCCTTTGGTACATAGGCTAAAGTGTTGCCCCTTATAATGATTTTAAAATACACGATTCGTGCATTTTCACCTAAAATGGCTTGCCGCAGGCACGGTCAGAGCGATTTTTGGCAAAATTACCAAAAATGTATTCAAAATTTGACCAAAATGTGGCAATTTTTGAGCCCTGAAGCGGGCCTAAAGGGGCGGCCCGGCTGGTTCTACCGAAATCGTGGCCCGGCCCGGCCCGGCGGCCTAGGGTCCGGTTGCACATGGACGTGCCACGCAGGATGTCCACCGGTTCGGTGACGTCGCATCGTACTGTACGAAGTCATGTCATATACGACTCTTAGTGTCGCTGTTTTTCTACCAATTCCTACCGCTGTATGCTCTCAGGTACATGCGCATGGTCACTAACGCAGCGTGTTCGGAGGTCTCGATAAAGAGCTGGCTTAACGTAGGAAGGAAAGCGTAGAAAATGGCCCAGCAGGACCGACGGTCAAGCACGAGACGGTGCTGGGCATGAAATGGCTATGAATGGCACAGCTACGCTAAGCTTAGGTACAAAAGGACACCGACCTTGTGCAAGTGCGATTCAGCGGAACCACTATATATGCGGTAGGGGAGCGTCCAGAAGTTATGTAATCATTACAGGAGGGAGGAAGGGGAGGGGTCAAGCCCTTGCTTACGTAATCAGCACTAGATAAAATGAAGGCCCGCCGCTAGGCGCCGCCCAGAGCAAATTTTGACTTAAAATTTCGTTGATGTCGCCGGCGGCGGGCCTTTTTCAACTAATTTTTGAACACTTTTAGATAGTTTATTGCTTAGAAGTGCTAAATAATTCTTAATACTTGCTTAGTACTGTGCTTAAAAATCGATCTTTTCACGTGTAGTATTACAGGGATGGAGGGAGGGGCCAGTCCTCTGATTACATTTTGATTACAGGAGGGAGGGAGGGGTAAAAAAGGGCGATGTAATGATTACATAATTTCTGGACGGCCCCTAGCGATTCGCAGTCGTACACGCACACCGCTTAGGTAAGAACAAACACAACCGTGTGGGCGAAGCCTCATATAGGCTTCAAAGTCAAAGGCCATTTTAAGAATTAAAGGCCGGAATTCCAAGCACTTATTCTGCTTTCTACTGGTTAGATAATGGAAATTCCATTGAGCTCAACCAACCGAGAAGCTATCGGGACTACCAGCCCATGAAACGCGAACGGGAAGTTTATCCGAGTGGCACAACGTAAAGCAAAATGACAACGTATGGTTTGGAGTGATTATGTGGTACGAGGAGATTAGTTATTTGCGCTCGACGAGTAGGCAGCAGTCCTCCTCTTCGTCCTTGCGCAGGTGAAGCTCCTCGTGGGTCGTCTTGTTCTCCAGATACGGCTCGTCTGCGTTGGCTGCCTCACTCAGGAGGATTTCAACGACGTACGGATGTGGACGCGAGGCCGCGAGGAAGACCTAAGTTACCAGGGATTAGGCTTTCAGATCTGAATATCGCCGATTAGTTCGTTGTGTTTACCTTCTTTAGCGCCTCGATCAACTCGTTTGGGTCACCGGGGAGTGTGAGTTCGTCGACATAGAGTCGTGTCGGCTCATCCCACTTCTTGCGGTCCTCGCGCTCGAGCCATTCGACGATGTCGTGGACCTCGATCGAGAGCTCAAGATGTCGGTCCCACTGGCGCAGCAAGTCGCTAATGTCCAGCTCGTTGCACTGGACCATGGCCGGAAGACGCAGGAACGCGCTTGGCACGACACCTCCCAAAACGAAGCCCACGAGTCGAATCGACTTGCAGAGGAAGAGTTCACTGAACGCAAACGTGAACGTCCGCACCGAGCTGAAGGCGTCCAGAGAGGCGCAGACCTTCGCATTCTTCCATGCCATCTTTGCAGGGAGCAACTCGTGAAGCGCCTTGTCAATACGCTGGCCGAAGAAGCTAAATTGCATTTTATGTTGTGTGGGCTTTGAACAGTCGAAAGCTTCAAGCAGCAACCCTGTAAGGAGGCCAGGGTCTTGGGGGCCGGCCTCGGCCGCCAGGACCGGGGCCCACTTTTAGAGCCGGTGGGGGATGCCGGGGGTGGGGGGAGGGGGGTCGGGGCCGTGGACTAACGTCGGAGGCCGGATAACGGCTCCATTTCGGGAATAATTTAGGTATTTTTGGGCCAAAATGGCCATAGAATCGACCAAAATCGGCCGTTAAATTCTCGACTAGCCCAAAAATCCAGTATACATGACCCATGGTTGGCATTCGCTTGAACAATCAAAAGGGGCCCGCGGGGCCGGGGCCCAATGTTGGCGGTCCGCCGGGGGGGGGGGCATGTGCGGGCTCCTTACAGGCTTGCCTGGTAGCGTGGAAAACCTTACAGTAGGGTTTCAATCGAGCAGAAGTTTAGGCGCGCGACGAGCTCGGCGTGGTCCCGACAGAGAATATGCGTGCCTTCATGAAGATAAATCCTATGACCGCTCGACGAAGGGGAACCGATGTCGACCATGCGCAGAAGACGCAGCGGACCTTGTTCTGCGCCGAGTTTGTTGACGCTGAGAATGACATCACGGAACTGTGCGCTGACCAGCTGCAGACGCTCGAGGTCTGCGCGCGTGAGCTTCTCGAAGATAGTGACGAGGACTTCTGATGGAATGTGCAGAGTGTCATAAAGTGTTGTCGTGAAAGAGAGTGATTTGACGCGCAACGTTACGGCCTAAGACAAGCGATGGTCCAGTGAGCAGGTAGAAAAGCCTTTTCCTTTGGTGTTTCTTCGGTCTGTTTAACTAAGACGATGCTCACCGAAATGGCTGCGTTCGTCCTGTGGGCTATGGCCTTTGAGTCGAGCCAAGGATTCCGATGCAGAATGTCGGCGCACTCTCGCGAACTGAGGTCGTCTGGCTGTCGCAGGATCCCACGAACGTCCGCCGGTTGTTTGCCCTTGATGCGCTCAGCGATCGCCTGGCACGCGTGGTGCTCGAGGCTGGGGACGTCCAGGTAGAGGGCCGCCATAACGAGCTCGAGTTGCTCCTCCACTGGCACGTCGAAGAATCGACGGTCGTATTCGCTGACTTGGAGCCAGACGCATTCTTGCGTGAACGGGTCCTTCTCGACGATAAACGGCTGATCTAAACGGAGAACATTCATTGTCCGAAACATGACTCTACGCGTGAGTGTCTGCAAAGGCATAGGGGTACCGAAATGTCGGGCATCGGGCTAAAGGGTAACGAACAAGGGACCCGACTTTTCGACATACTCATTAAACAGTAGAGTTCGGCGCCCGTGCCAAGGTACGGGCCAAACCCGTACCCGCATTATACGGCACGGCAACTCGGCACGGAGGGTCCAGCATGGTTACGGGTACGGCACGGGTGCCAAAAACAAGCCGTGTTTTGCCAAGCCGTGCCAACCCAAGCCGTGTTAGTGTACACGGCTCGGCATTCTTGTGTCCACCACGGCACGGCTACACGGCACGAGTGGGTCCACCACGGGTACGGGTACGGCACGGATGGGTCTACCACGGGTACGGCACGGGGTACCAGCGCCGATCTCTATTGCACAGAGCCGTAGTGTACTCCCAGATGCTTACCTTTACGTGCAGTCCACCACTGAATCACCTTCTCGAAAACGCGCGAATCGACGTTCTCCATTGGAAAGACACCCGGGAAGGCCTCGTTCTCCTGAACGCCCAGGTCGCGGTACATCCTATCGAAGGTGCCAGCGAGACGCAGAACGTCAAGGTCCACTGCGAAGTGCTGCTGATCCGACGTCTCGCAGATGACTTGTCGCGACGTCGGAGTGGGAGCGCCCTTTAGAAGATAGCCCATTGTGGTGTACGCTAAATAATACGCAAGTCTTGCCTTATTGTTTTGTAAGATCAGCGAAAATGGACGACCAGTTCAGGCAGCACAAAAAGGAGGTAATCCAGCAACTTCATTTGAATATCGGAGTCTCCGAGTTTCCCTGTTCAATGGCCTCTTGCTTAATGCATTTAACCGCTACCGTCGGCTAGAAGTAAGTGCGTCGTAGTGCAATACTAAGTGATACGTCGCTTTATGTGGTACAGACTCGCGTGAGACAATGCAGCAAAATGCGAGACAAATGAGTGAAGCAAGAGGTGAAGAGTGAAGAGGATCGAAAGTGAACAGAGGAATCATCGAAGAGATGGCGAAAAGCTCGAGTTAGTGAAGATCAGCGCCAGGAAGGCAACAACAATGGTGAGATCCACGATGATCGTCCGAGCAGCGTCCTACTGCTTCTGAGGCGCGTTCGCACGACGCGAGCTGCGGCGCATCCCTGACGTCGCAGGCGGCGCCGCACTCTCGGCCGGCGGCTTCTTGACGGACTGCGGCGCGGTGGTCTTCCTCACCTTGGCGGACCTAAAGACGACTAGTTGGATTGCAGTATACGTCTATGAGCGTACTTGGAGCCCGAGGGCCGCGAGACGGTGGCGGCGACGACGTCGTCGGTCTTGTTCTGCTCGTCGTCGGACTCCTCGCGGGCACGCTTTCGGGCCGGCTTGCTCTCCTTCTCGAGCGGCTCCGCATCGCCCGACTGGGCGGCAACGGCCTTCTTGTGAGCCTAGAAAGTCGTCGGCAAACATTCGAACCGTCCACGACATGTATGATGCGTACCTCGATCTCCTTGTCCTTAGCGCGCATCTCCTTCGCGAGCTTCTTGTTCTCCGCCTGGAGCCCGGTGACCTGCTTCTTTTGCGCCTTGACCGTGGCCTTCTCCGCTTCCGTGGCCTTCTTGGCGCTCTCCAGAGCCGCCTCGTCGTCCTGCACCTGCTTGCGCAAGCGCAGGAGCGCCTCCTGCTGAAAACCGAGAGTTCCAGCTAGCCACAGTGGGGATCTGAGGGCTTACCGCGGCGCTCCCCTCCTCGACCTGCGGCGTGGTGTCCAACTTGTCGAAGTAGACGGGAACGGTGCGTCCGAGCATCGGCTTGCGGCACGTCGGGCAGGTCTGGTGCTAAACGTCTCTGTACTTCAAGCGTTTTACAACTTTGGAGTAAAGAGTAAGGATCGGCAGTCAGCAGACGTACCGTACTCCGTACCGTACTGACCCCCTCCGTACCGTACTGACCACCTCCGTACCGTACTGACCACCTCCGTACCGTACTCCGTACGGTACGGTACGGAGTACGGTACGGGCCGTAATACGGTACGGTACGGCCGTAGCACGGCCCGTACTCGTTATAAAATGCCAAAAAATGGAAGCCGTGCCGTACTGGACCTCCACCCGTACCGTAATGGCCCACCCCGTACGGTACGGTACGGCCGTACTATCTGTACGACTGCCGACCTTTACTCAAGTGCAATTTGCCGCTGAACGACCGTAAGTATCTGTAGCACTTACATCCCGCAGCCAGCGGCTGAGACATCCCATGTGGAACGGGTGACCGCACGTGCCCACGGTGACGTTGTTGATGAGGAACGGCATCGTGCAGATGATGCACTTCGCCTTCACCTCCACCTGAATGAGGCCATTTAGACCTTCGTTATAAAGCAGAAGGATAGGCTTACGTTGAGCGGCGGCGGCTTCGAGGCCTTGGGGCTCCTCGGGGTCTTCGGGACGCTGGCCTTCGACGGACCGGCCACCGGCTGCTGCGTACTCGCTTGCGCACCGTTGTTCATCTTGCAGAAGGAGGACGTTGCGATGGAACTAAAACCAAGAACATGTAGGACACGGCCACCATTCTAAGTACCGTAAATCCTCTAATTAGAGCCCTCCCTCTAATTACCGCCCTCCCTCCAATTAGGGCCCCCTTTGGACCCGAGCAAAATAATTAGGGCCCTCCCTCTAATTAGGGCCCCGGGGCCCTAATTAGAACAACAGCCAATAACCCATTTACAAGGTAAGTTTGACTTGCCTGGAAAACATGTTCTTTCGACGTTTTAGACCACGACGAGCATTCTGGGATAAACTTTTTCGGACACCAAAATTTTAAAATTTTGACGCTGAAAATTTGGATCCGGGAATTTTCCAAAGGGGGGAACCTTGGGTAGTGGATGGTTGGTGCCTCCCAGATATGGTAAGGCGAGGGAACACTGCCATTACACGTTTCAAGGCACGCAGAACACTATGGGATACTCGCCATTCTTCACCATATTTGTCAAATTTTTGATGAATTTTTGGTCGATTTTTGGCGATTTTTGACAAAATTTCCTCAGTTTTCCGCGGGCCTTCGGGCCGCGAAATGGCAAAATAATTAGGGCCCCACCTCTAATTACCGCCCTCCCTCTAATTAGGGCCCCCTTTGGACCGCAGCAAAAAAATTAGGGCCCTGGGCCCTAATTAGAGGATTTACGGTAATGCTGAACGGTCAAACACGCCACTAACTGCCTTTCGCGTTCTGCCTCTATACCGAAAACCCAAAGGACGATGCGTCCCATTGTACGTGCCACTTCAGCTCAACAAACGTAGCAGGGCTCATTCCCTCGTTCTAGTACGTCGGGTGCGATGCATTCTGCCGTCACGTACCCTAACATACACAGGAATTGTTTTCAAATCGCTTATACGTACAGTTTTCAATTAAATTTACTCCGCTCATACGCCATTTTAATCCTCTTGCATTGCTAAAATAGGCCGAAAACCGACAGAGCTCAAGGAAAACTAGCTCGTCACGCAGGTTCGAAGGAAAGTTGTTAAACCTCGTAGCAAAGGGTCAAGTTTTTAAGGGATGACTCTTACTGCGCGCTTGCCTTTTCAGTAGATATCTGCGACTCTCAGCCGCTGACAGGCCACTGACACCGTGCAAGATAGAAAAAAGTCATTCTGTGCAAGCACGCAAGCATTTTGGGAAGCCGCATTGCGAAGCGACACTTCGCCAGACACCCACACGGAACCACTGACCAGTAGAGAATTCTCCATGAAAGTCCTTAGAAAAAAAATCATCATGGAAAGCGTGTGGAAAGAGACTCTAAAAATTTAGACGTCGTTGGCCCTTCAATACCGTAGGTTAGTAGCCGATGTAGAGCCGTTAGACTCCTTTGTTTGTAAACATTTTTTCGAAGACCAGCGGGACCAAATGGACTAACAGTCCTAGAAAATTCGAAATACCGAAAATATGATGGCAAAAACAAAGGTACGACGAGGAAAGCTAGCATTGAGCAAGACGTAAGTTAAAGCCCAGATCAACCTCAGTTAACCGGGAGTGACCTCGGAAATTGACTGCACTAATTTACCCATTTTACCGGGGACATTTATCGCTGCCCCGTAAATACCAACCTCCGACGGGTGGGTGCGACGCGAACGTGAAAACCTTAGAAAAGGGCATCGGGCGCGGATCGGCAGCACCGAAACAAAGAAACTGACCGACGCACGATTTGTGTTCTCGGAGCGGGCGGGCGGTGCGTCGGCCGCAAAGCGGACCGGCCATGGGAGATGATAGCGGAAAGATCGGAGGGCGCTTCGCGACACACGGCTAGCGATCACCGAGACAGCGTCTGAGCTGCGGACGCGGCTATAGGTCGCCGAGACAGCATGTGAGCCGCGGAGACGGCAACAGTGGCGCGGCTGCTACCGAGGTAGTATGGTTTGTTATGTGCAGCGTCCAGTTCGAAGCGATGCGCGTAGGTTCCAAAGAGAGCGCAGACAACGCCCGGCTGTCCGTTTCTCGCGCCAAAAGCGCTTGTCGCCGCCGCTTCCAGCGTGTTTTCGCCACGCCATTCGCAAAAGCGACCGACGAGCTCCGGGTGGAGGGGCTAGGCAGACGGATTGCGAAACACAAATGGGCGGCTGTCAAGCAAGGGCAAAGTTCAAAAAAGATGAGCGCCTAAGACGACTGTTGACTGGTACGCATATCACCTGTGGATGTGGACAGTTTCCGCACTATTCGGCGAACATTGAATACGCATTTAGTCTTTTGTAGAATCTCATGCACGCTGGTACAAATTCCTGCCGGAATGTCCACCATTGGAAGCTGATACGATCCCGGAAGCCGGCTATAAGAAGGACATAGAAGAAGCTTGAACCCCCTCACTCGGTAGCAATGCAAGAGGAATAAAACGGCGTATGAGCGGAGTAAATTCGGTTGCAAACTGTACGTAAAAGCGATTTGAAAACGATTCCTGGGTATGGCAGGGTACACGACGGCAGAATTCATCGCACCCAACGTACTAAAACGAGGGAATGAGCCCTGCTACATTTGTAGAGATGAAGTGGCACGTACAAAGGACACACCGTCCTTTGGGTTTTCGCTATAGAGGCAGAACGCGAAAGGCAAGTTACTGCCGGGCAGTGCGGTTTCTGCTTCAGAAAAACTCGGTTAAACCGTAAACCGCGCAGTCACAAAAAAGGGAAAGAATTGCGAAATGGAAGGACTGAACTATCACGTGCGGTAGGCGTTCTTCATATTTCAAGGCGCACGCGGTCAGTGAAGAAACTAGAACGCCTAATGCATGTACAAAAGCGTTTTTGGGAGCTAAGCAGTGCAGTGCTTGAGGCATACGCATGCTAGTCCATGTTGTGCTCGCAGTGTTTGCGAACACTGATTTGTGTAATCGCTCTCGACGCATACAGTTGCAATGAAGGTTTTCTGGTTTCATGCTTACCTACGGAGCGATCTAGGTAAGTACCTTTCTACCGGTCGTTAAAGCTAGGCAAGCATAAGCTTCCGCAATTCATAAACGCGTAGGTTGAACGGGATATGATCGTGGCACGCCAAACGTCAATTCACTTAGCGATTGCCATTACAAATTCCCTATTGCCACCGGGCCCTTTTCTCTGCTCTGTTTTCCGGTCACTGTCCAGCCATTTTGCCTCTGGTCAGGATGTTTCCGGCTCATGTCCCTACGGTCCGTTGGTCCCGGCCCTTCTGCTCGCATTAGTTTTGCTACGTTCAGGCTCAAAGTTGCACTGGTCTGGGGTAGGGCTTACTCTTCTTCTCTGACACGTCGTGAATTGCTTAGAAGACGACATGGCATTGGTACGTGTTTTTGCGTTCATCCGCCTGCCGGTCGGCTGGCTCAGCGTTGCGTCCTTTGTTTGACGGCCGCCCGCTTGGTTGTTTTGCGTTGCCCCGGTTGTCTCGCCAATCTCACTTCTTCCACTGCCCGCTTCGTTTTCACGGGTTGAATGTGATCGCACAGTTCGCGTCCTCCTAACGATCTGAGAGGCAGCTTAGCATAACATTCGAAATTATGGAAGCCAAAATGTAGCAGAACGATGGATTAGATGATGTTTCACGCAGGAAGCAGCCGCTCGGGGGCAAAGTACAGTCTCGGCTTTACGTCGCAGAGCAACACCACAACACCTGAACACCTAAGATGGAGCGTGCGTCATAGCCGGTACGTACACCAAGCACATCCCCTAACTCAGCCTTACAACCAGCTGCTTTACCTACACGAAGATGCAGCTTAGCATAATCGGTTGAGGCGATCTTTGACGTGAAACGTTGTGCCTGTTAGGAGACAGTTGAAGAAGTGCATTTAGCAGTTTCGACATGTTACTAATGTTACAGACTCGCTAATTTTACCTACCATTAGAGGCAGTAACCAACAACACGCAACAATTCGCATGACTCTTAATGTTAATTACAGACAGAGTATCTTAGGTGATCTTCCCGGAGTTTCCAACCGGCCGGCCGGAACTGTCCTGCGAAGGTGCTCTACGAGCTCATTTGAGCCGTTTGCTTGGGCGCCGTGGTCAACACGATTCAGCGTCGACACTTTAATGCTGCCCGCGGGTCAGAAGTCGTTCAGCGCTGGCCCTGCACGAATGTTCGCATGTCTATTCGGCGACCCTCAAGAAGTAGGTGCAAGTTGTCCTCTCCATCTTAGCTTATGAGGCTTCCGCTATGCCCACTTTTCAGACACTACGCGCTTGCTGCCGCGGCGGATCTTCTGAAGCACATCGACTACATCGACGTCATGTACGCGCAGAAGACCCTCATAAAATGACGTACACCGCCATCGACGACTGCTGCTTAATCGGTGCGCGCTCAACCACTTTCATTCAGTTTCAGTTGCAGAATTGCTTAGACACGCAGTGAGCAGTTGAATCCGCCGTTTATCGAAGACAATCGCGCAGTAAGTTATTCCATCCTAAGTCCTTGGTAATGCATAGGTTCAGAAAATCGAAGACACACGTCTGGTCGACATGTGGGACATCATGGAGGAATCCATCAAGATGAACGGGGCGAGCAGGAAGCGCAAGTTAATATCATGATTAGGTATACCTCGACTTGGCTCGTCGGGCTTACTCCGCGCTCGTGGAACACGTTCAAAGTATAGGTAGTGAGCTCTGAAGGCAGAAGCTGAAGCCGAGTTGTTTGAAGCCAGCGCTACTTACTGCAAACTACTGCTCTAGGGTGGGCAAAGATGTTGTACGCCAAAAATCACCCCTTGGTACCCTGTTACCAAATTTTTACAGTTGGTCTACGCGTTCTCTCGCGGCTACCACCTCATGCTGCATGCGAACATGCCTCTCGGTGTACACCTTCCTAAGCACTGCACTATGGTCCTTACAACTGCACCCATACAACGGTCCTCAATACGGTGACTTGCACTTGAACTTTGTCCTTTCACAAACAAAAACTGTACAGGTTTTGAGCTGGCGTCAACGGCGACGCTTCCGGCGTCGATTATGGAACGCGCTAAGAACGTGGCCCATGGCCTAAGCTCTAACAACATTGACCGAACTCCATCCACTTCAGTTATAATCACTGGCGATACCAAGGTAATATTATCTCGCAGAAATCTTAGTAATCTTCTTGTGACCTTACTCGTATGCTCTCCAGTTTGACCTAGCTTAGCGCTTAAAGAACACGTACTAAAACGACCGTTCGAACCAAGTAAAATAAGCAAGAAAAAGGGAAGTTGACGTGCAAGGCGGGAACGGCGCGATAGCACAAAAAGTTTTTTTAATTTTTTTTTTCTCGTAAAACCTGGCGGGCGGCCAGGAGCAGCCCCGAGTGCTATAATTCTTTTGAACGAGCACAGTCGTTCTGGGCTTTCAACCAGGGCGACCGGGCTTCCTGGCCCGATCCCCGAGGAGCGATTTGACCGGCCGTCAGCGGGAATGCGCCATTTTCACGAGGTCCGCCGCCAGGCAGACGCCGGGATTCTCGTGTGATCTCTCTTTCAGAACAATGTGATTGCACATGCAGAAGAGCAAGCGCTTGGACGGAACGTGTGTTTTGCCCACTCCACTCTCACAGCTCAACCTTGAGAAGCGTGAATTGTCCACCCTAGCGGCCATAAGTTAGTTTCCAACGTTAAAGCTGTCCATTGGTTGATTGTCCAAACATACTCAATGTACTATTTGTCTACTTCGAAGTGTGTCCATGTCCCCGGTGTAGAAATGAGTGTGCATCGTACCAAACAGTTCCGCAACGGTGTTGAACGCTATCGAGGGTGTCGCTGACCTGGCACAGCCTCTAAGGCGCAAAAGGAGCTCCGAGGTTAACTCCGTCAAGAGGGTCTTTAAACAATTTTGGGCAAAACCAGGGGTGTCCACGGGCCGGAAAAATTCTAGGCCCGGCCCGGCCCGATTTGGCCCGATCGGGCCTGAAAGATAAAAAAATCGATAATTTTACGGAACTACCGCCAAAAATTTACAAAGCAGTGTTTCTATCGTCATAAAACAGCCCTTATGGATCGTTTTACTGCAGTTAAAGCCAATAGCAGTATACGAACGCATTTATTGCGAACATTTGGACCGAAATTGCATCCTTTAAGACAAAAAAAGTTCCGAATTGGTGAGTCAGGTCCGACTCGGGCCTGGTCGAGCCTGATCGGGCCACCTAAATTCTAGGCCCGGCCCGGCCCGGCCCGACGACCCCCAGACCCGGCCTGGCCCGGCCCGAAAACCCGATTGGGCCGGGCCGGGCCTAGTTGGGCCTGGACACCCCTGGGCAAAACTGCCGTTTCTAAGTCAAAACGATCCGATAAACGTTCAGTGACACTTATACTGACCGACGGCACATTGGCAAGGTAACATTGCCTCAAAGATGATAGCTCCGCACTTTTTTCATTTACGAGTTCGGTAACAACCTAACCTTAAGTCCTCATAAGAGACAGTACTAGGCCTTAGTGGAAAACTAACTAGCTCTATCAACTGGCTATTAGCTAAAAGTACACGCGGAACGGTTCCAAGCTGGCTCCAGAGCGACAAATTGTAGGGAAACGGCTTACAATACGCTTCTATCGAAGAATACCAAACTCTAATACGAGCGGTTTAAAGCCTGTCAAGCCAGCTTATACTGACGACACCCGAATTATCTTGCAGGAATAGCCGTACTTTTGTAAATTATCAAGTTCGGTACAAACTTGGCCTTAGCTTCTATACGTAAAAGGTCCTGCTAGATTCACATGGTATTTTATAAGTTCTTTTCTGAAAATTCTAGAATTAAATAATTAAAATTTAAAAAAGTTATAAGCC
Source organism: Aphelenchus avenae (assembly GCA_020875895.1). Taxonomy (NCBI): domain Eukaryota; kingdom Metazoa; phylum Nematoda; class Chromadorea; order Rhabditida; family Aphelenchidae; genus Aphelenchus; species Aphelenchus avenae. Next base: position 50,187 of record JNEY01000051.1, read on the forward strand.
ATAAATTCTACAAAATTTATAATTCTGACTAGCGTATTTTGGTCGAAACTCAGATAACGCACGAGGGAACTCGTGATAACTCATAAATTCTTTTATTCCACTTTCGGGAACCGGTTTCGGAAACAAAAATTCAACGCATTAAATACAACACTACGAGATGAAAGTGTTGGGTGGCGGAAAGAGGAGGCGGTACCCGTATTCAAAACGACTGGCTTAGGCAGAAAAAAGTGACACTGAGTATCTGTGAGATTGTGGACGGTGCTCGAGATTGACGCGACTGAGGAAGAGGTGTGTGGCCCGCAGGGTTGGACGCAGAAAGTCGGAGAAATTCGCATTGCGGCGAGACGTCTACTGCAACCGGAAGAGTCCTCCGAAGACGCCATGGACCGTCCTCGCGGTGGGCGGCTGCCTGGTCCTGGGCGCACTGGGACTGCTCGTCGGGGCCGCCGACGCGAATGCGAATAGTGGTGGCAGCGTCGCTAGCGAGCCGGAGACGCGTTGCGTCAACGACTGCGGTGAGCTGAGTGACTGCGTCAGCGAGGTGGTGAGCTGTTGAACGCCGGCGGTGAGCACTCGCTTGGAGTTGAAGAGGATCTCGTAGAGCTCCGGCGGGTACTGCGGGTCGTTGACGACGCTGATCGACATTCTGGAGCGACTGGAGTTGATGCTGAAAAGGGAAATTAGGTTCGGTTATTCGACGGGAAATGCACAAATGACTTGGTAACGCTTCGCGAACGCGAAAATACACGAATTCACATTGGTAAATTCACCTCGAAAAACTTCTTTTGCAAACATCGCAGTCTCGTTGCAAGTACGGTGGATCTAGGAATCTTGCAGTCACGATTTGCAAAAAACGTGCCTTGAAATCTCCATTAAATTGCCTTGAAGTGTGAGCAAAATATTGTGCAAGATCGGACCTCGAACGTTCTCACTCAATCGCGAATCGCACAAATGGCCGCCGTCTGCACTCGGAATAAATACCAAGGCTCGTGAGAACGCATTCATTGGAATGACGCGCTGGACGCACTAGCGGGACAAAACACCCACTCTCCGAAAATGACAACAATGGGCGCTGAGTCACTAAGGGCGTCGCGTAACTATTTGCGGGATTGGGATTAGCATATTCGCAATAAAGGGTGCATTTGCAGATGCGATCGGCTGTCGTCAATATTTGCAGACGCACTCAATGGTCAATGAAAACGCGTTGTAGCAGTAAACTGCAAGCACTGTTCGCATTTGCAGACGCACCCATATAAGTTTGCAGTCGCAGTCCATTGCAAACAACCTTCGGAAAATTGCAAATGCTTTTCGCCTTTGCAGAAGCAAAAGGCTCGGAAACTGCAAACGCAGTTTGCACTTGCAGACCCACTGCAAACGTGCTGACGGGAGCTATGATCAGCTAACAATACCAAGTGAAAATTTGCAAACGCATCCGATATCCGTTTGCAGTCGCAGATCTCTTATATACCCCTTCCGATGGCTCGCCAGGAATCCGAGGAATTCCGGCCCGCATCCAAGCCCCACCTTTGCGTTGCTTTCTCCCCCGGCTCTCGGTGGCGGAAGAGCGTCGGCACGTGCTCTCGATCAACTTTTTGATGATCGAGTGGTGGCTCTCGGCTCTCGCTGGTGGGTACCTGGAGGCGATGGCTCTCCTCCGAATTTCTTCCACGTTCGAAGAAGGATTAGCTATGGAATTTGATGGGTGAGAGCTGCTCTCGTCGCGGCTCGCCACCACCTATCTGAGAACCGAGAGCTCGACCCGAGAGCACCGATGGGGTATGCTCGAGATTCCCCACCGATCGCGCCGGCCGTGATTGATCCGCCTGACCCGACGCGACCCGCCGCCGGCTGGTGGCTGGGAGAATAGCTGGGATTCCGAACCGTTTCAAACAACTTTTTGCCCCACTCATCTCGCGGAATGTCAATTTGCTTTGAGTTGTGTGTTTTCTTCTGGAGGATTCCTCGGATTTTTGGGCCCAGTGGTACCTTCCTGGAAAGGCACTTCCGGTCAGAGTTTATGAGAGCTTCTTCCTGAGAGCTGAGAGCCAGGTTGTGTACGGCCGAATTGCTTCAGGCCTTGTAACTGCCTTGAAGAGACCCAAAAAGCCCATCTAGAAGCCAGCCCTATCATGGTGTACTGAGCGCATTCCGATCCCGACCGATTCCAGGACTTAAGCGGTTCCAAAGTTAGGCGACATCGGATACCAATTCCGATTTCTGCCCATTCCTGCTTTGAACCGAGGAAAAGGTATGATTAACTAGCAGGATACTAGATATTATTATTAAAATTAAATATATTTTAAACAAATTAATATCTAGTAATTTATTATTTAGTAATAAATTAAATAAAAATTAGAAGATGTTAAGTTAAATAAAGCACACATCAAATCTGTGGCTCGTAAGCCGTCACGCCCATCAAACTAAAAAAGGCCCAACAAGTGGGCTCACTTCAAGGTCCTCAATATGCGTCCGCTACCATCGCCTTTATAGACCCGACCCGCAGTCAACCCACCCATTCCGGCACCTCGTCTTTCACGGTAGAGAATTGTAGCCGACGCCGACTACGAACCGATTCTGGCGCATTCGCCGAAACCGCAGACAAATGAGTAGCACGAACGGGACAATAGCCGGCGTCCGGCACGCGCCATTGTCGGCGGTCCCACGCACGTTTTTTTTGTCGCGTCATGCCGTCTGCTTTTGGCCGAGTGCGGGGCATGTTTAGATAATGCGCATGCACATAATAATGCAAAAATGCAGCGGAAATTTTGCAGGAAACGGAGCGCATTTCCGGCACGCAGCCGTCCTGAAAAATGGTGAACAGAAGGTTCGTCATAAGGCTACGATATGTGGCAGGAACACTTGAATTTGGGCGTTCCAAGTCGAATGAGATCCTCCATTTAAGCAGACGCTGAAAAACAAATTAGTTATCTAACATTTAAAAATACCCGAAAAGTTTTTTAACAAATTTTATTTTGTTAAATTAGGTTTACCACATTAAAAAATTAATTAAATTTATACATAAAATAAATTAAAATTAAATAGTACTAAAATAAATTTAAATTTTTTAAAGCGGGATATGAACTTTTCATTTAGTCCTAAAGATTGTAGCCAGGCAAGAACGCCTTTGAGACTAAACGGCTTTAGGACGGCACGAGGGCCCTAGGTCTGCACGCCCATGTGAGAAAGCAATAGCCGAGGGAATAGGAACGTTACTAGAAGGACGCAGCTGCAGATGTGATCACTCGTGCTCCACTATAGCTCCGTTCCATGTGAATGTCTCTCTTTTATACGGCTACTCTGTTTTGTTGCACACTTGTTTTTGCAGCCGTCGGAAGCCGCGCGAAGCGAACTTTTCCGTATTTAGCGGGCTTCTAAGAAGGTAGCCAAGTGCGACTGATATCTTACCCAGAAGGACTCCTTGAGGAACAAACATCGGCAGAAAAACAGGCATTTGTTCGAAATGCCGCCGAGGAGAACGCCGTCGGAAACCTTTGAGCGCCGTTCGGATGTGGATTCAATGCGGTTAAGCGGGGATAATTGGCGATAAATAAACATGTGTGAGGCTGCAAGAGTGAAGCGGTACGGCTTCCGGCAAAGGCGGCCGGCGGGTGGAAGCCCGGAGGGAACGGCTCTGAACTCTGGGCCAGACAGAGCAAACATAAGCAGCAAAAGACACGTGAGAAATAAATAATTTTGTAGCATTTCAATGTGGAAATTTTGCGCCAAAACCGTCTTGAAATTTCAAAGGGTCTCATTCTCACCAAAGCGCCTATTCGGGCAAGGACGCGTTCCTCCGATCGTCCCCAGCGCTTATACTCTAACCTTTTTCCTTGTTTTCGCATTATTTTAATGCATACTATTTAATTTTAATTTAAAAATTAAAATTTGATTTGATTTAAAAATTATATTTTAATTTTGAATTTTAATTTCTATTTAACTTCATTTTTCTCGATTCAATTCGATTCAATTACTTTAAAATCAAAATTTAATTTGATTTAAAATTTATATTTTACTTGTAAAATATATTTTCTATTTAATTTATTTCTTCTTGATGATCCATCACCTATCCGTACAGAAGAGCCTAAATTTGGCATAAAAGAGGGTTATTTCTGGCTTTAAACATACCCTAATTAGGCCTAAATAAAATCAACTATTAACGGGATAAAGGAGCAGACATCAGTCCACATGCGTCCCTAAAAGTTAGTTCTCGGTACCTTTAATCCTCCCGCGCTTCCTTCTCACCCGCACAAATGTTCGCATCACTCTTCGAAGAATGCGGTCAAAACGTACAAAAAATCGACGCGCGGGATGGCAGCGCGCAAGAGGCGACCACAATAAAGCGAGGGTGTAATGGAGGTTGCGCGGAAGTGCACCGAGGACAATAATCGAATTAGCTCTTCCCGCAAGGAGGTCGCTGCTATCAACGACACTTGCTAGCAGCAGCGGGAAGAAGGGGAACAATGATTTCAGTTGTTTGACGGTAAAGTTCAGTGTAAAGACGATTAATTTCGCGCGCAGAAAAACAAGTCGACGAACGACGCTAGCGGGCAAACGGGACATTTAGCTCGGGGGACTAGCTCGATGGGCCGTACCATAAGCAATTTCATTCTTTTTTGTGCCCGCATTTTGCACGTCAAATTTATCCCACGCCGGGAAAAGGCCGAGAAAAATATAGCATCCACAAAAAAGGGAAATGATTCGAACAAGACGGGTACATTGGTGTGTAGGGCGCATAAAACACCTCCGAGGTATCTTGGTGATACGCCCTGTTGTTTAGGCTTCGGCTTAAGTCTAGGCTTCGGAAACGCTGAAGAGTCCTCTCCCACTAGCTTTGTAAAAAGTTCCGCCAGCGTAGCAAAGCGTTGGAAGATGCGTCCTCTTAAACTTAGGCTTAATATTTTGAAAGCACTCATGACTTACTGCAGAGATTATCACCTCATAAGGGACATATTTTAGGGAAACAGCTTCATTTCCTGTCTTCCAAAATCACGGAAGCGCAGAAGGCAAAGACGCCTTCTTGGGACATTCACCTATCGGAGGTGGCACCTTGAGACGACTGCAGTGCATACCCCTTGATGGCTTTCATCTAGAGAGTGATACTCAGATTTGGGTAGGCCTGGTCCGTACGAGTACAAGCGTTCCAAACCGATCTCCGCCATCTGCGGCCAAACGATCGTGACCGCTTCCGCTACGTGACTGACTCTCCGCGACTTTATAAAGTGCATCCATCGGGTTCGGGAGGGAAACCCGCAAGTGGACAAATTCGGCGGAACCGACGTCGCACTTCGCCCAGTTCCCAAATTAGAAGGCGCACACTTCGGCGGCCGCGTGTTCGCAAAATGACCACAAACAAACGCGGGAACGCTCATGCGATCGCGCTCGGCCTATCCGCTGCTGGGCGCTCGGGTAAACAAGGCATTGTCACCGAGCAGCGTCAAAAGTTGAGCCTTCAATCGCAGCATCGATGACGCATCCGGTTACAATAGCAGTGCGTCAAAAGGCGCTGCAAGTGGGCGAATGTTGCAATTGTGCGCATGCGGACATGTGGCGGATGGGACAAAAACACTGACTCACCCAGCTGCAGAAATACGGAACGGTGGCTCCTATGACGCAAATGCGTGGAAATTCGCTGAACTTGAGTGGGTCAAAGGGTTTCCTGGGCACATTAGCCGATTTTTCTATGTATGCCGGAAGCGAGACATCCGTGGGTTAGTCGTTTGAAGATTGGCGAAGGTAAGGGTTACTCACAAACAAAGAAGCTCAGATTTGATGGATACACTCACCGATCAAACGAGTCACACATTGAACACACGAACGTAAGACCACTTCTATCTGCTTTTAAGCGGATACCGCTGCAGTGGCATCAGCTTTAAGAATTCAACACCCGCATATGGTGATGTACCGTCCTGACCATGCATCTCTGTCGGGTACAGTTCGTCAGGACTTCGGATGCTATCGTGCCCATTCGTCCCGAGGAAGTTCACTTCACGAGGAAAGAGTTTGGTGTTTGATTGTTCATTCAGTTCACCGCGTACCGAGCTATATCAAAGAAGCTCCACTTTTCAGGCTGACAGCGCACAGGACCGAGCCGTTTTTCGACTCTATAATTGACCCATTCTTAAAGTCAAAACAAAATGCAACTACGTTCCGCCATGACTTTTTAGAGAGCTTTTTTGTTATCGAGGATACTGTCCATCGTTTTGGCGGTGCGAGCGGGAGTGATCACGTTTGGGAAGCTGCGAGGTGGTAGCTTTAGTGAGTGAAAGAAAGCCCCGGTAGTAACTCCTAGTGGGATTTTCCGCAATTTTGCATTTTGCAATTTTGCGATTAAGTCGCGCATAGCAGGACTCCCGTCGATGCAAGACTACGCTCAAAGACGCCGCCAAGGACGCTATAAGATGGCTGGTTTTCTAAGCTTGGCGGCGGCTGGCCGCTGGCTAAGTTCGGCGAAGTGAACCCTGTTCGCAGCCGAAAACACTACGTCCAGACGTCACACGTTTTTGCAGGAAAAATAAACATTTTCCTATGCAGACTCATTCGGATCTTGGTCATTTGTTTACCCGTTTGCAGTGGAATCCCAAAAATAGGTACGCACTGCGCCCGTTTTGGCAACGATCGCGGGTCGTTCGCACCGCTCTGTTCGGTCATCCGGATCATGCACCGATCGGTGCGGGGAAAACATAAATAGAGCCTTCGTAGGGACGGCCGGATGACGTCACTAGCACTTGCAGAAGAGTAAACACGTTGCAGAGATCCGTGCGAGAAGTGCAGTTCCACGTGTAAGTTTGTGGTTTTAATGCACTTTCCTGCGGTGCAACTGGCTTGCGTCTTTGGGATGACGGCACAAGTCCATCGCGGAGGACGGACAGGACCCAAAGGACTAAGGAGGAAATGTTAACATTTTGGTCCTTAGCCCTTTTGGCCTCTAGACGTTTTGGTCTTGAGAAGAGGTTCTTCTACAGGAGCCAGTGCGCATTAAGCTTAAGAGCAGTGACTAATGTGTTTGCCTTGGATTACTGGATTACCAAAAATGAAGCGACTCAATTTGCCTGACCGGGCCCATTGTGACCAAATTAATTTTGGGAGAGGCGGGAACAAAGAGACGGAAGTTAAAACAGAAGGGAACAAGGATCTACTGATTGCCTACGGAAAATCAGTCAAGCGATATGAAATAAGCTAGTGGAAGCCTGCGCAACGAGCTCTGTTCTGACACATATACAAGCAACAACTGCGCCGTACGTTTGCCCGTCTTCGAATGAGCTGGCCGCCGACACTCAAACAACCGATTTGCCCTGCCTTGTGCCTTAAGCGAGCTTCTTCCTTATAGCCTGCACTGCCAGAAAGAGACCGAAGTTGAACCGGCTAAAGTTTGATCGGCAAGAAAACAAGGAAGTTTTATTTTTAGAAATGCGGAAAACTGTTTGTCTATCCGTGGGGGAAGTGCGTTTTTTGCAACATATGTACGCACCGATCACTGGAACGTTGCCGAGATCACGCAAACAGATACTTTGTGGCAAGAAAACCGATCGGATTACACCGCAAAAATGAGCCCGTCTCAAAATTCACCCGGCGCAGTCAAAGAGCAATGAGAAGCGCGCGAGGAATCCATAAATCGTTTGGCCCGCGGGGCATGCACCAGCGTGCCTGGAAGTCGCAAGATTACGACGCATTTAGCGGGAGTTTTGCGGCCGCGCGGCGGCGGCGTATCCTTTTATGGAAAGGTACTCGTCCGCTGCGCGGGAATTCATATGCGGCGGCAAAGGTTTCACGTCGGTGACCGCACCGATCGTCGTCGACGGGTAATCGAGCGCGGGGGTTCACTCAAACGCCGCGCCGATCGGCGTCCAGCGCGGTGCAAGGTTCCACTCGCCGTCGTCGCCGTCGACGCCGCTGCAAAGTCCCGCAGCTGCTGCGCGGGACCGCGTGCTTTCGGGACGAGTTCTCTTCCGTCTTGCGAGCGTCGTCGTCGCTTCGTACAGCGCAGCATATGCGCGGCGGGAAACGCGTGAAGCAACACATAGTACGTTGTGGGTTGAAGGAAAACGGGAAGGTGCCAGCCAACTTGGCGCCACTTAGACTGCATGTGTCGCAGGAAGGGAGCAGAAGCATTAGACAAAATACCCAAATTTGCGGTGCCATCGGTTTGCCGAAGCATCGGTCCCCCCAGATCAGCATCCGACTTTGTTTTGTTTCCAGGATGCAAACGTTTCCGATTCCAAAATTGAGCGACTTTCGATTCTGAATCTTAGCAACATACACATGAAACTGACTGACATGCGTGTGCAAAAGGAATCAGATTGTTCTCTGTGTGGACACATCGTATCAGGGCTGGGGAGTTTCCAAAAAATAACCGAATCCGAAGCAAAATGACCGAATTTCCGAATCCGTGAAGCACGTATTAAATTGGGAAGAACGGCAGCAATTCATTGATTCATTGGAAGAAAGAACGGATTCAGGACGACCTCGGACGGTCTGAAAGTGTTCGAGATCCGCTGAAGTAGCTCGACGCCCATTCGAGCCATGTCCCACTCGCCTTTCTGCGACTTTTTTGCGATCATTACGTGCAGTACGGGTTCATTGCTTCCAAGCTGGACGGCTACACAAAAGATTCGGAAATTTGGTCCAATTTTGGAAACCGAGTCCGAATCCCCAGCCCTGCATCGTATGTATGACAGAAGGCTGGCTTTCGTTCTGGAAATGAAGGTAGGCATCGGTCAACAGCATGTGAGGCTTAAATACTTCAGTGACTGAACCTAGCCAAGTGTTCCCTGGTCAAGTCAGAAAGGCGTTACGTCCGATATTATGCGGCGCGTCGCACGAAAATAGTGTTTAGTCGCTATTTTCGTGGTAAGTACTAGGTAATACGCCAGGGCAGGTGTTCTCGGGTAACAAAAACAACCACTTTGACGTCGGTGCTCAACAAGTGGAACACTAACGAGGCTACGAAAGCATAACACGCGTAAGATTACGACGCCATCTCAGCTGTACCTACTAAAGGTTGTCAACAAGGGTTCCCTCGTGGCGTGCAAGTTGCACTTGGACCACAGTCTGCTCAGTTTACCGGGCAACTAGGACCGTATCCAGGATTCCATGATAGGAAGAGGGTGGAGGTCAGCGAGAGGGTAGTGGGCGGGGGTCTAAAGTGGGCCAAAATTGGCTCAATAGGGTCTAGGCTTGCTAAAAAATAACTAAAAATGGCATTTTTAGGCTAGTTAACTAATGTAGAACCCTTTTGGCTCAATAATTTACCAACTTCTGAAAATTTTTCTTCATCAAAAGGGGTCCTCTTATCTCCCAACCGGCTGATACAGCCCTGCAGGCTAGCACGTGGCAACAGATGCGTGCGCATCCGTTGTAAGTACGTAAGCATCGGCTTGGGCCGCAGACAGCTCGGAACTTGGAACGGCGGAAAGCAGGCTGAGGACTCGAACCTGGCTATCTGCCTCCCGACGTCCGACTCTCAGACATCTGACGATCATCGTCTGACTCTCAAAAATCCAGGAGCCGCCTGCCCATACTGCTCGCCGCAGAGTAAAAGACACTGAACGCTAGTTCGGCATGGTGAGGATCTGCGGACGACCCACGTCCTGATCTACGGCTTTTGTGGCGGCTCATAATGCAAAGGTAAACTTCGGCACACCCCTCCCGTACCGTCCTCCGGACCGTAGTGACCACCCCGTGCCGTACTCCGTGCCGTTCTAACCTTACCCGTAACGTACACCGTGCCGTACTCTATGGCACGGCTGCCAAACGAGCCGTATTCCGTGCTGTCTGCAATAAAACGGCACGGAAAACGGCCCCAGTTTCTGAGCCGTGCCGTATTCCGCGCCATTGCAGTACGTCACGGAGTACGTCTCCCTACTGGTACCCCAGCCGTACCGTATCCCGTGCCGTGGAATACGAAAAATGGCACGGCACGGTTGCCGAAGTCTATGCAAACGTACGGGTTCCATTGCTACATTGTCATGAGCATGGACATTTGTGGCGCGGCGCGGTTTTAGTCCGCACTCAGACTAGAAGCCTATTTCCGGGGATCACAAAAAGTTTATGGTGATCGTGATCGCCACGCAAGTCCTGGGCGCTCCACTGGGCTCGCGAAGACGTGCTGCGGAACAATGGACAAATCGACAGCGAAGCGTCTTCACAAAACAGACCAACATCGCGCATTGTTCTTTGAGCGGTTTGTCGCTTTTTCGTGACCGACTTCCGTCATTTTTCTGCAGTGATTTTTCGACACAAAGCGGAGCGGAAGTTGTCAGTCGCTTGCCGCGCTCCTAAATTGATTTAGGAGCCTGCAGCGCTCCTAAATCAAAGCATAGCGGGTTTCTCTTAGAGATCACCGTTTCCGGCGCATAGAATGGGCGAACATCCCCCTTTTTGAAGTCGATTGTGAACGCGCGCGCTTAGCGGATGTCCGCTCGGCGGTTGCGATGATTAATTTGTTCCGCATGGGAAGCGAACTGAGTGCGCGCGTCAATCGGCTGCCCGTTCGTATCACCGTCTTTGACGGAAGACTTCGTCGTTTTCAAAGAGCCTACGTAATCATAGCCGTTTAATCCACCGTCAAAACGTCAGAAACTAGGATGGTACAAAACTGAAAAATGTCGCAACTGAAAAAAAGTGATTAAAAAGGGTCAAGAACGGTTAAAATTTTCCAGCAGTCTAGGGCCTGAACCCCAAAGGGAAGCATTTCCTGAGCACCGTTTCAAGCCAAGTTACGAGTAAAAGATAACCATGTCTCGTGTATCGTTGACCTAGAATCAACAGATCCACCCGTGCGGATTTGCCTTCAGTGCCAGTTCCGGTCCCCGAGCTTCGTTGATTTCTTCGAAAAACGCTAAGACTGTTCTTAAAGTGATGTCCGTCCTTAAAGTCGAAGGAATAGCCTTGTAAAGGGTTGGTCCGTGTACTTAACAACGACGCTACGCTGACGATGGCTCTGGACGAACCTTTTCGGAGGAGCCTGTCAAATATAACCTCCGTGGTAACATTTCCTGTAAAGCGAAGACGAAAAATGCGTAAGCGTTAAAAAAATTCTTCCGAAGAAAGACATCGAACATGCGACCTTCCGCTTGATCAGCCTACGCCGCAACCGTCTGCGCTATCGGAACAGCGACAGAGGCTCCTGCTCCCTCCATGACCTTTTTGTTTGCAAGCTTTTGCGCGAGTGACCGAACCTCCTCGCTAATCCAGGGACAACAGGCGGAGCGATCCGCATTCGGTAACTATCCCAAGCAAGCTAAGATTCAAGCCCGGCCTACAGCATCGAGCGATTGAGTGAACAGCAAGTGCGTCTTTGCGAAGTCAAGGAAACGCTCCCTTTCAAGGGGATGCGCTGTGTCGGCAAACGGTCGCTGAGAGCAGCGAGAGCATGGCAGGGAAACTACGCATGAAAAGTTCACTTGATCCAAAGGAGTCCTCGAGACGGCTGGACAGCGGGAAAGGGAAAGGAAAGGCAAACCCGTCGAGCTCTTCCGCGACGGCACCCCACGCGCGCATTGCCCTTTCGCGAACAGATTTCACGCCCTAAGAAAGGGCGAAACGTGGAAACCGTTGTGGTGGATATTTGCTACCTACTCGAGAGTCCTCGGACGCTCGCCGTCGCCGTGGAGCCGTGGCAATAATTAAGATGCCCCGAGCTCCTCGGCGAAACGGATAGAGTCCCAGTGACGAAATTTTTGGTGGTCCGTCCCCGCTGTGGGGACGGCCACTTTCCATCGGAGCGGCGACCGCAAAAAGAGCTGGGAGTTGCAGAACGAAGTGGGAAACTCAGCAGAGCCCAAGATGCGATTCGAGCCCGAGCTTGTCTGAAATTCTGGTCCTTCTTCCCGAGGAAAAAGGGGGTCCTAGGGTAGATCCCTTGCTAGAGGTAACCCAAACACTGACACAACTACGTGAACTTTTTGTTTAAGTAATTTAGCAGGGAGAGACTAGTTTAAAACTTCCAGTTTTACACCATACACTAGTGACACTTTTATCTTTTGGCGTACCCTTTGGTATATTTTTCTTCCATTTTTCTTAGAAAATCGTCCTTCTCCGAAAAAGATCTCCTCCTTTCGCAGCTCTTTGGAGGTGTTACGTGCCGCACCGTTCGCTCAGCGATAGTCCACTTAAGGCCCGCTAACGCAAACTTTGCGGCGGCGGTCAAGACCCGCCGGATCGACAGTAGCGACGGCTCATCATCGCTCCTTAGTCACTCAGCATTGCGCCCGATCGGGTCCCGGTGTCTTCGCACATTCATTAGGCGACTCCTTCCGACCGCCATCCGAGTCGGTCGGACGTGCATCGCTTCGCGGGGGAGGTAGCCGCAGTAGCAGCGGCAGCGATCCGCAGCGGCCGCCGCAATCGTTTCCGAATAAATCGATGCCATCGACGGCGGCGGCGGCGGAGGGCTCGGGAGGACGCCGCCATCACCGCTTTGTTTTCGCCTGGAGCGCTTCCGCCAGGCAGCGCCTCCGACACTTGTCAGCCTCGGCCGCCTGTCGGCTTGCTAACTTCGCATTTCTTACACCGTCCGCCGGCTTCGTCTCTCTCCTCGATCGTCGACTCGGTGGAGAACTTCCGCTGAGGCTTCTCTGGTTTGGTACTAATCGAAGCGTGTGTTTATGCTTTTCGCCGCTTTCCGCGCGCGCTTCTTGATCCACCGGAAGCCAGTAGGTGGAGTACAACGTGACGTCGGTTTGGCCCGGTGTAAAGGGGTACGCGGGTGCCCAGTGGTTTTGCGTAATTCCTGGTACCTACTTAGAACCTGAGGTTCATTATTCTGACTGCTTCGGCTGTCAACTGGCAGAAACCTATGCCTGTTTTCTGTTCTGTTTTTCTTTCATCCAATCAATTTGCTAATGCATGCGGCGATAGACAGGCCTTCTCTGCCCACGTGTCCCTTGAGGCCATGGCGAACCACTAGCCATTTTGATGACGAAGGTACGGTTTTCATTTGTGAGCATTCCTAACCTTAGCTTTAGCCGTGTACGAAGGCTGATTGGCCCTACTTAGCTAGAAATGGGTAGAAAAAGCCCAGTGATTCAACTGAGAGTCAAGGACATAAGCCCGAATGAGGCACATTAGTGCCGCCGCTGACTTTCTCTATTCCCTTTCCCGTTCCGTTCTCAAAAGGCCGCTCTGTTCGTTCCGTTCCCGTCTATGTCCAGTCCTAACCCATGTCTTACGCTAGGGCACTTCTGTCGTGCCTTTTGTCCATCGAATCTTGTACAGCGGAATTCGATGTTACGACCCACCTTCAAGAAGCGCACATTCATCCCCCGGTTCTATCGTCCGCTTTTGTCGATGAAGCATCGCCACTGACGCATGCAAGCACGGTCTCAGTGTCCATTGTTCTTTTGGTTTAGGGATGCGCTTAAAATGTTAAGCCAAGCCGCGTATCTAGGGATCTGGTACCAGTCCCGAAGTAAGGCACAGGCTATGTTTCCCTTGGGTGTCTTTGGTGGCCATACGCGTCCATGCCCGTCGTTAGCGCTTAGCCGATCGGACTGCGTTAAGTTTTTAATTAAGGTAGCCTTACAAACACGAGACTTTTCGCTACAGCAAGAGCGTGTAAATGAGCATTCCGAACAAGCTTAAACGCGGCATACCTTATTGCACCCTCAGTCCTTGAATCCATAGGCTTCCCTGGGTTCCCTTGGCGTATGCCTTAGGGTTTCGTCGGAGTACGCCGTCGGCAAACGCATCTAGGCCCGGCATTGGCTGCCGATTGCGACGTGCTTAGAAATCTCGGGATCGTCTCATTGTCCTGGTATTTCCAAAAGCTTAGCCATTCAATCCCGCCTTGCTTAGACAGCTTGGGCATTATATTTTTCCACCTGAAGCCAACGTTCCAAGAAAGCATGTGTCTTATCCTTACGGACCAATGATGCATACATAGTCAGTCACTTGCTTAAATTGTCGTTTGCTTAATTTTGTCTCAGGAAAGCACCGTTCTTGCCTAGTGTTTTTTTACCGATCTTCGTCTTCCACGAAAACTTTTTGTTTTTGTGAAGCCGACGGAATGGACGCCTGTGTTTTTCTGGTGCTTCTCGATCCCAGTACTTCTCGGCTTTGTCAAATTGTAGTAACATAGCATGTGTCACTGTAAATGGTTGCCTTTCATCTAAGCTTTCTTTTATTGTTTGGGCCGAGTCGCCCCGACAGCGTCCCGTCATTTCCACGGTCGGCGCTCCGATTGAAAGCGGCCGTCCCCACAGCGGGGACGGACCACCAAAAATTCGTCACTGGGTCGCTTGCCGCTTCTGACTAGCTACATGGCGTGCCATTATAAACGTCATGGCTCGACAGAGACGTCGAGCGTCCGAGGACTCTCAACTAAGTAGCGAATACGACCACAACGGTTTCCGCGTTTTGCCCTTACTTCGGGCGTGAAATCTGTTCGCGAAAGGGCAAAGCCCGCGTGGGGTCCCGTCGCGAGAGAGCTAGATGGGTTTTCCTTATCTTTCCGCTGTCCAGCCGTCTCGAGGACTCCCCCAGATCAAGTGAACTTTTCATGAAGCGTTTCGTTGTTCCGCTCTCGCTGTTGCCAGTGAGCGAGTGGACCCTTTGCCGACGCAGCGCATCCCCTTGAAAGGACGCGTTTGCTTGACTTTTGCGTGACGCACTTGCTGTTCGCTCACGCAGTCCCAGAAGATAATGTGCCATTAATTACTTAATGTGCCCCTTGCTTAAGCACGCTTTCCCCTCTCAAAGCGTCTGAGATTCGCTGGAAACATCCCGTTTTCCCGTGGAACAAGGACGCTTAGTCACTGCCTCGAGGTCAGCACTCGTCGCGACTTGTCGGCTTCCCTTGGCGCGTCGTCACCAATAACGTGCTGCGCGTCACTAACTTTCTTCTTCCGCTATTCTGTCCGACTAAATATGGTGTTCCAGCATCTCCCACTCGACGCGTGACGCTTAATGGGAATACAAATGGACCCCGGATTCGTCAACGGCGACCTCAGCGCGCGTCTCGAGGACCTCCTCTGCGTGCGCTGCAACGAGGGCTTCGAGCTCAACGAACAGATCGTCAACTCCGGCGGACAAGTGTGGCACGCGGAGTGCTTTGTGTAAGTCTTCTGCATCACTAGAAGCGTGAAGACGGCGCAGTCAACCAAGAAAATGATTTAGTTTTACATGAAACGGAGATCATAGAATTTCTTTAAGTTTTGGCGGTTTTATGGACCTGAAATCAAGCTGCTACCGACATATTTTATGCTATTTCTACAATTTTCTAGTCACTTTAGTGTGCTCCATAGTTGCCACTTATGCAGTAGGGAATATATAAATTGACTTATAAAAGTTTTATAAAATTATAAAACTAAACTCATCCTATTTAAGCTTGTAAGAGAAGCCCAAATTGTACTATTTGGCGCGAGAAATGTACATATGGGACCACAGAACCTTTTCGCCTTCCGTCCCCGAATGAGAATTTGCTTTAGAAAACTGTCGCTAGTGTAGGAATTATCATTTCCTTCGTCTAAACATTAAGTATAAAGTACTAAGCAACTTACTTCAGATGCGCGCAGTGCTTCCTGCCGTTCCCGGACGGCATCTATTTCGAGTTCGAGGGCCGCAAGTACTGCGAGCACGATTTCCACGTGCTCTACGCGCCCTGCTGCGGCAAGTGCAGTAAGTTGCAAAGCTACTGGACACATAAATGGACACTTTGCTTAGATGAGTTCATCGTCGGCCGCGTGATCAAGGCGATGAACACCAACTGGCACCCGGAGTGCTTCACCTGCGAGATCTGCAACAAGGAGCTGGCGGACATCGGCTTCCTGCGGAACGCGGGAAGGTACGCATCGTGGCTTGGCTACTAGACGGGAAAATGGGACGAACTTCTGGCTGCCTGCACCACGGGGAAGCACTAGAGGAACAATGTTGCCCCTCCCCTACATAATAAAAAAGCACTAGAAGAACAGCGTTAATTCGGATTCCCGTAAATTCATACCCACTGCAAAGGATGCCTGGAAGACGTAGCTGGAATATTTCGGGAAGAAATCCAAATTCACGCCTGAGAGTCGTGCCTGTAACCTTACCGGAGAGCAGTAACTCTACTGTCTCTCTCTTTAGTTTCATAGGAGCCCTCTCTGGTCCGGCAGGCAAATGGGAGTCGTTAATTGGAACATTTTCGGAAATCGACCCGAACTTTTCGTAGGCTGGAAGCTCCATTATAGAGCGCACTAGAATACAGAAGTTTCCGTAGACTTTGTACCTGGATATTCGTGCGGGCATTCCTGAACGTACTCAAACGGATCTGGCTGACAGACCGACGGAAGCGACACACGTACCTTATCCTTGTAAGGCGTTCCTTCAACTTCCAACGGCCCTGGCTGGTACACCTCAGACACCTGGAACCGATGGCCCCTTGAAGCCGCTGCTAGAAGTTGTTACGGGGAACCCTGGAGGTTGACCCTTGGCTAAGGCCAAACAAGGGTCGTGCATGGACTTCAAGCACTCAAGGAAAGCCTGGGAGGTAGCCTGGATGTTGCTTACTAGCCATACCTGGAAAAAGCCCCCTGGAAGCTGAAGCTCCATGTCCAGGAACACTTTAGGTCTTTACTTGAAATAATTAAAGATGTGCCCTGGAGGTTAAAACTGAGGGTTAGACCTCGAGTCTGAAAGTTCGCTGCATGTCCTCCTTGGTGCCGAATCCGGTCAATCAAAGCCTGTTAGGTAAACAAATTAGGCTTTTGGCGAGAATCAGTACCCATTTCAAAATGCAAAGCGTGCTCGACTAATTACGTCTTAACCTGTCTCTCTTTCAGAGCTCTCTGTCGAGAATGCAACGAACGCGAGAAGGCTGCGGGTACGGGCAAGTACGTCTGCCACAAGTGCCACGCGCTCATCGAAGGCGGCCACATAAAGTACCAGGGAGATACCTTCCACCCGTACCATTTCGCTTGTAAACGCTGCGGGTACGTTCCTCGGCTCACTGGGCATGACTAAAAAGCCTCCGATTTAGCGTGGAACTGACGGAGGACGCTCGCGAGATCGGCGGAGAGCTCTACTGCTTGCGCTGCCACGACACGATGGGCATCCCGATCTGTGGCGCCTGTCATCGGCCGGTGGAGGAGCGCGTGATCACGGCGCTCGGGAAGAACTGGCACGTAGAGGTGTGTAGCCTGACGAGCCCAGGAACATTAAAGCACCCAACTATTCATGACCCCATCTTGAAGGTTGCTGGGTAGTATCTGGGCTCTGCCGGTGTCCTGCACGTTTATACCTTCTATGGGTATATACATATATATATATATATATAGTAGTATATATATACATATATACATATATATATATATACATATATATATATAGGAAGGTATATATATACATGGGTATATATATACCTTCTAGTAGAGTCCATTTAGGCTCCCAGAAGGTGGTATCCGGATATCTAGGTACTACCGCCTTTAGGCTCATGCCACGCCCTTAGGCCTAGTTCATGCTTACGCTTTAGGCCTACAGGTAAAGGCCAATGCAGCGTTTTAGGCTCATGCCACGCCCTTAGGCCTAGTTCATGCTTACGCTTTAGGCTTAAAGACATAGGCAAAGGCAGCGTTAGTGGCTTAGCCTTAGACGCAGACCTAGCTGCTTAGGCTTAGGTGATCTCTTGGCTATGCCGGTGGAAGAACACAAGCAGCACCGAATTTCCTGGGGATTAGCGTATAGATTAAGGCTCCCAAGTGCACTCCCAGCGTCATCATCGTGGTTGAAAGGCGGTGTCCGTGACCTGCCGGTGTCCTCCACCTTCCTGCTTTTGTACAGCCCTGCTTAGAACCCGACGGTTGGCGTCTGAGGTGTTCACGGGCGCAATTAGGTTCAGGCCAGTGATTGAAATTTAGGCTTAAGCTTTGGCTTAGCTATTAAGTTTAGAATCGCTTCAGGACAAGACTTAGGCTAGTTGCTTAGTCTAAGCCCCAGACTTGGTCGCTATGTACGCGTCAGTAGGCCTATAAAGCACTGTGAAAGGATTGAACAAGTGTGATTCACTTCTGAGCACACCTATAGGACGCTAGCTTTCCCCAAGTTCCCCGAGGCTTACGGCTAAGCTACGGGTTGATTTGTAACGCCAAAATAGCGCTAGTTCGTCAGTAAAGTTCCCCAATCTTCTCGTTCTGCTCTTCTTACTTGTACGTTTAGCACTTCGTCTGCGCCGTTTGCGAGAAGCCCTTCATGGGCCACAAGCACTACGAGAAGAAGGGACTCGCCTACTGCGAGCAGCACTTCCACTTGGTACGTCCTCATCCGCTCGAACTGCTAATTAACGACGGGTCTTTAGCTCTACGGCCACCTTTGCTTCAAGTGCGGTCGGTCCTGCGGTGGAGAAGTCTTCCAAGCGCTGGGAAAAACGTGGTGCGTCAACTGCTTCTCTTGCTCGCTGTGCGATAAGAAGATGGACCACAAGTAAGACCACAAACCACAAACTGAGCTAAGGATCGGCAGCCGTACAGGTGATACGGCCGTACTGTACTGCCGTACTATCGGTAGGTAGTACGGTACGGGAGGGGTCGGCCAGTACGGAATGCGGTACGGCCCCGGTTACGTCGATATTTAGCACAACTACGGCCCGTATGGTACTGTACCGTACTATTGCCCGTGCTACCGTGCCGTACTGTCGGTACGGAGTTCGGTACGGAAGGGGTCGACCAGTACGGAGTACGGTACGGCTTCCGTTTTCTCGATATTTGGCACTAATACGGCGCCCGTACTGGTACTGTACCGTACCGTATTATGGTCCGTGCTACAGTATAGAGTACGGTACGGGTGGGGTCAGCACGGCACGGAGTACGGTATGGGTGGGATCAGTGCGGTACGGGTGGGGTGAGTACGGTACGGAGAACGTTACGAGTGCCGATTGTCCATATTTACTTTAAGCTTCCGTTTTAGAACGAAGTTCTACGAATTCGACATGAAGCCGACGTGCAAGCGCTGCTACGACCGCTTCCCGACGGAGCTGAAGAAGCGGATCAGCGACAACCTCAAGGAGCGGGAGCGAGAGACGGAGACGCTCCGGCGACGGTCCGCGAGTCCCGCCGCAGGCGGACGCACCGGCGGACGTGGGAAGTCGGTGGCTTAGCGCTGCGGACGCGCCGCGCCGCCGAAAAGATTCCCTTGGTGCTCGTTGTTAGCTGAGAGTCAGTCCTTGAATGTCTCTTCAAAAGCCCTTTACCGTTTCGCGACTAGGCTTTCCTGGCTTACGCTCAGGGGAGCGCTCAAAACCCGTCATTTTTAGAGAAGCCTAGGGCAAACCTTAGTGCTCCTCCGTGGCAGTCTCGTCGTCGATAGTGCACAAAAATCTGCGTTGGCCGATTCCAAGCGAAAAGCTTTCTAGAATCCCTTCGAAGCCATGATGAAAGAGACTGGTTTTCCTTCCCTGGTCCCTGGCTATTTATTTCGAAAAATTCATCACTGATTCTCGGCCGTGAAAGTTTCTTTTTACTCTTTCCTGTGTTCTCATAGAATGTCCGCAGTTAACCACGGAATTTAACCGCCATGTCGTCGTCCCTTTACGGACTTTTTTCTATCTTCCTTTCTTTTCATGACGTTATTCCATCCAAAGATGCATTCGTCCATGTTCGCCCAAATTGCCCTCGAACCATTTTGCTTTAATCACTAAGCCTACTCCATCGTCATTGCTCATCCGAAGACCTAGGTGCCTACTTAATCCTCGCTCGCACAAGTGCTCCGATCCATGAAGTGTCCTGTAAGAGTGCTATGCTCTACTTATTATGTTCTAAGCGTTGCGGCGCACAATCGTTGTCGAATGGTTTTATTTCCCTCCGTATGACATGCGTCCTTTTATAGCTTGAAATAAAGATGCGAAGAAATTCACCGGTTATGATAGGCATAAATAAGCTCGAGGAAAGATCAAAAGAATTTAAAATCGGAGTTCACCTGCCGACTCATGGGAAAACAGTCGTTCGAGTAGCAGGCAAAACTATCGTTAGGACTGTCGGGTGCGGAGCCGATCCCAGTCCGATTCGAAAATTGAAACCGATTCAAACTTGTCGACTGTTTTGCGTACCTGATTTATTGGAAAATCTCAACGATTCCTTGTGGAAAATTCATTTTGAACGAGAGTTTAGGATTATGTTCGACGTTTTCGCATGGGTGGTGTACTGAGAGCTGGGCGTGAAAAGCGTTGCGGATTAGCGAAGGGTAGACGTAGCTGCAGCTTCCCACGTCAACCCCTTCTAGGCACTGCTTTCAACTAAAAGGTGCTCGTATTATTTTGTGGAATATGCAGAAGGCAGATGTAGCCGCCTTTTCCGCGAATCATGCCAAGACTTCTTTCGGCTAAGTGCAGTTTACTGTCCAGAGTATGCTGCCCCTAACGGAGACGGTACATTGGGGCGAAGGGTGTTAGCGGCATTCCCATAAGGGCGCGAGCACAAGTGGCCGACTTCTTCGTGAAGCACCAACTATTTCTGAGAAGGAATGAACTTTCATAACGAAGAGCTAATTGGACCGGCGGAACAATAACGAATGCACAAAGGGAGATCGCAAAGAAGCCCCGAAATCCTCAAACGCCAATGGATGACCTCAAACTTTCAACTGTTCTAGTGTGTATTCCACTTTGCAAGTTATAGGGATTCAGCGACTTGCTTGAAAGTCTGTTGCGAAAGCATCGGCCTAACTCACGAACTTTTTTGTACCTACTCCTCCATCAGTTCCGAAGAGAGGAGTAGTAAGTAACATTTATTATTTGACAACGAAACAACGTGACGCCAAGAACACACAACCAAGACGCGAGTGAGTACGAGAGTTGAGAGCCCGAGCGCCACTCCGACCGCTGCGCGAGCGCTTACTCGTCGACGGTGGTCTTCTCGCTGACGTAGATGCCGTCGAGGAACTTGCGGATGTCCTTGTTCTTGACCGTCGTCGACTGCTGGATCCACGCCGCTGAAATCGGGAGGAGTTACTGCGAAAATGTCGGGGAAATGAGAAAAATTAGGCCCGTTTCAGTTAAAAATATCCAAGTAATTCATACTCCTCGCTCGTACGTACTCCTCACTCGTGCCTGAACCTCAGTCTCACTCCTCATTTGTGCATGCTTTATGTTTCATGCAGCACATCAGTACCCCATGCTCCTCACATGCATGATGAGAGTGGGCAGCGAGGTACCTGCGAAGAAGCGAGGAGCATGACTTGTTGAGGAGCGTGCTTGAATGAGGATCAAGTATCCCACATGCTCCTCACTTGATTATGATCCACCCTGCCGCATGCTCCTCACACGTCCATGCTGCTCACTAGTGAATCTCCTCGCTCATATCAGCAAACAAGGGTGAGGAGCAGGCACCAGTGAAGCGCATGGATGATGAGTGAGGAGGAAGCATGTCCTACGCCGAAGCAAGGAGGAAGATTCGTTGAGGAGCAAGCCTGAGTGAGAAGCATACACGCACGCTTCTCATTTGCTCATGCTCCTCGCTACTGCATGCTCCTCACTCGTCCATGCTTGCTCACTAGTGACGCTCCTAACTTGGCCAGGCATGCTCCTCACTCAAGCGTCCTGCTCGCTCCCACACGTCATGTTCAAGGATCCCACTTGAGTCGAACGAGGAAATTTTGAAGCTTTTTGTTCTGAGCAGACAGGAAAGTGCGTACCGGCGAGTGAGACCTTCTCGATGTCGCTGCCGTCGATGATGATCTCGTCCTTCTGCTTGGTCGAGATGGAGGCCTTCACGCCCTCGGGCAGCTTCACGCGGCGCACGTACTTCTCGCCCAGGAAGTTTCTCACCTGAAAGTAGAAGGTTTAGGTTGCATAATGAGGGCTAGTAAAGAACGATGAAGCTCCTCAGCTCTGCACACTTGCTCCTCACTTATGTGAGCTCCTCATTCATCCTGCTCCTACGGGGACGTATAGCTCAAGCTTGCTCCTCACATTTGACGCACTTGGCTGCCCATACTCCTCAATTTCCCATGCAGGTGTGCTCCTCACTCTTCTCGGAATCGTGCGTGATCCTCACTTGAGCTACTACTCCTCTATTCATGCTCCTCTCTGGCTCCTTAGTGCCTCCACTGGTTTTGTTGACCACATGGTTTGTCCCAGCCGTCACCGCGCCATCGGCACTACGGAGAGGTCAGGAATATGCGGACCGAACCGGGCACCTTGCGGCGCCGCACAGCTCGACGTTCTCCGAAACGGTGGACCAGGACCACTCCATGCGTGG
The DNA here is from genome assembly GCA_020875895.1 of Aphelenchus avenae. Lineage (NCBI taxonomy): Eukaryota > Metazoa > Nematoda > Chromadorea > Rhabditida > Aphelenchidae > Aphelenchus > Aphelenchus avenae. Next base: position 72,344 of record JNEY01000051.1, read on the forward strand.
AGTCCCCGATGCTCCACGACGCAGGCGGCGGACACAAACCCGAAGGGCGGCCCACTGGCAAGCGATCGTTTCGTGTGCGGAGCTGACACTTTCTCCTCACTCCTCCAAATGTTTCTCCTCCGACTAAGGATTCCCGTTCCTAATGCACACTCCTCAATGGGTTTACTCCTCACAGTGCTACCAACTCATCCATGAGTGCTCCTCACGCTGCAGTATAGAGGGTTGCTCCTCAGTTCATGAGCACTTATCGCGCTGCTCCTCATTCAGCTCATCGCGTTCCTCACTAGTTTGTTTCAGATCATGCATGCTCCTCTCGCATGCCTCACACGCTCCCCTGTCTCGTGCTCCTCAGTAGGGATCGGCTACAAAACCAAACCAAGCAAACTTTTGTATGGTTTTGTTTTGCTTCACTTTTGTTTTGCTTTTGTTTTGCTTAGGGATTTTCAGTGCAAAACAAAAGTAAGTTTTGCAAAACAAAACTACCAGTTGTAGTGTGTAGCCGCATTACCATAATAGCTGCATTATATGCTAGATTAGGACGTGCGCACCCGTTGGAACAGTGCCTGTCTGATGACCGGACGTCTCTTGGAGCAAAAGGCCGCTAGCAGGAGCAAACAAAAGCACACTTTTGTTTTGCTATTTTTAGTTTTGTTTTGCTTCGACTTTTGTTTTGTTTACTTTTGTTTTGCTTCACTTTTGTTTTGCTTTTGTTTTGCATAGGTCAAGCCTACTTTTGTTTTGCTATTTTTAGTTTTGTTTTGCTTCGAACTTTTGTTTTGTTTACCTTTGTTTTGCTTCACTTTTGTTTTGCTTTAGTTTTGCATAGGTCCAGCCGACCCCTACTCCTCAGTCGCAGTAGCATCAGTAGATGCTCCTCACAGCAACATCCTGCATGCCCCTCCTCATCCTCACTCCTCATAGCTCGCTCAGTCTGCTCCATGATGCAGGCGGACGCGTACCTCAACGATGGAGTTGCCCTCCTGGAGGGAGATGTTGATGGGGAAATGGGCGTAGACGGAGCGCATCTTGTAGCGGAAGCCGTGCGTGACGCCCTTGATCATGTTCTCGATGTGCGAGCACACGGTGCGGATGGCGGCGATCTCCTTGCGGATGCCGAACCACTTGCGCACGCGAATGACGGCCTTGCCCTCGCGCGTCATCTCCACGTTCAGGTGGCGGAAGTCGCGCACCAGCGTCCCGCGCGGCCCCTTCACGGTGACGCGTCGCTTGTCCAGCGTGAACGTGACGCCGTCGGGGAACTTCACCACGTCGCTCGACTCGATCAGCTTCATTGCTGCGCCTGAAATACGAGGTTTTAAGATGGTGTTTTTTGAGCGCTAAAACATAGTGACAAGTGGTTGAAAATACACGACGAAACACGCGGAAAGCGCAGGAAAAATGCCTGTTAATCAGCCTCAAAACACACAAAATACCTAAATTAGCTTAACGTGAACACTTTACGCAAAAATGTCTTTAAAAAACCGAACGTATTTTGAACTGCGGTGGAATTTGTCTTTTGGAAACACTCGAAATAAGCTAAGAATACTGTGATGAATACGCTGAATACGGGCTCAGCACGGACCACCAGTGGCTTACGTCGGAATATGAAACACAGCCAAGTTTTGATTGTATTTTACCAACACTTTAGCAAATTTGTGGTATGATAAAACACCGCTAGAAACGCTTAAAGCTAAGAACTGTTCACAGTGGCACGGAGTAGCGGGTATGCCGGTAGTTACTGACGGATTTCGGGCAAAAGCAAGTCGAGATTTGGCTGAAACGTTGGTCAACTTATACGACTATGAGCCCAGGAATATCCCGGGAAACTTGCAACATCGTAGGTTCATTAATTTCGACTATCCGAGAGGGAAAATGTCCAAAATTAGGGCAACTAGTGGAGGCGACGCAGGCACGCACTTAGCCAAGTGGTACCGTAGGCGGCTCGATTTAGGCCGGCTGGAAGAACTATCGATAAACGTGAAAATACACAAATCCGAAGAAGAAATACGTAAATTTCATGGGTAAAATTAAGCTTGGAATTTTCCACGCCGCCTAAGCTACGTTGCGGCGCAGTGGACCCACGAAGTGGGGGACCAACGAACACTTCGTAGTTGCCGTACGCGTCGGCGTCGCGGTGCTACGCAGCCGCGTGCAGCAGGCAACGCGCCGCGAATTCGAACGCAGACGCGTGCGTGTGGGCGTGCACGCACGCGTCACACGAAGAGCTGCGTAGGTCGATGAAACGGATGCGTCGGATGCTTGCAAGCAGAATAACCGACAGAAAAATGGAAAAGGCTTAAGGAATATATGTTATTCAACGCGGAATAAGGTCCTAGGCCTCATTCACTCAAAAACGGGTTGAAAGGTGTAAATATAAGTCTGTCGGAAAGCGAAAAATCTTGTAGAAACCGGTGGATTTGTCGGTACAGTGACTACTAAGAACGGGAGGCACTAAGCAGTTTAGGCAAATATTGTCATGCGTAAGGCTAGGAAGACATGGAAGGCGAGTCTTACAAATGCAATGTTGAAAATGTACTCAGAAGGTCACTGGAAACTGCTTAGTACGTCATCATGCATAGACGCGTTTGAGCTTAGAAATGTCCAAGTTGTGCCAACAGTGGCGCTTAGGAATCCGACAAACGCTGTACTTAACTCCCTAGGAAACTGCTGCTGATGAAGCAGGCAACTTCAAGCTAAGAAAGACTGTTGGAAGGCAAACTTCGTCTATTCTGTGTCCTGATCGTCTGCATCCAAACGCTAACACAAACTTGAACCATGTGCAATCCGTAGGAAAATGTTGCAAGCAGCAAGGCCCTAGTCCGCTAGACAGTTAGAAGAACAAGTGACCAGCTGATTGGCTTACTCTGAGTGCTATTTGAGGCATTCAATTCCGTACCGCCAGAACGAACGGTTCGTCTGTCTTTCGAGTCTTTACGTCTTAATGATCCTCACTTGCGCTATAGGCATTAGCTTAAGTCCTGCGAATCGCAGTGAGGTGTACTTTCTGCGTGGCATCCAGGCAAAAAACGAAAGCGTCGTGCGAACTGTTTCCTTGCATTTAAATTGAACATGAACTGAATTAGCTTTGGCTCGGTTAAATCCAGTTCAGTAAAAGCTTAGTGCAACTGGCAGTTTCAAATAACCTCTGCTCACTTGTACTGGGACTATAGCTGAGTTTTACTCAGCTCATGGAGCTATGCGACAGCAGTAAACCTATGAATTACGTTGATCTGAGGTTATTATTAAAACTTTCTTAGCTCACTCAAAGCACCACTGCTGTTCTAAGCTGCTAGCGAACTTTAGACCCACAGCGAGGAATCAAAGATTGCTAGTCGTCAACGACAGCCCAAGTTGCTGCTTACTTAGTTTCATAGTGTGGCGCACTATACCTGTCGTTAAAGACCGCCTCATCAACTCGTTGACTGCAACTAAGTCTTGCTTATTTGCATCTTAACTCTAGGCCCTACGTGGCACTAACATCGTCCCCCACTTCGGCGTACATAACAAATTTATTAGTGTTTCGCAGCGTTAACAACAAAACAGCGACGCGAAGACGGTGGGAAGGATTAGAAGCGGAGCTTGCTGAAGAGCCACTTGCTCTTGCCGGTCTTGTAGCGCGACTCGAACTCCTTCTTCACCGTGGAGACCGCCTTCTTCTTCTTCTCGGGCTCCTTGAGGGACTCCTTGTTGACGACGGTCTTGTCAAAGTCCGCGTCCGCCATGCACCTGAAAAAGGTAAGAGATTAACGTGGGCAAATACAGCTTAATATGGCCTATTAGACGTCGCCTTAGAACGCAAATGCTTAGGCCTAAACTCCGAGGGTGAAGGGAAGCAGGCGAATAATCGTCAACGGCGGAATTCTGAGCCAAATTTAGTTCTTATGCTAAGCTTCTAGTGGGGTGCTCTGGGTCCCTCTCTTGGTCTTAGCCACGTCTTGGACCCTTATCTGTGCCTATTTTGCCCTAATGTCTGAAGCCAATTTGGTCCATTTTCGGTTGGTATCGCCAAGCCACTCGCAAGCTTTTGGTCTAAGCCTAAAACTAGGGCAAATACGTGCCTACCTTCGAGAGGAACGTGGATGATTTAGGCCTACTTTTTAGCTAAGCTTTTAAGCAAAATGATTGCAGAATTCCTGAGAATTAGGCCGACTTGTGGGCAAGACTTTGGACTAAAAACATGCCTGAATTTTGCCCAAAGTTCCGCCTAGGATGGCTCATTTTGACGGTCATTTTGATCCACACACGGCTCACCTCGTGGGCAGAAGGTGGGTGTAGTTGACGACACGGATGAACGGCCGGACGCGGGAGCGCTTCGCCTGCTTCTTCTTGCCCATGCGCTTCGTCACCTTGAGCGGGTACTTGTCGATGCCGGCGATGAGCGCGTGTCCGTAGGGTCGGTCGGTGGTGCCGTCGTCGTAGTTCTTCACGACGACGCCCTTGCGGCCCGCGTAGCGGCCACCGAGCACGAGAACGACGCGGCCGGGCTTCAGGATCTTTCCCATGGTGTGCCTGAAAGAAGTGGATTAGTCGGGGTTAAAGTCAGACAAGTTCAGAGCAAAATACGCGCTAAAATACTGGAAAAGTTATGCAGCACATTTAGACCTTTATAAAGTACGCGTAGCATGCTGGTATATCCAGTTTTATCCGCAAAATACCTCATAAATTTCGACGGAATCTGTCATATTTTTTTCTGTCAAAAGATTCAGCGTAAAACTGCCTAAAATCAAGCGATATTTTGCCAGCTAAATAAGCTCGCTAAGAGGGCTAAACATCCTTTAATTTATGAACATAGATAAGTCAAATTTTAGCTTTTCTTAGGCGTAAAACAGAAAGGCCAACAGTTTAACTGGTCTTGCACTACAGCTTGCCGAAAATTCCGCTTTTTCCGGGCTTATTTTCTCTAACTGCTTAAAGTGAAATATTTAGCCATGCTTGCTCAAACTAAAACACAAAAATTCGACGCAAACACATGGCTTTGTTACGCATAAATGCGTAAAAGTAGGCCCGGATGGCTGCGAAGAAGCGTCGCAGCGTGCGTAAGTTACCGTCTCCCGACGGCTGCGTCGCTACGCAGCGCAACTGCGTGCAGGCGACGCGCGCGAATTTGAACGAGTGCGTTACGCCACGCGGGCTTTGGACTCGATGGAAAGCTCTTCACCTTTCGAAGCTCAGGAAATGAACAGCGTCGGAAACACACTACGAGGCATTGGAGCATGTAAAGACAAGGATTAAAGCGACAATACGGAGTTGAGAAGCTGTAGGTACGTGACGGAAAGATCGTTTCTTAGACCGACCACTGACTTTGCTTCGATATTTCCAGCTTGTTTACCGCTGTGAACTAGAGGAACTGCCCTCGAGACCCTCCAACATAGTGGAAGGTTAAGTCTGCAAATTTGCTCAGACATTTGCCAGTTTGACAAGGATGTGTTGCAAGTGCACTTGCAACACACACCGACAAATGGATTCACACTGTTTGCGCCGGACAGCTACCTTTCGCTGCTTCGGCTGCGGGGAAGGACCCGAACTTCACGCTTGACGAAGAGGGATCGATTGAAGATGTGTCTAAAGCCATCGCCGAAGAGTGCATCACTTTCCAGCGCATCGACCACGATCTTCGAGACAAACTGAAGGCTTTAGAGGCAGAACTCCGGAAGATTTATCCCGAATCCGAGAGCGAGTTCGGCCAGCTACTCGATCGTTCCTTTGAAAAGCTGGGTGCATACCGCTCACTATACTTCCAGCAGTACACCGGCGGACAGTATCGAGAAGTGCTTAAGCAGATTAATCGACTCCGAGCCGAGCTCAAGCACGAAACATACGGAAACCTAGACGCAGATAGCGGGGTTAACCACGTACTACAAGCCCTGGAGCTTCTTGGACGTGTTCAAAGCTTCACAGTTGCTCGACATCTAACCGAAATTGAGATTGATCAGCTGGAGAATGCTGTGGACGAGCTACGCGGTTACCTGGTGCAAAACCATTCGACTTTGAAGCCGGGGCACAAGTTCCACATTATTCTGAAGCATCTGGTCCCATTTGCGCGTCGCTGGAAAACTGTCAACTTGTTCTCGGAACAGGCCATCGAAAGCGCCCACAACGTCGTTAATCGCATGTCGACACGCATTACTTCGCGCGATAAGCGCATGAAACTCTCTCTGATTATGCGATGGTTCAAGGAACAGAACATTCTCATCGACCAGCAGGGTTCTCCCATTTCCACTTTTTTCGGCCATTTCCATTTCCATTTCCCACTAGCACAATTTGCCACCATTTCCATTTCCATTTCCAAGCCATTCATTTCCAATAGTAAATTTACTGCTAGAAAGCGTGCTGTAAGCATGCAAGATAAGAGTGAAACGGATATGCTTCGCACGATTTATCTAGCTGCCTCTACTTTACTGGCTCCCTAGTGAACATCTGCTCTTCTGGCTTGGATTGGCGAGTAGCTTCAAGTTGGCTGGGTGTCGGCCTTTGGTCAAGTAAAGTCCTTTTTTCGACACTGTTTTTCCCGCCGCTAGGCGCCGCCGGAGCGGATTTTCAGCATAAAATAAAAATTTTCGAGTTAAATTTTGTTAATATCGCCTGCATGGGCTTGATTTTCGTTCCACTTTTGGGGCGCATGCAGTGAAAAGAAAGCATGTTTGGTCGGTCATGTCGGTCCGGGTGTCGGTCCGGGTGGTTGGCCTGGCTGGAGGGAGGGGGGTAAAGTTGGCACGGGTGGTCGGCCAGGAGTGGAGGGTAGGGGCAGGTTAAACCGTCCGGTCCGGGGGAGGGGTCAGGTCGAACTGGGGGAGAGGGGTCGGGTCGGGCTGGGCGGTCGGCCCCGTGGTGGGTCAGCGATTTCATGGCGGTCGGGACCACCGATTTGTCATAAGGGGGGACCCTTAGGTAAACAAAAAAGTGGAAATGAATGACATTTTTTTCTTACCATTTCCATTCATTTCCATTTCCCACAGGCCAAATTTCTGACCATTTCCATTTCCATTTCCCACTAGCGTCATTTGCTACCATTTCCATTTCCATTTCCATTTCCATTTCCGGGAGAACCCTGTCGACCAGTATGGCACTGTTTCGGGCGCAGACTGATTCCCCCTTTTTACCAACCTCATCTCATCGTTGCTTGATGTTTACTGTAATAAATGGTCTTACAGGAGCAGCAGAGGGCATATCGTACAGGATGTACAGTAACGCGGGTCGCGACCAAAAGGAGCAGCGCACGCTCGGTTACAGTAGCTGCGCTCTTTTTACAGTGACGTAAATTTGCCAATCTGAGTTTGGTTTGGTCCGGCCGTGAAGTGAGGATCATCCTATTCAAATCAAGAATCCTTATTTTAGCGTGACGGAATTCTTAAATTTTGCTAGAGGGTGGCTGGCTTGACACCATGATACATAAGGATAGACATTCATGCAAGGTGCGATTCTGAGCCGTCAAAGCAGCATTGCCGCTATTAAACCGAGATGTTCTACTGCTGAAAGCCAGGATCAAGACTAAAGCACGCACGAAGCGGTGAATCTCGCATGCCGCAGGAAAGGTTGCTCGGCAAAAGTGACCGGGAAGACACACGGAGAGGAAGAGGGAAACCGTGAAAAAATACCCTTCCCCGGCGAACCTCGGAGATCAGCTGGAACTCCCCACTATCCAACGCGTCGTCTGGGTTGGGCACGGGGAAGGCGAGCATTTTATGAACCTTGCCCAGCTCGCATCCACCACCGTAGCGCGAATTTGTGCTGGAAAAATGGGAAGGCACGGCAACACTGGTTGGCACGGGCCACAATTATACCCTTTGTCTTCAAATAATCGCTCGACCCAGCAATGTTTTCAAGGTATTCGAGGGAATTCCGACAGTTGTCCCGTCCCCGACGCCGCACAAAACTCTTTCGCGTACTTTCCAAATAAGCACTCGTCAAAAAACAAAGCTGCAACATGCCGAATTCATTCAAGCGGACCATCAATAGGCGTAGCACACACAACTTTTCAGGATATCGTCGGTTTGTCTGCCCACTTTTCCCCCAATCAGCATGCAACGAGGCTTTGTCTTAGCAATCCACAATCGATGGCTCGACTCTTCCGTAACTGTCGCAAATTCCGTCGGAGTTCGCGTTCCGAATTCCGATGAAAAGGACGTCGTCCAAATTGAGATTAAGAGCGCATTACGGGACACCCCTGGCTCACAGTCGCCAGATGGAATTTTGGTTCGTAGGCCCTAGGCTTTCGTTCCGCGAAGTTCTGTGACGCGGTTCCCGCATTTTCGTCGGCGCTCCGATTGAATGTGGCCGTCCCCGCAGCGGGAACGGACCACCAAAAACTCGTCGCTGGGACACCCACGGACTACGAGAGCACATGGCGTCTCAATAAAGAGCCAGTGCTCACGTAGTCCGCGAGCGCCCGAGGACTCTCGAAGAGGGTAGTGAATACCGGGACCACACTTTCCACGTGTTTTCCCCTTGCTTAGGACGGGCAATCTGACCGCGGCAGCGAAGAGCGCGCGTGCGGTGCCGTTTGCAGGAAGACCCCGGGATCATCCTTATCTTTTCCGCCATGCAGCCGTCTCGAGGACTCCCCTGGATCAAGCGAACTTTTCAAGGGACAAACGATCTTTGCGGTGCACCGTTTCGCTGGTCTGTTTTCGCTGTTCCCAGTGAGCGAGTGGGCCCTTTGCCGACGCATCCTCGAAAGCGCGCGTTTCCTCTGCATCCAAGCGACGGACCGAATGGAATCAAAAACCATTATGAGACACCCCTGGCCTACAGGTCAGGGCCGTAGGCAGGATTTCAGGAGTAGGGGGGGGGGGGGGGGGTGAGGGTCGGGGTCCGAGGGGGGGGGGACCCCTAAAACTAGGGTCGAAAACTAGGACCNGTCCAGGGGGGGGGACCCCTAAAATGGGTCAAAATGGCCTAAAATCACTAAAATAACGTTAAAAATGGCATATTCTTTATTTTAGACCTGTTTTATCTTAATTTTTAACCAACTTTTAAAAAAATTTTCTTCACCAAAGGGTCCCCCCCCCACTCCCCACCCGCTTAATACGGCCATGCTACAGGTACTAGACGGAATTTCGGCTTAGCATGCGCCGAAAACCGGAAAATCAGGAAAGAAGCGGGCGCTTGTTATTTGTTTCGCATCTACCTAAGCGATAAAGCAGAATGACCGGCGTGTCTTGCCATCACCATCACGCAAAAATACTCTGAATTTTCCGAGCCACTTAGGCTCAAATCGCGCCCTGGTCTCGTCCTAATTTCCCGACTTCATTGAGCGGCTTTGGAGTGATGCGGTTCACACGTTCGCGGTGGACGCTCCGGCTGAACGTGGCCGCCCCCGCAGCAGGGACGGACCACCAAAAATTCGTCACTGGGACTCTAGCCGCCCTCGAAGAAACAAGTTACAAGTAACACTGAAGTCTCATTTAAGCGCTCGGCTCCTATGCGGCCGGCGAGCGTCCGAGGGCTCACGAATAAGCTAGCGATTAGTGACGATACACTTTCACGTTTTCCCCTTGTTTAGGACGGGAAATCTGACCGCGGAAGCGAAGAGCGCGCGTGGGGTGCCCTTGCAGGCAAGCCCCATGGATCTTCCTTATCTTTTCCGCCGTCCGGTCGTCTCGAGGACTCCTTCAGATCAAGTGAACTTTTCAATGCACCTTTTCGCTTCTACGCTCTCGCTGCTGCCAGTGAGCGAGTGGACCCTTTGCCGACGCAAGGCGTCCCCGAAAGTGCGCGTTTCCTTAGCTGTCAAGCGACGGACTCAATGCCGCAGCCGATCCGCGCCCGCTAAGTCGGATCCAGAGGGCTCCATTCAAACCGGCAGTCTGATGTACACTCATGCGCGCTATCGCAAAAACGTGAGAGCTGTCTCGTACACCCAGAAAACCCTAAGCTTGAGAATCCGTGTAACGAGTTACACGTTACGAATTACGAATCTGGACACACGAGTAAAATTCTGCGTCAGAACCGAACAAAGTGCTAAAAAAGGTGGGCAAGAATTTGCCTGAAGTGTATCGAGTTTTTCAAATAAACTACCAGTTCTCCTGGCTTATAGCCCGGTTTAGTGGAGAGTGCGTAGTACATTTAGGAGTTCACGTCTTTCGCTTTTCGCACGTCAACCGGCTTTCTGAACTGGGCCCAGAAATGTTCAGTCTCAATCAGTTTACTCTGCTGAAGACGAACATGCCGAAACTCGCAAGTTCTGTTAATCACTTGACCGACTTAGGGCCATTTGCATTGCACACTTCCCATGGAACTACCTGACCAACTAGCCCGCTGTCAAAGCCCTTTCGTGGAGCCCACCAAGCGTCGGTCTTATGGTGTAGTGGTTAGCACTCAGGACTTTGAATCCTGCGACCCGAGTTCGAATCTCGGTAAGACCTAACTTTTTTTTCGCTGAGAAACCGAAAGATTAGCTGTGTATTTCATCTTTTGTTGCTTATAAACGGCCATTAATCACGTGAAATTCGGCTTCGGTTTAATCTTTAATTCCACTGTTTAAATGACCGAAAATAGGCGGCACATCAGGACACTGAAACACATTTTTTCCGCGACAATTCACGTGTATTTTGGTTGTGATGCTGCGGTTTAGTTGCCCTACTAAGCAGCCGTCTTCCGATGGTAATTTTAGTTCTCAGTCTTATATACTTCACTTCCGATTTCTGCCAAAAATGGACGCCAAAAAACGTAGAGCTTGTGACTGCTTAGGCTTTCCATGCGAGTGTGTGGCGTTGTGTACGCACAGCCAAGCACCCAAGCCGCACCCAGCAAGTGTATTTGTGGTTGAAGCACTTGCGAAAGACGTGTGTTTGTTCGTTCTTAATGCGCTGAATTCCGTCCTCACCTCATTCATTTCATAACTTTTACGGTTTTAGAAACACCTTCGAAAATGAGCAAGGCTCCACGCCGCAAGGGAAATGCTCAGGTAAGTGATGGAGTCATAAACACGTTGTTTTTGCTTAAATTCCGACGTGTTTACGCCAAAAAAATACATGAACAAATTGTCCGAAATCCCCCTAAAGATTGGCTAGAACGTTTTCCTAAAAAGACAGACACTTAACATTATTATGTAGGCCGAAACAAAGTGAGAATAACGCTAAATATAGGCTTCTTTTGACGGACAAATATGCCAATTTACTAGCAAATACAGCACAAAATACAAAATACTTTTAAGACGCGGAATCAGGAAAGTAGTCCTCGAAAATACTGAATTTTTCATTTCATTTTTCTGGCTAAAATGACCGTCTTAATTGTTAAAATACAAAATAGCTTTCATCATTGCCTAACTTGTTCGCAAACTGGCCTAAACAAACGTTCATTTAGACCGCGAGCAGCAGCAAAGCGGCGGAGCTCCTGCACAACAGCGGCATGTCGGTGCCGTTCATCAACCTCGACGCGTTCCAGTTCACCACGACGGAGGGCGGAAGCGAGTCCGCCGCCGCTCTTCTCGACGAGTTCGGCGCGGACGTGGACCCCGAGATTCGGATCATCTTCAAGAAGCTCTCCAAGCGCGATACGCTCACTAGGGAGAAAGTAAGTGGACGCAAAATGGTGCAGATTTTACGGTGAAATTTAGGCCGTCAAGGAGCTGCTCGATGCGGTCCGGTCGGTCCCGGCAGAGAAGCTCAAAAGCAGCTTCCCATACTACGCCACCGCGTACGCCCGGCTTGTCACGGTGCGTTTTAAGACGAGCTGCCGCGCTTAAAGCTAGTGGGCTTAAAAGCAAAGCGTGCAAAGGCCTATGCCAGCCAGCAACCAATGTTAGGCCCGGAAGCATTAGGGCCGTCCTAGAATGTCCGGTGGCCCTATGTTCCGCAGCAATGCGTCGCAAAAGCTTAGGAAGTTTGATGCTAGCAGAAGGATCAGGCAAAAGTGTAGTTCCTAATCTAGCGTATTTTTTCTATGTTCATAAAATCCTGAACACCTTTCCTAAGGTAGGTAGTACCTGCATACGGAGTAGCATCAAAACCGAACTCACGCAATGAATGGAACCCCAATTCCCGCGTTGTAATGTCGGTTTCCGTTACGACCCAACAGGCACGGACTTATTAGGGTGGCTTACGCTTGGCCACGCCACGTTCCACAAGCTGCGGTGAGCTAGAAACATGGGAAAATTGGCCAGCCTGTGCCCACACTAAGCAAGAGCTTGTGCCGAGTTCCTTGAGTTCTTCTAACCTATCGTTTTATTTTTTCATACGCGCTTACTCCAAGACTTTGACGGGTTCTTCATACGCCCCTTTAGGATGCGAGCCCTACCATCCGCTCGACGGCGAACGCCCTCCTCGGCGCCTACATCGGCACCCTGAAGAAGGACGCCGGGCCGAACCTCAAATACGTAGGTCTCCCGAAGCTCTGCATTATGTTTCCGCAAATTTCAGGCACTCCCCTTCTTGCTGCTCTCGCTGAACGACGCGTACGGCGCGGTGGCGCGCAGCGCGGACGCGGTGCTTCAGGAATGCTTCAGCGACGAGAAGCGGACGCTCGTCACGGCGAATTTTGCCGCGAGCGCGATCGAGGTCGCCGTTCAGTTCGTGAACAAGCAGCACAAGCTCGTCCAGCCGCAGAAGTAGGCAAATCCTATGCCTAGTCGCACGTACTGTATCACAGGTTTCCGTACCGTACCGTACTGGCACAGTACAGAGTACGGTAGGGCAACATTCTCTGGCTGAAAATGCTCTAATACGGCTTTTAGTACGGCCTTAGTATGGGCCGTAGCGTACTCCGTACCGTACTCGACGGTACGGAGTACGGTACGATGTGTCCAGTACGATATGGAGTGCGGTACGGGGCTTGTTAGTACGGTACGGAGTACGGTACAGGAGGTTCTAGCAAATTCTACCGACCGCATCGTTTTACTGGTGCTTTAGATTCGTGGAGGAGGAGACGGACACGCAGCGCCAAAGCCGACTCATTTCCCAGGCACTGGTGACTGTGGAGAAGCTGGCCGGCGTCAGCGCGGAGTGCTCCACGCCGCTCTACGAGCAGTTCTCCAAGCCGGCCGTCCTCGCTGCGCTCATGAACATGGCCCCTAATGTAAGGGAGAGGAAGACGATCTTAATGTCAGGGCTGGACTTCATGTTCCTCGTCCGCTGCTAAAGTTCTTGGTCCCCCTGGCTTGTTCCCATTGCCAGTGGGAAGCTAGTCAGTCGCGATATCAACAACCTCGGGAGTACACTGTCCCGCTAGGCACTTCCTTGACAGGTTTCTCAGGCCGCTGGATCACTCCTCATTTGTTTTCAGTTCCCGTCGGATCCAAGTGAATATGGATTTTGAGATTTCCCAATCTTTCTGGACCGGTTAGGAGGGTTCCCAGCGGGCCTCAGCCCGACGCAGTGGCATGCCTAGTGGGCCCGGCCCGTTGGAGATGGAGCTGGAGCGGGATCGCAGACCTGTTGACGAGCCCCACAAATATATTTCCGCCTCCTTGTCCATTCTCGTCGGAAGATCCATGCTGACCGGTCTAGATCAGAGCCCTCCATGCCCGGATCGATTCATAGTCCCGCTGGGAAAGCTTCCGCACCCCGCTAAGAAGGTTTCTAGAACATTGGGTGATGTGTTTCCGATCACGAATGTCAGTACTGGTCTGGAAAGAAGCCTCGTGCTCTAGAAGGGAAGAGGGAACATAGTTACTTAGGCTATCTTATGCTTACACGCCCGTACCGTACCGTACTGCATACCGTAGTCTACGGTACGGGGTCCGGTACGGAGCAGATCCTGTACGGGTGTCCGTACCATACCGTACTGGCACAGTACGGAGTGTACGGTACGGCATCATTCTCAGGCGGAAAATACATGGATTACATTCTTTGGAATTGGCAAACCCTGGTAGAAAATCATCGAACCGTGTGAACTTTCGCAATGTTAATAGCTTAAATCCCAACACATTCCTCACTGCTTCCGCTTAGGTGAAAGTCGCGGCGCTGCAGCTGCTCCGGAAGCTGCTCTCGATCAACGTGGAGCCCTTCCTCGGCACGCGCATTCCCTCCATCGTGCTGACCCATCTCGACTCTGCTGACACGGCGCTGTGCCGGAACGCCTTCGAGTGCTTTCTCATCCTGGCGGAGGACCCGCGGCTCTACGAGACCGTCAAAATTGACAAGGCCATCGTTCCGAAGCTCATCTCGCTCATGCGCAAGAAGGGATTGTGAGTGGCGCCGAGCCGGTGGCAGAGCTAACTGCATCACCTTTAGACACTGGAAAGTCCTCGAATCGTCACTGCTTCCGTCCGTCGCGGTGGTCCATCGGCACCTGGCCAGCGATGCTGAGCGCGAGAAATGGCTCCGCTCCACGATGGAGGCCTTCTTTGAGGGGTAAGATTCTTACCCCTTACCGAGAGAACGACGTAGGGGAAGATGTCAAAACTGCCGCGATCCCAAAACGTACGGCATGCCTTAGGGACCTAATAGCGTACCAATTCCGCTTTTGGGAGGAAGCCCCGCACTCTGAAAGAGACGAGAGGATGTGGTTACTCAGGATGTCCTATACTTACACGCCCGTACCGTATCCGTACCATATTCTAAGGTACGGGGTACGGTACGGCGCAGGCCCAGTACGGGTTGCCCACTCCCTGCGCGATGGGCAACTTTCAAATTTTGCGATGAAATACCACGTTCATTGAACTTTAGTGAACTGAACTGAACTAAACTCAAGCACTAGTTCAGTTCATTTCATCGCGAAAAGTCCCGGTTCATAGAGAAAACTGGTCCGAACAGACCACTGGCTGTTCTTGTCCTCTACTGTCTACGGTCTATTGGCTGTCTACAAGACAAGCCCATAATAGTCCCTCTCCTGCGTCCTCTAGTAGCCGACACGTGGACAACCTAGATATTATGCACAATTATTCAGGGACCTCGCGGAAGTGCCATTCACCTCGTGGGCAAACGCGTTCGTCGAGGTCGCCAAGTTCTCGCTGCTCCACTCCGCCAAGACGAACATGGTGGAGTTTCTTCTCCAAGAGGTGACGCTATCTCCCACTTCTTTACCGACCCTGTGGGCTTTAGACGCTGAAGTTCTTCGACCTGGTCGTGCTCGCGAAGGACGACGCTGCGATCGCGCCGGCGGTCCAGCTCGCCACCTGGCTCCATAGCCCGGAGCGGGCTACGTCCGACGAGACAAAGGCCCATTTCGAGCAGTTCCGCAAAGACTTCCGACTAAATGTCGTGAACAAGGTGAGGGTCCTAAGGATTTCGTCCTAACTAAGGTCGAGATAAGGGCTTTAAGTGTCAAATGTGACGCTACTGGTAGGGCTAAAAAGCACAGCTAGGTACTTCGAAAAGCAATTGCTGTTCTGTTAAAAATCGTGCTTGAAGGCGCACCAGTTCTTAGGAGGCATGTATAGAACGGTAACACGTCAATTCGGGAAACGTCAATTCGGGAAACGACAATTCGGGAAAACTAATTCGGGAAACGTGGCATACATGACACCACCTCTGGTCCTAAACCAGTGCTGGGCACATTTTTCTGAGTACTCGGACCAGGACCTAGACCCCAGGACCACCGGACCAGGGCTAGTATATGAGGACCAGGACCTGTCCGGGCCTGTCCTGAACCCACACTAAGTAGTCTTTTGTGGCCGCACTTTGAAATGAAATCGTGCCACTTTAACGACATTAATGTCCAGTTTCTTAGCTGCCCGACTCGTCGCTGCTCGTCACGCAGTTCCTCGAGAAGACCGACGACGCGGACTTCGCCACCCTTCTCCTCAAGTTCCCCGCCACTCCGACGCAGCTGTTCCTGCTAGCGGTGGCCAAACAAGGCCAGGAAGCTTCGCGATCGCTCGACCTGAAGGGGACCTTCTCGCGGCGGATCGCCGAGGAGAGCAGCGCGGACCTCAAGGTGGACCTGTTGCGGGCGCTCTACCCTCTGCTGGAGGAGCACCGCGAGGAGATGCAGATCGAGGAGATCCTCGATGTAAGCCTTGCGTTCATTGGAACCCGAAATCAGGGCTGCGGATTTGGATTTGGATTTAGATTTGGAAATTTGGTCGTTTTGCTTTGGATTTGGATTTGGATTTGGTTTTCGAAAATCGGACCAATTTTCCAAATCTTTTAACCGACTAGTACGGAAGCTTGAACCTTTTATTGACCAAGGAAGATCGCAAAAAGAAATGTCGTTAATGCAAATTTAAGCGATTTAGTTGACGTTCTTGAGGAAGAGCATGTCCTTGTAATGAGTCCACAGAGTTTCGCAAGCTTCGAAAAACCGGATTTGGATTTGGATTTGGATTTGGAAATTTGGTCGTTTTGCTTTGGATTTGGATTTGGTTTCGATTTTGGAGGGTGCTTTGGATTTGGATTTGGATTTGGTTTTTTTCGGAGAGTCCCCAGCCCTGCCCGAAATTAACACAGAAAGTCAAACTGGAAGCACATTTTTGGGGGTTCTCGACAGTACGCTCTCCAAAGGACTTCGAAAATGGCGTAATTCCCATAAAGTCCAACCGTTAGCGAGGCTACTAAGCAAGACTGTTGTGCGTCTGTTTTCGAGGAAACAGACGGCTGTGTAGGGCTTTGGTGCACTCTTATGCGGCCATCGTTCATTATGGTTTAGCATCCATTTCCTCAGTCGTTCGTGTTTCGTCCACCGGGGCACCTAACTTCCTCACATAACATGCGCAGCTAATTTCGAGGATGACACGTGAAAGAATAGCTCTTAGAAAGGCTCGTTTTTTTTGGCGTGAAAGTAGGCCTCCTTTAATAGGCTCATGTTTGACAAAAAAAACTGAAGAGAAAAATGCAAGCGTTCGACTTTTTGGTACCATTAGTGCCCGCAAATAGAGCTTTTTAGAGACTTCGCGCGACCCATTTTTTTGCAAACGTATGTCACTTGGGACTGAGCCCTTTTTGCAATGTGAAACGAGGCAAACGGCTGTGCGTGTGCCGTGGTGGTGTGTCCGTAGCGTAGGCCGAGAAGACATAGAGAAGTACCTTCTCAAGCCGTGACTCGATTACAGCACACTTCAGCAGGTACTTCGCTATTTCTAGCCGACTCGCATTCGTCGTTGCAGAGCCGAATAGCGGCAAGTAGTGATGGGAACGATTGCGTTGACGGCCACAGGAACAGGGACTTAGGGAGTGGAAGGACGGTGACCTCCGCGTAGTGGGACTTGAATGCGTTGAGGTCGTAGCGGCTAGTGGAGGGGAATGGGACTCTGGCGTCGTCGTCACTGCCGTTAGTAGTCGAGACTGTGGCTGAGTGCCACGAAAGGACATAGGAGCTACTCGAAGTGGACAGGTCAACCGAATGCACACGTGCCCGCTTCGAGCACTCCTATCTCAATCCGTGCGTTGCATGCGTTCGCTCGTAGCCGAGCTGTAGTGAATTGTCTTTGGTGGGAATACTGGGATGGAGGTAGCACTTTGCAGCGTAGAGACCGTCGTTGTTGTCCCGAAATGTTATAGATGGAGGAGGCGACCGAGGTGTGAACTGAGTGCACACACGACGTCACCGCCTCCACCTATTACAATCCGTGAATGCCTGCAGAGGAAATAGGTGCGATTCGTGTGGCTTGCGTTGAAAGCCACGAAAAGACGTAGGTGCAGCGGAGTCGAAGAGCGACCAAGAACACGCGGCTTACGGCTCCTCTGCACCTACTTCAATCCGTGACTGTCCTCTTCCGCGAATAGGGCCACGTTTGGGGAAGGGGTGACACGGGTCCGGGGTCACTGACAGGAACGGAGGTGAATTTGGGAAGGGACTGTTGGGAGTGGAAGCTTTGGGCCGGAGAGCGTCCTCGGGCTCACCTACTTCGAGGCTGCCATGAGCACAACACTGACGCTTCGCCGCAGCGGTCGGCTAAGGGCATACGCAGCGCGGCGCCGCAGACCGGCTGGGGAAGAAGACCCCGCCTACTGAGAGGGGAAAACCGCCCGTCCCAGCGAGCCCGCGGACTTTGGCCCCCGAGTGAGAGAAGGGCACCGGGTGAGCCGCAAGCGAGACAAACAAGGTGGCGGTGGCGGAGGAGCAGCACCGTCGACGGTTTACCACGCGAGGGGCTGGTGAGCCAGGTCCACTCGCGCTAACAACAACGTCGCCCCGCGGTCCGCAGCGCGTCCGCGGCGCCGCCAGGATGAGAAGGGATCCAGCGCGGCTGGAAGCGAATGCGTCCGAGCCCTGTTCGCACCGCAGACGGCCGTATTCCCCCAAGCGAGAGAGCCGCGAAACCGGCATGAGGAGAGAGGAGAGGGGTGAGAGGAGCATACGCAAGTGGCGGTGGACCGATGGCAAAGGCACTCGGCAGTGGGGAAACTGCCGTTCGACGGCCGAGGAACAAGGGGCGCCCGCTGCGGGAGAAGGACTCGTTTCCCAGTACGGCGGGCCGGCTCAGTCACCGCCGCCGAGATGCCCTTTGTCAGCACGACGCATCCAGCGCCACCGATTTGCCGGGCGAGCGAGTGCTGGGTCAGGCGGACAGCGACCCGCACACAAAGAAAGCGATGATGGCGAGCGGGGGAAAAGGGCCGTATCGATGCGTCTGATCAGCGTCGAGCGACGGGAAAGCAAAACAATTTGGATAAAAACACTCCTGAGAAGAGCGCGTGTTTCTGTCGTGGACAGACGCGTTCATCGCGAGGACAAGCGAATAAATGTCTGGGAAGATAGTGCCTCGAAGAATGGCAAAAACAATTACCGAGGCAATTCAACGAGCGAGGAATGCTAACGAGCACTAGGCCCAGGCAAAGGATAAGAAATGAAACTTTCTCTGAAAAGTCTAAAGCACCCGCTTAAATCGTAAAGGAGATCGCAGAAAGCTGATTTGCGGAGACTGTCTGTGGCATTCTTCAACGTATGAGGTTTATACATTGTGGTTCGCAATTTGGGTCTTGTCCGAACGTCTTTTGTCAAGCAGAGTTGCATCTCTCCGAAGAACTAAGAGCGATCAGTTAACAGCGAAAACGGCGCAAAAATTCATGTGAGAAAGCGCTAAGGACGGAAGCCCCTGCTTCACCTTCCCAAAAGCCCAAAGCCTTTCCTGAATTTTCCCTGGCTCGCGTAAATATTGGATTTTAGCGCCCATTTCCACCGAGTTTCCGAGCTAGTGACTTTTTTCGACAGCTTGGACTTGCCCATTCGTATCGACTTAAGCTCGAACGGCCTTCTGAGCAATACTAAATAACGCTTAAAGTGTCTTTTAAATCTACAGTTCGGTGCACTGCTCAAAGTAGCCCGTTAAACCTTGCATTTCCCCTTGTGGTGGCACTTTGTTGCTTATCCGCCTCTTTGTACTTTTCACTAGAATCCAATTTCAGATCTCCGACCCGGACCTGGCGCCGCTCCTCGTCGCCTCAGCTCCTCACTACCACAACCTGCTGTCGGAGGAGGAACGCGAGCGAGTCCTCCGAGCGGCCTTGGAGTCGTTCCTCAAAGGCACCACTCGTCGTCTACGCGTCGAGGACGTCGCGTTGTGGGCCTCGCGGCTGTCCGCGCCCAGCGTCGCAGCGATCGTGGGCAGCGTGCTAGGAAACGAGGGCTCAAAAGCTCACGTCTCGTTCTGTGTGGAGCTGATTCGGAGCGTTTTCGACCTCGCCGATGCTGTACGTGCACAAAGCTAGGACTCATCAATATTTGCGTTGCCAAGGTCCACCCGAAGCCCATGGCGAATTAGAGCTAACTGTGGTTTTCGGCCAAAATTTTAAAGATTTTGGGGAAGCTTTCCTCTTCTAGTGTCCGAGAATTTTTCACTTTGAGAATTGTGGTTTTTCCCCATAGAGCTCAAGCCGGAAATTAACTAATATTTCAACGTTTTCGCTCGAATTCTTCGCATAACCGCCTTCATTTAAGTTCCGTCAAGGCCTTCATCCGACCGCGCCCCACTTCCTCTTCGACTACCTTCTGGACAGCTCTGTGCCGACAGAGGAGCGATCTAGAGCGAAAGAGTTGCTCTCGCAGTGCGACGTGGATGCGGCCGAAGTCCGCTCGACGGTTATGACGCGGATTATGGACACTAAAGCGGCCTCGCACGACAAGTATGGATGTTTCGGCTTCTTTCTAATTTCATACCTGTCAATTTTTTAAATTAGTTTCGGAGTATTTAATTTTACAGGAACTTTCACGAATATTTTAAACGTTTTAATGTCCACTCCTAACCACATTTTGCGAAAATTTTAACAAAGAAATAATTTGAAAAGTTAGAAAATTGTTCATTAGTTCGTAATTTAACTGACTTCATTTACTGGCTTGTCTAGAATCGAGGAACTCGGGAAACTTCTGTCGGACGTCCGCTTCCGCAATGCCTCTTCAGAAGTCTTCCTCCCGCGCGAAGACGAGGTGCTCGCACTCTCGACTGCCTTCGACGAAACGGTGCGTCTCTCGAACCCTCACAAGACCCTTAAAATCGGATTTAGTTCACGGCGCAGATCCTCACCGAAGAGAACCTGCTCGCCAGCTACGCGCTTGCCGGACGTCTGGTACGCTTCCGACCTTCCGGCGCGGACTTCACGACCAGAGTGGCGCGAAAGGCGCTCTTCTACGCCCAGTTCGGTGCACGCACAAGCGCGTGCACGGCGTTCGTGGCGCTCTCGACGGCAGTTGTCCCGCTAGCGGTGGATGCGGAGTTCGAGAAGGAGAAGTGCGCGGAGCTCGAGGACGTTGTGGAGAGACTGCGAAAGGTAAGAACATAGCGGATACTTAATAGATTTGCCGAATATCGGGCCTGTCTATGTCCAAGGACGCCAAAAACGCACGGGATGCATTTCCTAACGTACAGCCCTAGAGTTTAGGGCAACCCCTTTCACCGTACATTTCCCAGTGTACTTTTCTAGGTCAGCTTTCTATGGTCATCACTTCAGGCTTCGGCTCAGGCAACTATTGTGCTTTCATCGGGCTTCATACACTCTAGAAGAGCATCAAGCTCAGGCTTATGAATGCCACAGCGCTGCTGAGCACAGTTAGGAAAATGCACTTAGACATTAGTTCATTTAAAGCCGTGTCCTAGAAGGTAGCCTTGCACTTAAAGTTACTTAGGTAGGCAGCTATAAGCGTAGTAACCAAGCTCTAACAATCCATTAGACGAGTAGGCACAGTTTGGACAAGAGGGGCCTAGTCAAGTCTGAACCAAAGCTGCACAGGTACTGTCCTGCCTGACATTAGTCCCGCAACTGGGGGCCTAGGTACCCGTCCTGGTAAAAAAATCCATTGGGCACATCGGTCTTAATACTTAGTCCTGATCAGGGTAACTTGAGTCTAGGTCCTATGCTTGTACCCGAAAAAAATATTCCCAGTCCTCATGGTCTGGAACAACTGTGCTCTAGGATGGGTCATCAGGGTGAACGATCGCTGACTTCCTGGGTAAGGATTAGGCCTAGAGAAGCTTGTTTCTAGGTCCAAACCCTTAAGCTTCCACTTTCTAAAATTGCTTCGTGACACTTCAAACTGTTTGATAAGCCCGAAATTATACCATTATCTTCCAGGCTCGACTACCGGAAGGAGACGCCCTCGCGAAGTCGATCCTGGAGCTGTTCTACGCCCGCGAAGAGGCAGCCGGAGTGCCTCTCTCTGTCCTCTACAGTCTTCGACGCACATTCGGCGGGGACTCGAGCAAATCCGCCGCGCTCATCGACCTCCTCCACGCCCAGGAAGCCGACTTCACGTCGAGCCAGGGTGCCGCCAGTGGAGCTCACAGCGCCACAATGTTGGCCGTCTCCGCGACCGGCGCGGCACTCTCACCGCTCTTCCTCACTCGCCTGAGCGAGCTCAACGCGGACGCGGTGTGGATCCACGAGTTCGAGAGCGCTTCTGTCAAGTTCAACGAGGAGACGCGCGCTCAGGCCATGGTCATGCTCTCCATGTTCGTGGAGCAGGAGCGCGCGCGCGTCGAGGAGTGGCTCTTCTCGCTTCAGGGGTACGTTGCTCGACCCTATGAATCAGCGTCCTTCGGCGCGCTCACGGAACATGACTCCTAAGTGAACTCCTAGCGGCATGCCATGTATCTGGGGCTATCGCATGCTCCTAGCTGTGCATCATGCTCCTAGGGCACCTAACGGTATTATGCTCCTAGCTCGATTGCATGCATTTAGCGGTCGCGCATCTACCGCTATGGCATGCACCTAGCGGTTTCATGCTCCTACGGCTATCGCATGCTACTGCCGGTATTGCATGCTCCTAGCGAGATCGCATGTTCATTGCGGTATAGCTTGTCCTACGTATGTTGCATGCTCCTAGCGAGATCGCATGCTCCTCGCGGCGTCGTATGCTTCTAGCCGTGTCGTGTGCTCCTAGGGCAATCGCATGCTTCTAGCGGGTTAGCATGCCCCCTGGGCAATATCGCATGCTCCTGGCGGTATTGCATGCTCCTAGTGCTACCAAATGCTCCTAGTGCTACCACATGCTCCTAGTGCTACCACATGCTCCTAGTGGTTCCGCATGCTCCTGGCGGCATCGCATGCTCCTGGCGGTGCCGCATGCCCTAGAGATATTGCATGATCCTAGTGCTACCGGATGCCCCTAGTGGTGCCGCATGCTCCTAGCTGGATCGCATGCTTTTAGGAGTATCTCTTGATCGTTACTCTACCCTCACGCCATTTATTTAGCGACGACGTCGTCAAAGACTCGCTGACGTGTGCTGTGCTTCGTCTCTGCGCTCAGATCGTGCCCTACATCCTCGAGGTCGACGGTCCGATTCGCGACTTCATTAACTGCGGATTCGTCTCCGCACTTCAGGTAGGTCCTTCGGCGAAATGCGAAGTGAAAACCACCCGCTTCAGAGCTGCACCGACGCGCTAAACGCTCCGGGCAAGCGGTCGAGTCCTCTTCTCCACGTCCTCTGCTCGATCTGCTGTCGCCTCTACGCCAGCTACGAGAAGTGCGTGCGGCTGAACCGCAAGAACGTCGACTACACCGACATAAATCAGGTTCGGAGCTGCCCACAAAGCAGCGTCTAAGTGTTTCTACTTTTAGGAGTGGCGAGAGTTCTTCGGCCCGAGCGCCGTCAACTACATCATCGCGTGGTTCGTTGGCATCGCCCAGGGTAAGAGCACGTTGTTGCGGCCTGGAACCTTCTGCACTTGATGAGCTCCTCTAAGCCCGCAGGCGTGATAGCGGACTAGCTTCCTCAGAGGGCCCGTAAGCTTTCCATTAAGCTAATCAGGCTCCTTGGGTCCTGTGTTAATGCCCACGTTAAGCACTGAAGTCTTAGCTTTGGAAATCGCCTTGAAAAAATGCGCTTCACTACACCCACCGGCCGGATAGCGGACTAGCTTGGCAAGAGGGCCCGTAATCTTGGAAGTAGGGCAAGCTTTCCATTAGCTAACCAAGCTCCTTGCAAGTCTGCCTGAAAATCATCGTTACCAGAAACCGTTCCCTGGGTCTCCATTAAAACCCCCTTAGCACCCATCAAGGGAGGATTCTCTGGCAGCACTGAGGTTCATAAACCGTGGAAGTGGGGCAGGTTTAGATTTAATTAATCAAGATCCCTGGAAGTCTAATCTGAAAATCCCGTCGATAGTAACCGTCCCTGGATCTTCTTGGAAGCCCGCTTAGCGCGCAAACATGGAAGTTTCCTGGAAGTCACAACTAGCTTGCCTAAAACGCGTCCTGCAGTTCTCGGACTGGGACTTAACAGGACAGCCTTGTGCTCTGAGATGGCCTTAGAAACCAGCTATTCGTGAATTTCCGGGCATCACATGCGGTCGAAGTACGTTTACCTAAGACGGAGCACGGCCCTTCCTTCACTCTCATGTTTACTCCAGCATGCAGCGCATTTGTAAGCTTGACAGAAGTAGACCGCATTTCCCTTAATAGTGACCTCCGACGGTTCTCCGAAAAACGGCCGCTCAGAGAAGTTGGGCTTGGTCCCTTTCGGATTTTGCAGCAATCTGGTTACTGCTTCGTTGTGGTTCCAGCTCCATGTCCCATTCATACGCTGACCATTTCCAGGTATTCCTCGACCCGCGCACACCGAGCTGGAGATCTGCCGGGCGGTTCACTTGATGGACGCCGACGCGCTGGCGGACGCACGACCCGAAATCCACAGCGCGGGGACGGAGACGGACGCTTCGGCGCCTCTCCGGGCGTTTGACGCGTACGTTTCGACCGGCAATAGCACAAACTAAAGTGGGGGAAATTCAGGTACGTCGCAGCGAACGACCCTCGGGCGCAAGTGCTCATCCATTGCGCCAAGCTGAGCCTCAGCTCCGCGCCGGCTGTGCAGTTCGCTGCCGCAGGAGTCTTCAAGAGGTACGCGCCCCAGCTGACTGAAGGCTGGTTTGAGCAGTACATGCCATGTGGTATTTGACCACAAGTGATAGTGTGCAGCGTATGCTTGCTAAACAGGCTGGGTACCTGGAAGACCAGCGCCACACAGGTGAACATGACTGCGGTCCGCGACTGTGCATGTCACTCCGGTCCTGCACCACGCATGGCAGCACATGATCCAGGAAAACCTCACGCATGCTGCCACCGCGGTCCGGGAGACGGTTGTGGCTGCTTATGGGGGGGGNCCCATGCGGTCCGGAAGACCACATTAGCTCATGCGGTCCGGGAGACCACGCATGCCCGTGTGGTCCGGGGGACCACGCGTGCCCATGCGGACCGGGAGACCACGCATGCCAGTGTGGTCCGGGGACCCGCGTGCCCATGCGGACCGGGAGCCCGTGCATGAGAATGCGATCCGGAAGACCACGCATGCCCATGCGGCCTGGGCAACCACGCATGCCCATGCGGTCCGGAAGACCACATTAGCTCATGCGGTCCGGGAGACCACGCATGCCCGTGTGGTCCGGGGGACCACGCGTGCCCATGCGGACCGGGAGACCACGCATGCCAGTGTGGTCCGGGGACCCGCGTGCCCATGCGGACCGGGAGCCCGTGCATGAGAATGCGATCCGGAAGACCACGCATGCCCATGCGGCCTGGGCAACCACGCATGCCCATGCGGTCCGGAAGACCACATTAGCTCATGCGGTCCGGGAGACCACGCATGCCCGTGTGGTCCGGGGGACCACGCGTGCCCATGCGGACCGGGAGACCACGCATGCCAGTGTGGTCCGGGGACCCGCGTGCCCATGCGGACCGGGAGCCCGTGCATGAGAATGCGATCCGGAAGACCACGCATGCCCATGCGGCCTGGGCAACCACGCATGCCCATGCGGTCCGGAAGACCACATTAGCTCATGCGGTCCGGGAGACCACGCATGCCCGTGTGGTCCGGGGGACCACGCGTGCCCATGCGGACCGGGAGACCACGCATGCCCAAGCGGTCCGCAAGATCCCACTTGCCCAAGCGGTCCGGGAGACCACGCATGTCTATGCGGTCCGGGACATCACGCATGCCCATGCGGTCCGGAAGACCACGCATGCCCCTGCAGTCCATGCGGTCCGGAAGACCACATTAGCTCATGCGGTCCGGGAGACCACGCATGCCAGTGTGGTCCGGGGACCCGCGTGCCCATGCGGTCCGGGAGACCACGCATGCCCGTGAGGTCAGCGAGACTTCCCTGCTTATGCGGTCCGGAAGACCGCACTTGCGACCGCGGTACGGGAGCCCATGCTTGCGAACGCGTCGCGTGACTTCGCGTGCCAATACGGTTCTTATAACTCTTATGTCGTGCTTTTCAGCCTTCTCCTACACATGTTCCGCGTCGAGAGCGACGCCACTTCCAAGGGGGCCCTCGGCGGTGACGCTACGACCGACGCCGATCAGGAGGAGTCCGAGCATCTCGGACCGCAGAAGCGCGCCCAGCTGCCGAAGTTCTTCCGGGAGATTCTCGCGGAGCAGGAGCCCTTCCTCCTTCGGGGCGCGCCCATTCTCTCGGGCCACGAGTCCGCCGCCGTGAACCCGGTTCTGCTCTTGTGGAGTGCGTTGGTCCACTTCCTGGCGGAGCTCGACGTCGTGTCGAGGGTCTACTACTGCGACGCGCTGGACGACAAGCTCGTGGGCAACGTGATGCTCGTCCTGTTCTCGCAAATACCCGATCCGCCTGGTAAGCTCACCAGAGATGACAGCATAATCACACGGACGATTTAGGCAGGACGCCGGGACTCTCCGCGGAGAAGGCCTTCACCGAACGCATTCAATTCGAGAGTGCGAAACGTAAGGGTTTGTCTTGTGATGAATGCCTAGGAATACTCATCTCCAAAAAAACTGACAAAACAATGTGCGACTTTTAGGCAGACTTTCAGCGTTGTTTCGATTTTTTCCTTCTTCCCGGAAAATCCAACTTTTTTCTACACAATACCGAGAAAAAGACCACTACAAATCGGTAAATTTTATGTAAATATTATTATTTTGTATTTTTATTATTAGTTTTATTTTTATTTATTTTTACTTAAATTTTTAGAGAAAGCAAAACCTTTTTTTTTACAGTTTTTCCGGTCGAATTTCAGGTCAAAACAAAACCCGCTACGAACGGCGTAAATAAATGCAAAAATCAAGCTAGTTCCCTAACTTATGCTTGCTTGCCCTCCTCTGATCTTTCTGTATTTTAGACTTCTCGATGGAGCACTTCGTCAGCAACCTCTTCTACCGCTCGCTGATCACCGTGCCCGCGCTGATCCGTCAGTGGTACAACTCGCTTCCGAAGAGCGCCGCGTTGGCAATCAATCGGTACGCCGCTGGGATGCTGGAACCGAGTAAACCATCGTTTCAGATACGTGCGGACCTACGTGAGCCCGTTGATCTTGCGCCGCGAGATGCGCAACGTCGCCAACATGAAGAAGGGCCGGCTTGAGGTTCGTCTGCTTTCACAAAGTCGGGTGCTCGAACTGAGCTAGACCACTTGCTGGCCCTGTTAGGCGGGGTCTCCTACCCCTATGGAGGATACACATAAGCGCTTGTACCAAATCCGTACCGTACTGCATACCGCGTACCGTACTCTACGGTACGGGGCACGGTACGGCGCAGGCCCAGTACGGGTTTACGTGCCGTACCGTACTGGCGCAGTACGGAAGACGGGTCCCGATCTAGTGGAGGATATGCTGGACAGACTCCCATTCCTGCCTTATCGGCGCCAAAATCAGTTCCGAGTCGCGGTGGATGGGTGCTTGGCTTGGACATGCCCTGAACTACTTGGACGGGTTACAATTTTTTAGCGATTCGAGACGGCTCTCACTTCTAATGGCTGGATGTCTAGTCCTGAAACTAAGGGTTTCTGAAAGGTAGCGCTTCCAGTAGCCGGGTCCCTGGCTCAGCAGACGGGTTCCTAAACCTGTGTCCGCAGTATTGCTCAATGGACTTCAGGATTTGAGCAGGGCGTGGTCCTGAGGGTCCTGACAATGGCCATGCGGTCCTGCGGGTTTTGGCCCTGGTCCTGGTCCTGGCGGTCGAAACAAGCATGCTTACCTAGACTTCCCATGGTCCGCTGTGAGGCATAGACCGACGAACATTGTGTCTTTTTGCTTCAAAATTTCTTCAAATCGCCAAGCCCTGCTCCTGATCCTGGTCCTGGGTGTCGAGGCCCTAGCCCTGGTCGTGACGCTGATACCCATGAAAAAAGTGCCGACCCCCGCGGGTTGTGATCTTGCGTCAGCGCTTCTTAGCGCCCACTGAATTGGCTCTTTCCTCGATGAAAGGAATTCCACGCCCACGAAAGAGGTCCCAGTCCCGATGAATTGTTTCCCACTCCAGTGGAAGAATAGAAAACGGGCAACAGAACAGGCCGTCGCCGATGCAAGTGTCTCAACATCCTGTGCAGGCTCAGGACCTACTGGTCCAGCTCTACAGCCATTTGTTGGACTCCCCGGTCCCTGTTGGTAGGCTAGGAATTCTCGCTAGATGAACCACGCACAGTAGTCGCATGCTTTGCACAATTGTCCGGCTAACACCACCTTCTTCCAGGTGAAAGTGATGCCGAGGGTGAACGAGATCTCGGCGACCTACAAGATGGAGGAGAGCTCCATGACGCTCAACGTCTCGCTGCCCGACGACTACCCGCTTTCGCTGCCAACGGTGCAGAACGAGCGTGCAATCGTGAGCCGCGACATTCAGCGTCGCTGGCTGCTCCAGCTGACGCTCTTCCTCACGCACCAGGTGAGCAAGTACATAGGCCTAGGCTGCCTAACTACGTCTGCATGCATGAGACTAAAGCTTAAGCCTAGGCGACGTTCGTCGAAGACGACCTCGGATTTAGGCTTGGATATAGGGCTCGAACTGAGGTGACCTTAGCAAGATCTAACGGAGATCTTAAGTGTAGGATAAAGGCGTAAGCAAAGGGTTCATCTGCCCATGCATAGCCTAAGTAATAGGTTTAAGCCCAGCGAATGTGTACCTAAATGTTTGTCCTAAATGACAGGCCTAGGCCTGGCGAGTTTACAAAACGAGAGCTTAAGTGCGTGTCTGAGCTTTGCGGAAGCATATGGAAACGAGCCATAAGCCAGAATCCTAGACCTAAACACAATAGGCTTACATTCGTAAACCTGAGTATCAAGCCTAAACTTAATGCGAGCACTGCTACCGGTACAAGCACGACCTACTCGATGCATAGGCCTAAGAACTCTACATTAAGAGCCTAAACTTAAAGCACTTAGCTAAACTGAATCGATAAGGCATAAGCTGTGGCCTAGACATATAACATGAGCAATTGTTCAGGCTACTTAATGTTTGGCCTAAACAGCCGGTATCCCATTAGAGCACATCCACATGCCTAGCTAGCATGCCTTCAACCGATGTAGCTTAGTCATAGGGCTAAGTACTGTGTGCAAGCTGATGACAGCCGGCCTAAGAGCCATAAATTTGATCGGACTAGTCTTAAGCTCTAGAATACGACTAACTCATCAGAGTATAATTCTTAAGCCCAGCACTATCCGGCACAGAATCTGCATAACATGCTAGGACTGCCTAAGCCAAACCAGTGACTGGCCGGCATAAACCTTAGACAAAATCGTATTTTCGTCAGCGGCAACTAATTTGCATGATTTAGAACGGCTCGATGTTGGATGGCATTCTCCAGTGGAAGTACAACATCGACAAGCACCTCGAGGGCGTGGAGGACTGCACCATCTGCATGTCCACCGTCTCCACCACGAACTACCAGCTGCCGAAGATCCGATGCAAGCAATGCAAGAAGAAGTTCCACGGCGATTGCCTGGTAAGCCGCGGGAGCTCGAGACTAAGAAGATTATTCAGCGAGAGTGCCAGGCTTAGAATCGGTTCACTGGGTTAAGGAGAACATCGAACTTAGCACTAAAGTCCATGGCCGCCGCATTATCGCTTCTAAAACGACTCAACGCCGAGGCTTAGAGTCAAAATGTGTTGTGTGGGCTTAGACTCTGGCTTATCTTATATGCCTAGGTCCACCTCTCAAGCATTAGCTCATGATTGATTGTCTAGGCCGTTGCTCAAACTTTAGCTTGACTCCTTAGTCTTATGCTTAGTTGCAGTTCTTTTTTGCTCGCGGGTAGGTTCAAGCCTAGCCCTAAGGTTAAGCTTAGTTATCTTTGAAGTGGTATTTTGCGATGGAGCTTTCAAAGGGCTAAAACCCCCTAATTCTGGGTGTGGTCAAAATTAGGGCTGGTTTCGCTGGAGATGCTGCTTCGAAGCTGAGTATTTGAGGTTGTACGAGGTGCTGCTTTCACAATTATTGACCCCTATACTGGCCAGAAGGTGCCTGTCTATTAGTCTCTGTCCTTCATTGCTCGAACGGAGCTGAAAGTGCTGACTGCTCATGAGGACAAAGCTCAAGCTAGGACAGGTTGCTAGACTTATTTAGACTTGTATT
Source organism: Aphelenchus avenae (assembly GCA_020875895.1). Lineage (NCBI taxonomy): Eukaryota > Metazoa > Nematoda > Chromadorea > Rhabditida > Aphelenchidae > Aphelenchus > Aphelenchus avenae. Next base: position 101,971 of record JNEY01000051.1, read on the forward strand.
CTCAGTCCATGCTTAGTTGCTTAGGTTCAGGTCGCGATTGTAGTATTCGACTCTAATGATCCTGTTTTAGTACAAGTGGTTCCAAACGGCCAACAACTCATCGTGCCCGCTGTGCCGATCCAACTTCGTCTGACGACGCATACGCCTACGACTGTGATACCCACCGCGTTCATTCAGTTTCGGTATCCACAATTTACTTCTGTTGAGAATAAAATGTTTACTTGTCCGCCTCGTTCTCAAGCTCAGGTAGCGAGCTGGCAATGGGAAGTGGAGCACGCTTGTTTGTGGATCGCGTGTCCAGGACGCTTCTAATGCTCTTCGTGAAAGGACCAGAATAGGTACCTACTCGCATGCAGGAAACTGTCTGAGAAAATGCCGCTGTGTAGGGATTAACGACCGCTTTGGACAGACGGTTAATACGCAGATTCCATTTATTCCAAAAACGCTTAGACCCATAATGACCGCTAGGTGGCATTGCTGTGCCACTTACATTACCCGGAAATGGTAACGCTAGCAAATGGGCTCAGTGGCAAATGGTAATGAGACGGCCTACTAGCACACCTCATCGTTGGAGGTACGTCGGAGGTAGGGCCCACATTAAGGGGACCACATCCCCAACATGTTTTCGGCCCTGAAGCCCCAAGACGCTACCCCAGCACGTCCAGAGAGGCTATTCAAGAACGCTTAGAAAGCTGTCAAAGTACGCCTAGAGAGGCTACTCTAGCATACTTAGTGAGTCCAGTACGCCCAGGGTGGCTATTCCACTGAATATAAGAGGCAATTCCAGTACGCCTCGGGAGGCTAGCACATTACGCCGAGAGAGGTTAATCAAGCTGACCACGTAAAGTTATTCGAGTGCGCCTAGACAGGCTATTGAGTACGCGCCGAGGGGCTATCCCAGTACGTCTAGAGAGACTACCCTGTTACTCCAGCAGAGTCTATCCCAGAACGCCTCGGTTATTCCTGCGTGCTTAGAGAACACAAGAACACAAGGAGGCTTAGTTGTGCAGGTTTAGGCCCACCTGTCAAGCGTTAGCTCACGTTTGATTGCTTAGGCCTAGGACTAGTTGCTCAATCTTTAGCTTGACTCTTTAAGCTTATGCTTAGTTGCAGCTTTTTCGAATAGGCTGGAGCCTAGCCTTAAGCTTACCTAGTCATCATTGAAGCGATATGATACGAAGCGAAATGTTTCTGGTACCGACATGTCAGTTCTACACGAAGTTCTACGCTCTTTATTGATCACTGATGTGTCAGAAGACCGGAAATTCTATTTCCTCAGCAAGTATGGCGAAACGAGAATGAGTGAACCGCAAAGCTGGGATCATTCGTCGCCCGCATCGTGTACGGGGATTTCGTCGCAGCCCCAACAGCGCTCGCCCATGGGGAAGTCGGAAAGAGGGCGGACGCCATTGCCGCAATAATGAATGCCCAGTCCGCACTCTCCGCATTCGGTGGCACGCACGAAGTCGTATTTATGGTGTAACGCGCCACACTCGCAACGGTAGGCCACGCCGCTGCAGTCCTTGTCTTGCTCGTTACGGGATCCGTGATTTGATGCTGCCCCCGTTACGTGATCCGTGACGTAAATCACGTCACGGCTGCCAACCCTTACTGACGAGGACCCCGCAAGTCACTGCTGCGTCCCGCCAACCCAATCAAAGGCTTCTGTTTAAGTGGCCAGAAGCAGTGGTGAGTGCCGCAAATCTATAAAGCGGTAAATTTTTGGTGTGTCCGTCATGCCTCTCATCATCCGCAAATCAAACAACTGGGCACCCTAACCCTAATGCCTCATCAGACAACCCTAATGCCTCCAAGAACTTCTTTTATTTAGCACTTCAGCACTGTTTTTGTGAACCTAATGCCTCCGTGAACTTCTTTTATTTATATCGAATCAAATGCGACGCACATAATCATCATTTATTATGTTATGGTCCAGCAGTTTGCTTGTATGAAAGGCACACGTAGGACTTTGGATACAACATTTGTAAGGATAAAGTGAGGCACGTGTGCACGGGGTAGTAGCACGAATCGACGGTGACTAGAACATGGAGAAAGCTAACGGGAAGCGGCACGTACATAGATTTACATAGTCGTCAAGTACCGGAAGAGAAATGGTCGCGCTACTGCTTACGCCATCTCACGGTTAGCATATGAAGGAATAAGGTTGTCCGATAAAGCCGCATCAAGGCATCCGAAAAGTGTACTTTTCCTAGGGGAATTTGGCTGATTTCGACCTGCCGCGCGTCCCATGGTCCGTTCCATCCCAGAACTACACCGAGGACGATTGATCGACTTGTGGGTAAGGCGAAGACAAACGCCTTTATGGTTTCTTCTGAAGCCGTAATGTGCCCTTTCGTAAAATTCTAGGAAGAATTCATGGCCAGAAGGTAGGCAAATTGGAATTTGAGTCTAAACCAATCCTGTCACTATTCCGCAAGAAGGGTTCGTGGAGCAACTTAAACCCAGCTGTACAGTCTCCTTTTTGGTGCCATGGGCTTAAATGGGTCGAAATTGCGGGGATAAACAAATTGTACCACGAGGAATGGGAGCTACACCAAAGTCGTCTTTTCTACATGACTTTTTCTGGCTTGCCCCAAAACTAGGAATCGAACGGGCATCAGAACGAGGGAACAGACACGTTTTAGGGCACGCTAATGACTCTCGGTCAGTAGTTGAACCGCCTGCGACCCTTCGTCTCGGCCCTCAGCGACGCCGCGCTGACCACCGACTCGCGTGAGTCCGTCGAGAGCGCGCTGTCGTAGCTCGTCTTTCGGTCGCCGTTCATCGCGCCGATCCGCAGCGGCTTCGAGGACTCGTCGGAGTGCTCCTCGGAGGAGTTGAGCCGCGCGAAGCCCTCATCCTCGCTGAGCTGAACGGCGGTCGGCGAGCCGAGGTTGTCGTAGAAGGAGACCTGCTGAAGGTCGGGCCCGACGGGCAGAGACTTGGGAGGCTGTTTGACGGACGGCGCTTGCGGTGGCGGCACCGGAGGACGTCCTGAAAAGCAGAGCTTTTTATTTGGCTTCAAAATGCGTTACTTGCATGTGGAATGTTCACTTTGTCCACGTTCACATTGCCGTTACTTGATTGTACCGCTGCACATTTAAATCAAAGAAAGCATGCGTTCGAAATTAAGGCGATTTTCGTTCACAAAATCCTGTATACGCAGTCGGTTCTGGAGCACGCTCATCAAGCACTCTAGCGCGTTAACTGCCAACTAGCACAAATTCGCAGCCTTAAGCCTGCTTGAATGGAACTTGACTTTAACACCCAGCCTAAGCCAAGCTAATCGCCCAGCCGCGCCCAGCAAGCCCAGGAGCGCAACCATGAGCATCTTAGGCTTAAGCTTAGGTTTTAATGTTTGGCTTAATCCGAGCTGAACCTAAGCCAATGCTGGAGCTTGGCACACGCCAATGCTCGCCTACTATGGGCTCGCCGACTAGGCGGTCACCTTCTAGGCGGACTACTAGGCGGATGCTTGGAGCTGAACCTAAGCCAAGCCATGTTGAGCAAGCTCTGGAACCCATTCTTCAGCATTGTGGTCTTCGTAGTTTAACGCATCTCAACTGAAACTAAGCCAATAGCTTAAATTCAGAAGCCCAATAGCTGAGTTCGCCAAGCTCACAAACGCGTCCGTTAGCACTTTACAACCCGCTAGATCTATTCTTAAATTTGCGGAGACCCGCTTTTCACTAGTAAATTTATGGTCCAAAACGGACAGGGATCGAAATTTTCAGTTCTCCAGTATCCTGGAACCGACCGCTATCAATAAGACCTCTCTGGACCAGTCTACTTGGCCAGCAAAAAAACTATGGTCCTGTTTATCTTCAAAAAACTGCTGATGGCGTTTAAAGCGCTCACCAGTCACTCGCTGCGCTTCCTTGACCGGTCTCGGTAGCATGGAGCCGTTGAACTTGGCCGTCCTCGGCATCGTCTTCATCGCATCGTGCGTGCCGTTCGATTCGCCATTCGCAATGCGTCCCTGTCGGTCCAGGCTGCTGACCGCTGGTCCACCGTTCGTCGTCGTTCCGTTCCGAGCTAGGCCATTTAGGAATTCGTTGCGCTGGGGACGCAGGTCGCCGGCGATCGTCTTCTTCACCTCCGCGACGACGGCCGCTCGTTGGACGCTTTGCGGAAGAATGCCGTTGAGAGACGAATCTAAGTTTCAGTAATTATTCGAGAAATGAGACGTAGGATTTTTTTTTAATTTTTAAATTTTTAAATTATTTTTGTAGGTTCCAAACAGGGCTGCGGGTCTCGGTCTCGAAAACCGAGACTCTCGGGGGGTCTGGTCTCGGTCTCGGTCTCGGTCATGAGAAAATCAGCCCGCATTGAGCTTTTTCGGTTGAATATATTTCATTGTTTTTGCCAAAAATTCGACAAAATTTGACGCAATCACTAACAAATACCGTCTCAAACCCTATTAAGACGTGCTCAACTCGCTTCTCAAGTTGCTCTTGCGTAATACTTGCCGAAATTCTACTGGAATTTGTCCGTTTAGTAATGAACCTACGAATCTTCCAAATGACTGTGATAAATTCTAACTCTCGGTCTCGGTCTCGGTCTCGACCGAGACCGAGACTCTCGGGGGGTCAGGTCTCGGTCTCGGTCTCGGTCTCGGTGTTCAAAATTTAATCCCGCAGCCCTGGTTCCAAAAAACAATTTAAAATTAAAAAACGAAAGTAATTAAAATTATATTTATTTATATAATAATGATTTGTATCCCAAACCAAATTCATGCAAAAATTATTTGTTTATTTGAAATAATACAATATTTTCCTGCTCCTTAATTATACTATTATCTTGTATTTTTCGCATTTTTACGCATTTTTTTACAATCTCTGTATATATTTGTGGTTGACTTTAAGGCCTAGGTACCTTTGGTCCCGTTTTCGTAGGCCTGTCCATGCTCGACGTCCTGACCGGGGCTGCTGTTAGGCGAGCGCCGCATGAGGTTCTTCGACTCCGGCAAGTAGATCGACTGGATCATTCTCCATTCCGCCTCGCTGACGTTGGAAGGACGGCGAGAGTCGTCTAGTATCGTGTCAAGGTCGACGACGGGACGAGTGGGAGACGAGGACGAGATGGGCGACGAGCCGTTGGTTCGATTCGAGAGAGTGGAGTAGCCCTGAAATGCACAATCAGTCCTGTATGTGTACCTAGATGTCTGTACTGTGTTCCGTACCGTACTGTACTGAGAACCGTATTTTCCGAGGGAGTGCGGCACGGTTATAACCCATTACGGGTGTCCATAATGCGGCATTGTTCTTATCTGAAGTGCACTGGTAGAGGCCGTAGTACTGCAATACGGGTCGTACCGTATTCCGAAGCGGTACGGAGGGTAAAGTACGGTACGGAGTATGGTACGGGAGGTGTCGGACGGCAGACATGCAGTTCGGTAAGGAAGGTGTAGTACGGCACGGGGGAGGCAGTACGGCAGTGGAGGTACAGTACGACTCGAGAGATGCAGTATGGTACGGAGTTCGGTTTAGGAGTCCGTACGGCACGGCTTTGGTCAAGCACGGTTTTCGTAATGACGCAGTTCAAATACGGTACATTGTTCTCGGTCTGAAAGTGCACTAGCAGAGGCCGTAGTACGGCCTTAATACGGACCGTACCGTCTTCCGAATCGTATTCTGCGGTACGGAGTTGCAGTACGGTACGTACTACAGTACGGGGGGTATAGTAAGATACGCATTACGGTACGAGAGGTACAGTACGGCACGGGAGATGCAGTACGGCAGGAAGAACGGTACGGGGAGTGTAGTACGGTGCGGTATGCGGGCCAGTACGATACGGAGGCAGTACGGCACGGAGTGGGGACGCAGGACGGTACGGAATGCGGGACGGGGACTAACTATACCTCTTGGGACAGACCCAAAAGGCGCTTTACAATGCGTCTAGTCACTAACCTGCTGATTGGGGCTCGAGGATGGCGATATTCTCGGCCATGTGAGCCCCACGAACGAAGACGCGTCCTCCTCCGCGATATCCGACGGCGACTCGACGTGAATTCTCGGATGGTGAGTCCCATTCTTGAGCGGAATTCGCTCCACTAGTGGTCGCTCCAGGCGCATTTCGAGCTCTCGGAGCACCGCGAGCTGAGTGTCCAGAAGGCTCTCTCCGTCCACGACGCTTTCAGTGTCTCCGTTGTCCGACAACGTCTCGTTGGCGTCGATTTCGTTCACCTCGACGTGGTCCGAGAAGGTGACGCTCTTGTGCGTGCTCTGCGAGGACACCCGACTGAGCTGGCTCGGCGAGCGGTCGTCGCCGTTTGCGTGGATGAGGTCCTGCAACAGAGAATCCTAGCTCTACCGAGTACATACGTTTCCCGATAAGTTAGACCGGGCCCCAGTCGCAGCCAGTAGGCTCTCGGTCCGCTGGGCTGCTGCTGTCAGACAGAACTTCAGCTTCAACATTAAAGTGAATTTGAAATTATACCTGGGACTCCAAAGTCGACTTTAACACTACTTCCTATTTCAAACGTTGTAGATAACGTCGAAGTTGAATTTTTCCATCTTCTGTGAGTCAGTTGAAATTCTGCAAACCCAAAGTTGAATTCGAAGCTGAGGTTGAACTATTTTGATTGTAACACCGTATTAAGGCGCATGCCGGTCTCGCTGTCCGACAAGCTTCACATTAGTAGGACTCTGCCCGTAGAGCCCGACTACTAGTGGCCGGGCAGGAGAACCATAAGCCGGTGCGAAAGTTCCTTTGTCCATTCCGGGACGTTCCCAAGACGAACAACACCGTTTTTTTCTGGGTCATAGGGTCCGCAAAAGGAACTATCACACATGAGCATTCACGGTATGCTTACCATCAACGACGACGTTGTCCTGTCGTCGTCGGGACTGTCCTTGAGCGGATCGTAGCGACGATGAAGCCGATTCGCGCCCGCATCCGACTCGGATTTGTGTAGCATTCGAGGCACGTTCTCGAGTCCCGTTGGCCATGGAATGTGGGATCCGTTCATTGCCGTTCTGGCGGGACGATGGTCGCCTGAAATCGGAGCCTATAGTGGATGAAGCCGAACTGAAGCAAGGCGACGACGAGGCCGGCGACTAGCAGCGGTCCACTTTTCCTAGGTAGCCAATTCACCAAAACGGGGCCATCATAGGGCCCTCAATATGGGTCGGACCCACACACCCATTGCTAAGGCGGCGCTCAGAAATTCCTCTACCGTCAAAAGGCAATTCTGTGAACGTTTACCCCTTTGACGGTTCGCAAGTTAGAAGAGAAGAGATCCTATCGCTCGTTTGGTCATAAAACGTTTGGCAATTTTCGACCAATTAGCAATTCGAAGTAGTTGAAAACTAAGACAGCAAATGTTTTGATTGCTGGCCGAGATTCTGCATAGTCGGACGATAATCGCACCACCTAATATTCAGAGAATGGCGACAACTTTGATAATGTTCAGATACAACTTTAAATGTTACGCTGAAACATTTGTTTGATAATGCCTAGCAGCGGGTCACTTCATCACGAAAAAGCATCGTAAAATTATCTTTTTGGCCGAATCCGAAACCAAAGGAAAACACCGAACTACCGGTTTCTGGACCCGAATTTCGATGCCACTCCTCACGCAAATCACGTCTCTCGCCCTCCACGGGAGACAGGTCTTGATGTAGAGTGCGACTGCCGTACCGTACTGCGTACCATATTCTACGGTACGGAGTACGGTATGGCTCTGGGTCAGTACGGGTTTCCGTAGCGTACCGTACTGGTACGGTACGGAGTACGGTACGGCATTATTTTTGGTAAAAATGCACTAGTACGGCAGTACGGTACGGCGTAATACGGCCGTACCGTATTCCGTACCGTATTCTACGGTACGGATTACGGTACGGCTCTGGGTCAGTACGGGCTTCCCGTACCGTACCGTACTGGTACGGTACGGAGTGCGGTACGGGGAGGGTAAAGTCGCACTCTATCTTGATTTCAAGTCTAGGTAGCAACTCTCTAGCCGCAAACATGCAGTTTTGAGCTTAAACCTGCAAGGCATGAGCTCTGATAGAGTTCTAGCCAGTATTTCCGACTCCGATCATATTGTTAACGATTTTTCAGAGACTATTCGGGATATCGCGACTCGTTCCCGTTCTATGTAGAGCGTTCGATGCGTACCTTTCGAAGCCCCGTTGAGTCGGTACGCAGGCAACTGCTGGAGAATATTCGAGCCGTTGAGTTGAGGCGGCGGCAGCAGCGTGCCGGTGCGCTTGATCGTCGCCACCTGCGGCATCGTCCTCGCGTCTGCTGACGTCGATCGGTGCAACGCGCTGGGAATGGGTATCGCTGTCCTCGCGGAGCGGTCTCCTTGCGACGTCGAAGCCTAAAGAAGTTATTTCGGTTTAGGACGCTGGGAATAAACTAAGCGGCGTAAAGTGTTTGAGCCGGAATTTCCGGGTCGAAAGAGGCGCGTGTCTCTCAAAGCGTGAAATGGGCGAAAGGTGACATGTATGATGGGCAGCTGGCAGGTGGCCAAGAGAGTGTCACCAAGCGGTAAACGAAAGTGCATCGTTGAGGAAGGGCCCTGGTCCGGTGGGTCTTGCTGTAGGGACATAGCCGGGTACTACTCGAGAATGGGGTCACTTTGACAAGACCTTGCAAGAAAGTCAAACATTTTTTAAATTTAGAGCAGTGACCCCTCATAACCGGGTAAAAAAGTGACCTCCGTATTAGGCATACCTAGTCAAAGGGACACTCACCGGACGACGCCCCACCCTCGAGTGTTTCCCATAGCTGCGAGGGTCCACTAGAATTCAGAAGACTCGGAGGTGGCAAGGGAATGGAAGGGACTGGGGTAGCACTAAAGCCAACCGTAGCATGTCGGACGTTCTCTCACCGAGTAAAGCAAACCCCGTCCTGCGACTGCTTCAATCCACGTGGCAGGGTCTACTTTGTCCGGCATAGGGGTATTCTATTGAGTTTAAACATTGTGTGCTTTCAATACAATTGTAGAATAAGAGACAGAGAAAGTCTTCGATACAACGATTTTGAAACTTTTGATGGAAATCATGCTGATCCGAGAAAGATCGAGGAAAACAGAACCCTTCTTCCCTTTTTCCTGTTACTAGCCCGATGGGTTGCTCTTCTCAGGATCGAACTTTTTAAAGGCAGGGTTTTAAATCACTAAACATAGTTTATTTCGGAAAACGTACAAATAAGTGGTGCATTCATAGCGCTATTTCTTGGACGGGGACAGCCGTTCAGTACGGGTCCAGTGTAATGGGTGGGATATTAAAGGGTAGACTAAAAAAGGATATAATAATGGAACTGGCTCGCAGTATAGGACCTCTTAAAATTACCACAAAAGGCCTGTTTAGTGGACATAAGTCTGTAAAGTGAAAAGGAAGGTAAGCAAATGCAAAGGACAAAAGAAGAAAGGTAAGTAAGGTAAGGCAGCATGTTGACAGGATATTTACGGCACAAGTAGGTCGTCTGCAATCCAATCCAGCCCTGCGTGGCGAGCTCAAGTGGCAAGCGGGAACGAACGCGGAATGCGAACGTGCGAGCGAGCAGCGAGAGCTCAAGCGATCCGTCAAGCGCTTCGTTAAAGCAAAAACGTGCCCGGTGGTGGCGAGAGCATGTTCGAAAAGAAAAACGAAGCATCCGAGCAGAAGAAGCGTCGATCACGGCGGACAAGCCGCGGATGACGGAACGACGAGGGGCCGCCGCCGGACGGGGGCATGCAGCCGGCCCGCGGGGCGTCAGCCCATCCCACACACACACCCGATGACATCTGCTGCTCCGAACAGCCGCTATGACGACGTTTATGCCCGCCGCGCCGCGGGCGCAAATGCGTTGAAATCCACTGGAGCGTCGAAAGCGTCAGACAGATCCGCGGAGTATCAACACACAAAAACACCGGCATTCGAGCGGCGACAGATACCGCAAAAAGCGGGAGAATCTTCCGGGAGAATGTGACAGCTATAGTCAACAAAAGTAAACAAGGAAAGAACTGGTCTTTGCCGAGTCAGGCCCAATTTACCCGCTAGCTTAAGGATAAGGCATAGACCTAACACAAGGCAGACGTCCTAGTCTTAGGTCTGTCCATAGGAAGGTCACGCAAATTGCGAGATATAGCCAATACTTAGGCCTTGTTGACTGTTCGATGTATGTGCCGCGCCGCAGGCGCAAGTGCGTTGAAATCCACTGGAGCGTTGAAAGCAAAAAGCGGGAGAGCCTTCCGGGAGAATGTGACAGCTATAGTCAACAAAGCCAAGTGCGAAAAGCGCTGGACTCTGTCTTGTTAAGCCTAATTTATCCGGTGCTACTTGATTATGGGGTCACGTAATTATGAGGGGGTCAAGACTTTATACTCATTAAGGGCAGTGGGTCACAACTAACCCCACTCCATAACGATGCGACCTCCTATACTCAGGTAGTCCGTCTATCCGTTAGTCAGGGCTGGGCATGGACCTAAGACAAAGCAAGACATAGTCCCATAATCTCTCGGGAGGGTCATAAGGCAAACTGCGAAGATATAGCCAGTACGGAGGCCTTGAACTATCCGACGAGATGTACTTATCGCAAGCAGGAGCGCGTTGAAATCGCTGGAGAAGGCTCAATGCAGCAGACAGATCCGCGAAATATCAACAGCGAAAGCGTGCAGTTGAATGGCGAAAGATGCCGCAGGAATCCACCAGGAATCGAAGGCGAATCAACAAATTTTAGTGTTGAACGGCTGGAATCCCCTTGCCTTGCTAACCAATCTTGTAGTATAGAAGTAGTAGTAGAGTAGGAGTAGTACGGGGTGAAGCTATACTAGTGCGCTAAGTAAGTATACTTCTCCATGGACGACTGATTACCTCTAAGATAAATTTCTTGCATGCTGTCGTCTATGGGGAGTCAAGCCGATACGCATAGGTCCCCTGTGGAAAAACTAACCAACGGCGGGAACTACCTATAGTACGACAAAGTCGTTAAGAGTTGACAGGACATCACTCGAAGAACCACCGCTATGCAAATGAGATTTTGTGTGCAGGATTTGGTAGGTTACTGAGGATGCACTTCGGCATGACCACACATCACGCTGGAAGTACAGCGCACCGCTACATGCCGCAATCTCGCCCAGCTTCGCAACTACCCCTCCCACTACAGCTGGCTCGTAAAACGAGTTAAAAGATCGTAAAATCGGACTCGGAAAGCCGTCGGTGGCTCGTAATGAACGCGATAATCGAGCGGGAAGTAACATTGACCTTCCGCGGAGAGGACCAATCCGAGGACAAACAAGGTCCATCCTCCGTCCTCCGGCGACCGACCGCTTGGTGGAAGAAAAGTGGTCTTGGAATTCTTGGGGTTCGATTTCCCGGGAAATAAATTACCTCCGTCGTCGGCTGCCGCCGCTGCTGCGCCTGCTGCCGGAGCGGCTTGATCTCCGAACGCTGGAGGTTCGAGCCGGGCCGCCAGTCGGGCGGCTGAAAGCCCGTTCGGCCCTGCGGATCGCGGTACCACGCCGGGTTGCGGAGCATCGACGTGGACATCGGATCGCCGCCGCCGATGGCGGCGTCCGGCGGGGAGGACATCCGACGGGCCGGCGACTCCACCACTTCCGGAAATTCCGCCGGCGTCGCTGAAAGGAGCGAGTGATTTATGCGACACAAATCGACTCAGTGGTCTGTATTATTCCAGTGAGCTCGAAGACTAATTTTTGTTCGTTCTGTCAGTGGAATTCCTGTCAAGGGCCGTATTTAGCGGGGCATGGGGGAGGGGGTCCGCCGTTAGGGTAAGGGTGACCCTTTAGTGAAAAAATACTGGCCCTTAGTTGTGAGGGTAAACACAGATTTTGCTCTCGCACTGCCTAACAGATTATCCAACTTAAACTGGAACTTTTGGGAAATTTGTAGGGAACTTTATCCAGTGGAAAGTGGCACGGGAAGCGAAAATCTCAAAAAAGTGGGACTGGAAAAACGCCGCTTCCGTCGCGTCTTTCCGTACGTGCAAATGGCACACGCCTGTTTCCACATTATCGGAACCTTGCCCTAATAAATGGGCGTCAATGCTTAGAGAGGTTCCAAATTAGGCTCGCTGTGCTTTACTTAAGCATGTTATGCGAATTAGTGAATGTTTGCAAAAAATTAAAACTTGGTAAAACCCCTTACAAACATGCATCTGTAGCTTTTTTCCATGAGCGGAAATTTTGGAATAGTGTCCATTTAACCACATTTGTGTTGCTGTTCCACGTGTCAATGCTTCCGAAGTGGTGGGCAAAGTGCGCGCTCGCTCCATGCGACTGAGCGTAGTGGAATCCCACTCCTTTGATGCGGCAGCGAGAGTTCACGCGAGAATCCCGCCGTCTGACCGCGGCCGGGACCTCGCGGATAAGGAACGTTGGCCTTGACCCGCCCGGTATAAAAGACGAACGACCAAATCACTCGTCGGGAGCCGCGGTATTCGTCGCCCGGTCACCTTGGTTGAAAGCCCAGAGCGCACCTAGCGCTCCAAAAAGTTGCCCGGCGTGTATCGTCGGGCAGGAGCAGGTTTTCAAATTAAATAAATTAAAAAAAACTTTTTGGGCGAGCGCTTTTTTTACTATGAAAGGGTGGGTAATGCATGACGTCAATAGTGTACTTGCTCGGCAAATGAACTTCATGTACACTTAGCGTAATCACTTAGGGACAACTGGACAAGGGCAAGGGCGTCCCGAGGGGGGGGGGGGGGGTTCGGCCAAGGGGTGACCAAGGCATATTTTCCTATTTCAGGAAGTTGTGATATTTTGACAATTTTTGCTCAAATTTCCGATTAATTTTGTGAAACAAGAGTAAAAATCGCGTTGGCGGCGCCTGCGGCGGGCTTTTTTAGGTACAATGCTCTAAAATCACTTTTTGAGTGTCAATTTTTCCAAGGGGGGGGGGGGATTTTCCAAGTTTTAGTCAATTTTCCAGTGATCTTTTGATAGCTAAACCTAAATTCGCTCTGGGTCGCCTGCGGCGGGCTAATTTAGGCAGAATACCTCTAAAAACAATGCTTAAACCGACTTAGAGTCCGAAAACTGACATTGTTAAAAAGTACCAAAGGGGGACCCTTATCATCCCCCTCCCCCGCCTCCCAGGCCGATCTCGGGACGCCCTTGGACAAGGGAGAAGCATGCAAATCAGAAATGCAGCAAAAATCTGCTTAAAATCTATGAGGCCGGCCTCATTATTTTCACGGCGTCCGACATTACCGGCCATTCAAAAAGTACAACAAGCGCATTGCCTTTTTGAATGTCTTCGAAGAAAAAGAAAATTAAAGTTGCGCTCTCGGATGCTCTGTAATCAGGCATATTCCGGTTAGTTTCTAATCCACAGTCTGGCTTGCTGCATGCACTTTCGCATTAGAAATCTCTGCAAAGCCTCTGCAGACTGGACATGCAGTACCGTTTTGTACGCATGCGTGCATGCTCAGAGCCTTGACGCGCTGTACGCAGCCTTTTCCTCGTTGTACCCGCTATATCGTTCCTTGCAGGCCATGAATTTTGGGACTTATGTATTCCATTGGTAAACTGCTGCTTATAAATGCGGAAAATCTTGGTGCGCATAATAAAGGGCGTAGCTGGGACCTCTCGGGAGGGGGGAGGGGGGGGGGGAAGCAAAGGGGGACCCTTACCTATTTTTTCCGATTTTTGTCCTATAGCGGATTTTAACAGTGATTTTGGTATAGTTTTCCCAATGATGCACTTAACCCCTGGTTGCCATTCGGTCAATTTTATTTTATTCTGACGTAGTTAACACTCCGAGAAGCCCTCTATCATTTTTGGGGGGAGGGGAGAGGTAGACTCGAAACTTTTGGTAGAGCTTTAGTTTCCCGTGATATGCCTAAACTGCGACTATGATTGCAGTTTCGACGGGAACAATTTGGGCACCACTCGAAGCGGAGGCGCACGCAAACACGACCTGTAAAGCAAGTGCATTTACCTTTTCAGACAAATTAATGTGCGAGTACGCAACTATGGATCGGCTCGGGCGCGAACAAGTGTGCGCGCATTCATCACCAAGACGTGCCACGTGCTTTGAAATGCATGCATGTCACAAGTCCCGCTTGAAGGACAAGAGTTGATGAAAAACAAACCTTTTCCTGCGGAACCAGCGATCTCCACTGGAGCCCGGTAAGGCTGTCAGTGAAAACACTACGGGAAATAAACCATAAACCACCAGATAGGGACAAAGGAGGCGCCCTTGCATAGGTTAACTTTCCCTTCGAAGAACATCTACCTTTAGTGGGGGTTTGCGGCATCTTTCCACCTTTCCTAGGAACGCTTCCTGCCTACCTGCTTTCAACGTAGACGGCTTTTCCTCGTGCAGCTCTTCGTTGGCCTCGTCACTTGTGTCGTCCTCCTCGCCCGGCGGAAGCGTGAACGAGTTGGCGATCGTCAGCGGAGACGCCGACGGCGAATGTACGTTCAGGCACGGAGCGATCCGATTCGCGAGTGCCTTTCGGAGCAGCGTCACTTTTGCGATGGAATTCCCGCCGCGGTGGGTCGATTGGATTTGCAGCGCGGCTGGCGGCGATTTCCGCCGCGTCGTCGCGTGGCAGCCGCCGACCGTCGGCGGGCCTAAACCGGGCCGAGCGTAATCCGCAAATAATTACGTTCAAAACATGCTCAGCACACTTTTGCTGTCGGAAAAACTGCAAATCAAGGCGTGCTAACGGCTCGAACCCGGGCTGGGCACTCTTTGTCGTGTGGACGTGGGAACAGGACCTATGCCCCGATGACCGCAGGACAGGACCAGCATCAGGGCCTCGCCTTATTTTTTCTCGATACCACGGGCAGAACGTACCGGTCCCTATGCAAACTTCAACTTATAGGAATTCGGAGAAGCGGGAAGTTCGAAATTTGCGTTGACGATTCGAAGAAACTCTGGAGGAAAATGCGACAAAACACGCAAAATCTTCCGGCCTTCGCATCGCAACGGATCACAGAAAGTTCAGACGACCGTCCTTCTTCCGACGGCCAGGACCAAGAACCAAACCATCAGAACAGAACCGAACTGGGCTGAGGGCTGTTAGAACCGGGCTGATCCGACCCGTTAGCGGCGAAGACGGAATAGGATCGATCGGTCGAATCAACCATAGCATGAAGCCCACAATTTCATGAAAAATAGCGATTTGGAGCGGGCACACTTAGCTAAAACAGCCAAAGAATGGTCAAAGTGTCGAACAGTACTTCTTCATAAAGTCACTTTGTGACGGCTTCCTGATGCACATGCCAGATGCATGAACCAGGTTGGGCTAAAGGACGCAAATAATTCAAAGTAGAATTTCGTCTCTCAACCGGGTCGAAGATGCGGGCTTTGGGACGGTCTCTACAACAAAGGTAGCGTCCTCGAGAACCAGACGTTCTTAGTACGCCGCAGTCATATCACCGAATCTTTGCCAGTGTTTGGCGAAAAAATAGCGCAACAAGCAAATCGTGTTTTCCGCAAAAGAGTTCCACGTAAACAAATGATTCGCACCGATAGTCGTCGGACGGAAGTGAAATGTGGCGTGTACGGAAAGGGAGAGCTAACATAAGACACGGAAAAGAGAAAGGGGAGAAGTAAGGCAGGGAAAACACGAGAGGAAAACAAACAGCAACCGGGATGCGGGGCTTGCGCCTCTTATGCTAATGAGCGTGAGTCGGGAATTTAGCGCATTCTTTAGCGCGTATGGGTTCATGTTAACGTCGAGCCGTAGCCGTAACGATAGGCAAATCTCGTCGCGAAACCGTTGCTTCCGAAGCGCGTTACCGATTCGATGTGATTCAAGACCATAGAAAATTGGCAAAAAAACAACTACCTAGCCAAAAATGACCAGAGTACCAAAGGGAATTCCTCACAAACTCCCATTTTAAAATCATACCTGGAACTTTTTGTGAGCACTACAATTCTAAAGGGATGGAAGTAAAACAAAAACATAGTTCTTTGGAACCGATCTTAAACTGACCGCTTCCTGTGCGTCGTGGAACCGTTAACTTTTCTGTTTACTGCCCTCACAACTGGCGGACCCCGTCCACACAATGCCCAGACTGTGTGGCATACTCTGAAGCATGGATTCGCTTAGTGTGGACGACCAAAACATTCGTGTCGCAGATCGAAAGGAACACTTACTCGAAGACCCGGACGTGGAATGCATTGCGGAACTCTCGGAAGAGGTGGTGGGCTGCGAAGCGTCGGTCGTCGCGTCTCCGCTTGTTATCGCTTCCGAGGCGTTCGCTGATTCATCTCGCATGCTAAATCCACGCGGTAGCCGTCAATAAGGAGACATGTGAACTGCAGAAAGCAGTGACTCAGCGTAATTATAATATGCTGCAAAACAGATTCGAGTGCTTCGAGAAATTAGCAGATGACAAGAAGCCAAGAGAGAAAAGCACGGGACATCAGTACTCCTTAGAATGGGGAGAGGAAGGAGCGACCAGCTGTCGGGGTCGGTAAATAGCTACGAGCTACCTACGCCATGTGCCTAGTAAAAGAAAACGGGGGTACCGTATTTCTTCGTATATTGCCCTTGGGGCTATATTTCTCGTAATGGTTTTTTTGGAAAAAAATTAAAAATTATTTTTAATTTTATTTGTCGTTAGTAAGACTCGTTAACCGATCTAAAATTCTTATTTTATCATTTCTCTATCCCACTATGGCCTTAGATTTGAAGTCCGCAGTCCCCAGATAGGTATCTGGAAATCTTGGGGTGGGGCTATATTCGAGGGGGGGGGCGGGCTCTATTTGAGGGGGGGGGGGCTATATTTGAAGAAATACGGTATGTGGTATGGAGTGTCTCGGAAATGGCTGCTACGCGGGCCACAAGTCTGCCTCTTGAAGCCACTGTATAAGGCGCAGGCGCAGAACCGAAGCAATATTTGCATGAAACGGCTCACAGCAGGCGAAGACAGCGAATTCCGAGTAAAGCATTTTATAAAGATCATACCAAAGTTTAGCAGGAGGCGCCTAGTAGGGCTTGGACCGAGCCTTGGTCTCAGACCGAGCCTCGGACTCGGAAAACCAAGAGCTTCGGAGCATTTTGGAGGTCTCGGTCTCGGTTAATTTTCAGACCCTTGGTTTATAATTTTGAAGCCTAGCGTCTAGCGTCTAGCGGAGGGCCAAGAAATTCAGAAAAATTAAAGATCTTTGGCCATTTTGATTTTGAATTCATTTTTGAGGGACAAAAGGTATGACGAGTTTCCAAAAACTGCGACATGCAGACGGCCAAACCTCGATCGAAGCAGGGGCTCTAGACCGTACACCGTTAGTGTCCAAGCTAGCCTAAGGGACTGGACGCAAGAAGTATGGTGATGCACTGAACCTAAGGCATGAACTTTCTCTGAGCTTCGGGCACGCTACAAAATGTCTCAGACTCGTGTATTTAAACCGAAACACCAAACCACTAAAACACACAGTTTGCAAAAATGCCATACACGCGCAACGATGTACACCCAATGACCACCAGGCGTTAAGCGAATGCAACTAATTGGGTTTTTATCGGATTAGGCGGCCGCCAGCGGCGTCCCGACGAACGAGCCCCAACGCAATTGGTAGTGATTGACGGACGGCGAGTGCCCACCGGCCGCATGTTTTTCATGGTCCGCGTCCGCCGCAAACACATTCGGCCAGCGACACCCGACGGCCCACATGTCCAGCGGAATGGATCCGAGGGCGATGGACAATATGAGTGGGACCGGCGGGCGCCTACCTACCGGTGGTCATCGCTTGTTCAATGGGGGGGGGGGCTGGTTCGATGCTTTCGAGCAAGTGCTTGCTGGCTCGCCATTGGCGTAGTTACAAAGCGGGGGAAGGATTCGCCTCCTACTTTGGCTTCGGAATTCACCCATAACGACTTTCCAGCAGGATACGTGGTCCTCCGACCAGAATGTAGCGTTAGCGGGCCGTGCCACGGCACGGGCCGTTTCGTGATCCGTGCCGTCCTGGAGACGGAACGGCACGGCACGGAGGGGAATTAGGAAAGGCTGTTTTCCGTTCCGTCCTAGAACGGGACGGATTATGGAACGGTACGGACACAAGACGGCGACGTGCTCCGTGCCGTGTTTTATGGCCAAACCGCCGAAAATTTTGTGATTTTTAGCTTGAAACCGGTCTATTCTCGTTAAAATCTGATCACGTCCAAGGTATGTTCTAATAACTGGCACGTTATTTTGTCTTCACGTACCCGTACATCCCGAATGCCATCTATTTTTAAATGGTTAGCCGCTTTTACGTGCTGCCGACATATTTTGAAGAAGCCACAATTGGAGATTTTCCACCTCTGCACTGCACCGTTCCGTGCTGGCACGTTGCGAAGCCCGGCACGGCGGGTCAAGGACGGAACGGAGAACGGGACGGGCGCGTGGGGCAGGGCGGAACATGGAACGGGGGAACGGAGGGTGTACCCGCTAACACTACCAGCATGCATGGTCCAGACACGCATGGCGGTGGCGGGCCAGCACTCTATGCGGTCCGACCTTCTGCACGCATGGTCTCACGGATCTAGTCTATTATCCGGGGGGGAAAAATTTTTTTGCTTCAAATGCTCTAAAACTTCGCCAAATTTGATTCTAACTAAGTCCTAACACGAAAACATGGATTACGGTGGTTTTTGAAATTTTGAACCTAGTCCATTATCCGGGGGGGAAATGGGTTTCCCCCCCCC
>JNEY01000051.1:137975-151622 GCA_020875895.1 Aphelenchus avenae
CGGGCACGGGGAGCGGCACGGGGGGGGGGGGGTCAGCACGGGAACGGGAACGGCACGGAGGGGGGGGGGGGGGTTCCAGGAACGGCTGCCGTCCTGGACCCGTTTTACCTATTTTTACCTCAAAATTACGACCAAACCTAAGGGGGACCGTTTGGTTTAAAAAAATTCCCAAAAGTATGCAAATTTTGTACAAATTTTTAACTTTTTTTTCTTTAAATTTTCCATTGTTTCTTCTTTTCTACTGCTGAAACCACAATACCTTAAGCGATAATTGCCAAAATGGCTGCTCTCATGAACTTTTTCCATGAAAATACGGTTTTTTGGGCGTATTTTTGGTTTGCAGAACGGGCACGGGTAACGGGCCGTTCTTTTGGCACGGGAACGGGGAACGGCACGGGGGGCCTACCGAACACTACTGGCCACCCATAACAAACCCCAAAAGGGCTGTTAAACTGGACATAGATAAACCTATGCCTTCGTACTAAAGGTAGGTATTTTTATTCTTCCATTTCGTAACATCTCAGATTCGTAGAGACACAATGAGACAAACTTCGAGAAGAATCACATTAGGAGTACACAAATAAAATACGAAAGAAGAACACAGTCGTGCGTAGAAGCGTAGCGCTGGTACACGTAGTGGACGTGGCTGCGCGCATCACTGGATCAAGCGACGTGTGTCTTCAGCCCCGGCGGGGCAGCGCTAAAATGGACAACAGTCTCAGAACGAAGCCCAGTAAGAGCAATTGCTCACCAACCCTGGGCAACGAGCCCTAAAACCAAGGCCCGGACCGGCCCGGTAGACCCGAAGGCCCGACCCGGGCACGCCGGGCCTTTAGTCGATTCTCGAACTAAGCTCAATTGATTTAATTGTACAAAATGGGTAAAAGTTCAAGGATTTGGAAGAAACGAGCAAAATAATTCCAATTTCTGGTAAGAAATGCTTAAAATTTTGCAGAAAAGGCCTGGTTTTGCAGGGAGACGGGCCTCTATCAGGCCTCCCGGGCCGGACCTGTACCCCTGAGGATCCGGCTAGGACCCTGTGGCGTAAACTTGTTGGGCGCGCACCCGGCCCAGCCCACCGGGCCAGGGCTGGGCCTAGGCGCGCTCCATCAAGGTTGTCGCTCACGTAAACGTAGCAAAAATCACGTACGGTTTCTGAGGTTTCTGGGTCGCTGTGCTGGCAGCACTGTGCAGGAACGAGCTGAGCAAGTCGATGGGGAACGGGAAGATGATCGTCGAGTTCTTCTCCGCGCTAAACACGAGGTCACTGAGAAAAGGGGACGAGTCTCAGGTACGAACCTGATGGAATTTAGCGTCTGGAGGTAGCGAAGCTGGAGCGCGGACGGCGACTCGGCGATCACTTCGGCGGCTTCTTTCAGCGCGCGCGACGCCTTCTGCTCACCTTCAGCGACGATCACCTGAAGTGAGGAAGGTAGACATAAACTGACAGGAATCAACGAGTCGGACCGATCACGCATTCAGACATGGATCTAGGGGCCAGGGGCCAATCGAGGGGGGAAAACACACGCATGACCTGACTTACTTCCGAAATTCCGTTACCAAAATGTAGCTCCTAACTCCCAGACAAAACATTTTGGTTTCCACCTCTAGGTCCACCCCTTACTCGAGCTCGGGAGGCACTCATCTCGGTACCGATCCTGGTCGTGCTGTCCCAGGGGTCCAGTCCAGCTTTTGAAGGGCCCCTGAACCTCTCATCCGGACTCCATCACGGATCTGAAGGGCAACGGGCGTCCAAGGAGCAACGAAGAGTTTCGAAGGTAGAAGCTGGTATAAAATAGAGATCGGCGCCCGTACCGAGTTACGGGCCAAACCCGTACCCGTATAACACGGCACGGCATCGAAAAAAGCCGTATTCCGGGCCGTGTTTTATGCCGTGTTAGTATATGCGGCATGACAATTTTTTATCCACCACGGGTACGGGTTCGGCACGGGGTCCCAGCGCCGATCACTAGTATAAAAGACTCATTATTAGGGTCGTATGAGTGCATATGCCAACCCTGCGCATCCGGGTCATAGGCCCGCCGGGCCGGGCCTCATGACAATGCTGAACTAGCCGGGCCCGGGCCGGGCCGGGCCTACGGTAGGCCCGGCCCGGTAAAGCCCGGTGTAATTCTCGAAAATAGGCAGATTTCGTCAATGTTTCGACCATTTTTTGCCAAATAATCCTGAAAGTCCCAGTGGCGGTGCCTGCGGCAGACTACTTTATGTAAAGAGCATCCAAAATGGTGCATTAAGCTCGCTGCACAGGGTAAAATTTTACCTGCAGAAAAATACCAAAGGGGGTACCAAGGGAAATTTTCGGACGGGACATAAACCTTAGGGCCCGCCGGGCCTTAGTCTAAGGCCCGCGGGCCGGGCCGGGCCTCGACTTGAAGGCCCATTGCGCTGGGTTGACCCCCATAATATTACTGCCCCCCCCATAATATCCTTGCCCCCCCCCCCATAAGGGACCACAACCCATTAGTTCGTACGGGGGAATGACCGTCCTCTCCGTGGAAGCTCAATGGCGCTAACCGGGATCGTCATGCCCAATGGAAGACGCAGTTTTCTCTCTCCGCGCTTATAAATTTCTTGCATATATCCGATGCCGAACCGACCTTTGCCTTCGCTTCGCGACTGGCTTCCGCCTCGGCGGCCATGGCTCGTTGTAGTTGCACTGGCAAGCGGACGTCTTTCATCTAAAGTCAGGAGGACTCAGCGAGCGTACTCTGTTCCAGACTCACCTCGACACGTTCGACCTTCACACCCCAGGGCTCTGTGGCTTCGTCGAGGGTCGCCTAAACGTCTCAGGTCAAGAGCGGTACATTGATGGGGTCGGATACATTGGTAGATCGGAACGGCCATGTTTAGATAGAAAACGTAAAAGTTCGGCCAAAATTCCAGCGGAATTCCTTGCGTATGGCTAAATTTTGCACAAAGCCGATCAGGCTTTCACCGGTTTAACCAGATTTGTAGCAAATTTGGCCAATACGGGCAGACTTTGTGCGGAGATTGAGATGGCCACCCTGATTTCGAGGCAAAATTCACCACGCGCATCATGCTTGGGGTTGTGTCCGGCTTTGGGGTGGCAAGATTATTATGGACGGGTGGGGGCAAAAAAATTTTATGGGGGGGGGGGGCAAAACAAGAAAATGGGGGCATGACTTTCTACTATCGATTTCTTATAAGATATCTTATAGGATATATCAGGGAAAAGGTCGATTCTTGGGTGCGTATGGGGGGGTAAGGGTCGTGCCCACCCCCATGTTATTTTGGTCCCCCCCCCCCCCATAATAACCTTGCCCCCCATACGCACCCACAACCATGCTTTGGGCATCGGTCTAGGTGTTCCGAGAAGTCGGACTCGACTCACTTGCGGCCAGGTTGTTTGAAATCATCGAAAAATACCGGGGAAGCTTTGCCGTACCGTACTGTCACCCCCGTACCGTACGTACCCTGCCGTGCCGTACGGCGTCGTCCTCCGTACCTTACTGATAACGCTAAGAAGCGCTAAAACCTGTGTATTTTAGCATTTTGCATTGTAGCGCTTTGTATTTAGCGCCATAATACGGTACGGATCACGATCATTCGTACGGCCGCCTTTCTGCCACCGATCAATGTTACCTGCATCTGAAGGGAGATCGCCTCGCGGTCGGAGAGCATCTCCGCGAGCGTCTTCGTGCCGAGAATGTTCCTGAGCGTGGTCTGAGCAAGCAGCTTCGTCGAGCGCGACGAGTCCTCGACGTTCGTCACCGAGATCGTCGCGTTGGATATCCTGCAAACAGCGATTTGAGCGGTTTTTTTAAGCGGATGAATGACATAAAACGGCAAAAAAGCGAATTCTCGAGGTCCTACCTGAAGTAGACTACCGCATCGACTGCGACCGTCACCGAGTCCTTGGAGAGAATCTACAAATTCACACTCATAGCGGCAAATCAATTCGTTTTCAGTACAACTGGGGCCTCGACTGTGCCTGTTTTCCGTTTCGTTCCGAAAACATTACCGCCGTCCGGTTTTCCGTTCCGTGCTTCTCCACCACGCTTCATTTTCGTCAAAGGCATGGAGAAACGCACGGCCGTGCCTATCCCTTATTTATGACGTGCCTTTGCAAACGTCTGCTGGTTCACGATCGACTTACCTCTTGCGGCGGGACCTCGAATGAGAGGACACGCAGGTCGACCTTCCGGTACGTGTCGATGCATGGAACGATGAAGAAGATACCTTAAGCGTTTTCTTGTAATTACGCAGTAAGCGGAAGCGACCTAAGCACAGACCAGAAATTAACGTTTTTCTGTTTATGTTAGTTTCGGAAAACGATACTTGGTCCAGGGCTGCGGGTCTCGGTCTGAGTCATGAGTCTGGTCTCGGTCTCGGTGATGAGAAAATCTGCCCGAATTTTGATTTTTTTTGTGTTTCAGTTAGTCGAAATTTAAAACGCAACTTCCGCAAACATATCGTTTGCGCTGTATACGCCGTGTATCGGGATGTTACGCGACATTTCACGCTCTGGCGACATTGCCAGAGCGTGAAATAATTCAAAGTCTCGGTCTCGGTATTCGCTCTGGTCTCGGTCTTGGGTGGGGGGGGGTGGGGGGTCTTGTCTCGGTCAATCAAATTTCCTCCCGCAGCCCTGACTGGTCCTTCCGTCTTCATGCCTCCCCCTCCTGGCTGCAGTGGCGTACCGACAGTGGGGGCAGGGGGGGGGGGCATGGCCCCCTAAATTTCAGAGGGCACGAAGAGTAGCCGCGAAAAAATATGGTAAGGGGGTACCAAGGGGCATTTTTTCGGCGGACGGATCTTGCCCCCCCCCCCCTAAAATTGGATCCACGGTACGCCACTGCCTCGCTGTCCTGTAAATCACCATAAACTGGCCCTTTCCAAAACACCAAGCCGGGTGCGACCGTATTTGGCACCTCAGATGCGCGTAACCCTGCATGGTACGGCGCTAAACGGCGTCACGGATCAATGAACTTAGGCTTCGTTTGCACTCCAGTTGCATAGTCAGGCGCAGCTGCAGACATTGTTTAAAGTATACCGGAAAACAGTGGCGTACCGACCCTTGGGGCAGGCGGGGGGGGGGGATGACCCTGTCGCGCTTAGACGATCCGCGTCAAAGCGGATCGTCTTTGACGCGGCGCACCGCACGCGACAGTGTCGATATTTTTGGGGCAAAACCGACGTATTTTCTGACAATTTACTTTAGCGACATTGGGCCATTTCACTTAGTGCTTGCCGATCATTTCTTTTTTTTGGAATCGGCATTGAACCTCGCTCTCTTTCCTTTTCGTTAATCTAATTTTTTTAAATTTTAAACATTTTGATATCTCTAATTCAGTCTTTTTTTAATTTTTAAAAATGTAATTGAGCTTATTTTAAATGTTTAAAAGTTTTGATTAATTTTTATTTCCGTCAGTAGTCGGCTCCGGATCCGAAGGACACTTGGTTCTACCTCATGCTTACCTGGTCCTTTCGCGCCGCCGGGCATCAGTCGACCGAGGCGGAATATCACGGCCCTTTCGTACTCTTGGACCACCTGAACATATCCGTCAGAACAGCTAGATTCTAAGCACGTCAAATGTACCTTTATGCAGAAGCAGGCGGAGATCGGCAGCGTGCAGATGATGAGAATGTAGGAGAGGATCGTGAGGATCCATCCGCAGATGCCGAACTCGTTCTGGATGTTCGCTGAACCGATTATGTTTAGGAGGTTCTTCTTCGCCGGCTGCTCCTCCTCCGAGGTGTTCTCCATGAGGATGAGGGACTCCAGGATTGGAGCAGTCCAGCGGGATTTGTGGGGGAGTTCAATGGGCTTATAGGCAGACGGTCAGACTGGGTAAAGCGGTCGGTACAGAGGCCAAATATCAGCCAAGGTGCAGCTTTGGCACTAGTAAGCAGAGAGGGTCATCCAAGAGTTAAATCGCTCCCGACGACCGAGAAGATGCAGAAAGCCCTAAGTATGTCCTCGGCCCACGTGGGGTCTGAGAGAGCAGCCAGAAAATCGGGCAGTTACTGGAGAAACTATAGCGCTATTAAAGATACACTTAGCGCCTGATCCATTCGACTAGAGGCGACGCATAGTGCAGCATCCTACCGAGAAAATAACTCATAGCCTAAGCGTATTAAAGGCCCACAAATAGCATCTAAAGACTTCAGCGTTAATTCGGGCGCAGGAGATAAATTATAGACGGGGGCGTATAAGTGAATGTTAGCCGAATGTGGACACCATTAGTCTGCACCTTTAAATGGAGTGAAATCAAGGGAGACAATGAAGCGAACTCCTATGAAAACTCCAAGTATGTTTCGGTAACCAGTATTCGAGAGCACTCTGAGAAATGCTGCGGTTTATGACGACAATCAGACGAGTCTCTGGGTGAGAACAGTGTTTGTTAAACGATGATTCGTCTGAGACCTATGTTCAGAACGGAGGGAATTGTGCCTCCAAAGCAAGGAATGTCGAGAAGAAGGCGTCGAGTAAGAAGCAAAGAGTGAACGATTAAAACCTCAGCGACGCTTGACGCATCCCGGATTATAGGCCCAGAAGTCTCGAAGATTAGCGCAAGTAACGAGTGTTAGGCGCCGATGGGTTTAAGTGAATACTGCCGCAGAAGTTTGTCACTGTTTCCGCTCCAGTACGACGAAAGCTTAGCCGGTAGCGAGGTCTTTAGGCCTCAGAAAGACGAAGATTCCCTCGCTCCTCAGGCCTTCTCTGGCAGCGAGTCCTGAGGCGTCCCGCTGCAAATACGCTTTGGAAGTGCGCTGACGCGTCGCTAAACTCCGCGCAGTGGACCGGAGATCTCCTGGCGGTGGAACCTGGACGCCTCGAAGCTAGCTGAGAACCCGAGAAAGAGAACAATGCCCGCGTGAAACCGGCGACGAGTTGTGTTTGTCCAGGACCGCTCCGGGGAGAGGTACGCTTTCGCCGGGCTTGAGGTGCCTCCACCGGCCCAGAGTGGCGTCCGTCTTTTCCCGAGGGGCGCCTATACACGGCGGACGTCGTCCGACGTGAATTACGTGAGACTCCCGCCGGAATGCGAGGAGCGAAATTGACAGGATGCCGGGATGAAAAGTGCCGCCCGGCGGAGGGAGCGTATGCGGGAGAGCCGTGACCTTTTGTTGGCACTAATCTGCCCGTGCAATTACACGCATCCGGCCGCCGCCGTGAGGTCTTCTCGAGATGCCCGGCGGATGTTTGTGGAAGGGTGTAAAACATAGCTAGCGTGTGGAAGCGTTAGCGCGTTGACAGGAGGGGAACAAGTGCGACATGTCCAGGAGAACAAGCGCCACGCGTAGGTGACGGGCAAAGATCGAGTGGGACCTCCTTGATGACACGAGTGAAGTGAGGGATGAGCAGGAAAAGACCGATGAGCTTGAATAGCAGGGGTTAGTTTTGCCTGACCTATCGGTGCAATCCGGATGCCAACGGAATTTCGGGAAATCGGCAAGGTTGGCTTTGATCTTTCGGGTTCGGGTGTAGAAACTGAAGTTTCCCTAGCTCGACATTAGTTTTTTTTTTTAAATTCAATTCATTATTTTCTGAAATCGGAACATATTAAAATGATCATCTTCAGAGGTAACTTGCGACTTATAGATTTTCTTCATTTTTTCGTGAGTGTAGGCTAATAATTGTTTCAAAATTCAATTTTTATGCGAAATACGTAGAAAAAATAATTAAAAAATTACGCTTTAAAATAAATAGTCAATCAAAATCTGGTTTTTCATTTTTTCGCCAAAGCGTCTATTTTTCTAAATTAATCCTTTGCAAAGTCGCGGCACAGAAGGCCGGGGTAGAACCGAGAGAGCGCCGCGGGCAGCGCTCACATCAATCAGAGATAATGAGATTCCGCCAGTCGGGAACGAGCCAATTAGCCCAGAAAAATTGGGCGCTTGTCTGGGGATAAAGAACTGAAGAAGCTCGACGTTTACTTAAATACCTCCCTCTCCTCACTGCTACAGCTTATACATGCTGCCCTCACTCGTGTGAACCGGGCGGATTGTCCAGAAGGTGCCGTTGTTTACAATGGCCTTCTTAATTTTCCGCTGTTAGTCCCAATTATGGAGAACTTTCATCTTTTTTTCAGCAGACATTTTCTAAATTTTTACGCGCTGAATCATTACCCTACTGGTCGACGCCCATTTATGGGGGGGGGGTCAGCTTAAGCACGACCCATACGGGCCAATGTTCGAAGGCGAATGCACATTGTATTGGCGCAAATGAATGAGAGGTCACTCCGTCAACAAAAGCACACGATGAAAGCAACCGTTCGAGCGCGCTTTGTATCCTCGCAGGCGCCCGTTGCAAGCCTCTGGCAGAAATAGTTGTGGTCAGAGGGAAACAGAGCCAAGAGGCGATATGCAGATGTGCAGCGGGCTTAGAAGTTTTAAAGAGTGGCAAAATTCGCAGTTAAAATCGGTAAACACTAGATAAAATGAGCCACATCTGGGCGCGCCAGAGGAAATAATCCACTATATGTGTAATCTACATATTCATTTTTCACCCGAAATTTGCTCTGCTTATCGCCTGCGGCTGCCTTTTCATCTGCATTTGGGGTCGTAATGTAGCGAGTTGACATCGGTCCCTAGCTACAAAGTCACATTTTGGCAACCCGAATGGCCGCATTAGGTGACTTTCGATGCGTGGCGTCGCGCAGGCTTTGGTCAGGTCATGGAATGGGCGAGCAGATATGGTCGAAAAAGCGCCTCGTGCGCGTGCAGTTCTTTCTAGTCAGCTCCTTTGTGTTTCGCACCCAGCATGACACCCTACAGCGCAAGGGATCCCGAAGGGTCCCAAATCAAGGGCTTTAAGGGCCCAAATCAATTATGAGGCTGAAAATTATTATAGGAGTAGTTAAGCAGGCTACTCAGGGGCAATTATGATGATTTGGATCGGTAATCATGTCAAATCAGGCTACACTCGTGTCATACCGACGCACCCGCTAGGAGGTCTATCCGCCCCGAGGAGATGCTCTTCTTGCGTGAGTTCGCCGGAATCAGCTGGAACGCGATGGAGTGTTTCCGCGGCAGTTCCGCCGACTCCATCTCGGAAATGTGGGACTTGATGGAGCGCTTCCGGCCCATCATCGCGAAGGTCTCCACACGCGCCACCTGATGCGCCGGCAGCGATCCGCGACGCAGTTTCGCGTAGGCGCACCCGCCGTTCCCGTTGCTGTCCGTCGAGGTCTGCGCGGCGACTTGCTGCGCGACGGTCCACGACATTCGCGGCGCACCGTGCGGCATGCTTAAGCGGGAGAGTAGTGACGGTCAGTAGTCGTGCTGAGCCGGGCCAGGGATGTAGCTCGAGAGGACGGCCTGGAGGCATGTGCCCACCCAGTACTGGATGGGCATTCAGTTCAGTACATTCAGTTTGATGAAATTTTCCCCTTTGGTGGTGAGCCTGGGAGAGGTTAAATTCTTTTCTTATCAAAAATCTTTGAGCGTCTGGAGATTCTTCAACAAAGTGGTGGGACAATCTTGATTTCTGATTACACTTTTATGGAGTTTTGGGCAGAAAACCAGAAAATACCTGCCAAGTAGTGTCGACTCACAGTCCGATTATTGTTCCGCAAATGGCAAATGTCAGCGATTTTATCACGGTCGCCCAGGGAACCCGCCACGTTGTGTTTTGCCGTAAACTTGTGGATTTCAAACTAGGACAATCCTCAGTATCCGAAGCATTGTTGGGTTTTCTGCTTTCTATGATCCCAAAGATCCCCACCATTATCCGTCGGGTTCTATGTCCAGCTGGGCGGGCCGCGGTCCCGGTATCCCGTTAGTGTCGGTCTTGGAAAGTTCCGCCCAGCCCTGTCCTGTGTCGAAACACATACCTTGCGCGGCAGTGACTATCGCAGTAGCCCTGCGCCAAATATTTCCTCACAAGATGCAAATTTCCGCCGAAGTCAGCAGAGCATTAGCATCACAACAACAGCAACTGGGTGCAAATACTCGCAGCGGCGCGGCATCATCAGCACCTCAATCACGTTGGCCGATGTCGGAGGTCGTCCGAGATCATCCGCGGCGGGCCCGATTTGATGGTCGATCAAAGAACAAATCGCTGCGGGTATTGCGGCGCGGCGGCTCAAAAGAACACGACTCCTGACAGACGTCCAGGCTTGCTGCTGGGACGAAAACTCTCTCGCCCGGAGAGCGTGGCCGATGTCCGCCGTTCCACCGCCACCAGCACCGACCGTGTTAGCTCGAACTCATTAAACACTCCTCCAGGCGTAAGCCGCCGCCGCGGGCAGCGCCGCACGGCCACCGCTGCCCCATTCGCCGCCGGTGATCATCGTCGACGCGGCGCGCCGGAATAATTTACTGCTGCGCCGCGCCGCGAGGCGCGGTGTCGAATGAAATAATTATCGCGCCGTTCAGCGCCGCTTTTTGGCGCCCTCATGACACACTGCTATGGCGGGATATACGAGAGGTATTTTGCGATGTGTTGCGCCCTCGAGTAGGGAAAAGGCAGTGCGAAAGGGCGAAAATAATGTCATCGGAGAGCCACTGGCGAAGTGCCGAAAGGATCCGATTACGCGCGCGAATACACTAAGCACGGGGTGCATGAAGTGAGTGACCCTTGACTGTATTAGACTGCGCGACCCGAGCCGATCCGAGCTCCCAGACGAGCTTCTTGGTTCCGAACTCGGCTCCGTCGGCGGGAGCCAGCTCGACCCGGAGCTCCGGCTCGGATAGGGTCCAGCTCGGCGCCGAGCTACAAGCCGAGCCCAAAGCATAACAGATGAACAAATTGGGCACTTTCGACTGAAAATACCGAAAGTTTCCACGTACTGACACATGAATGCGCAATGTTTTTATCTTCGTTGTGCACATAGGACGTGTTCAATTGGTTCGATGCACCGAGAAATGATATTTGTCTATTTCTTTAAGATGTTCCACACTTGGTGCACCCCACGTGATTCGGATCTTAAGAGAGTTGGAGCTAAAGCGAGGCTATACTGGTCGTTTTAGCTAGCGGAAAACCGTACAAAATTCGGTTTTTATATGAGTCTGGTTCCGAATCCGAACTGCACGTCGATCCTATCTCTTTATGCATGTCCACCGCACCTTAAAGCGCCCGCCTTGATGATGTCGGAGGCCCTAAGAGCGGGGCTGTCTAGAGCATCATGCGATCCAAGGAGCTTACGCGCGCGGGATGGGCGTACTACAAAAACCGACTATTTCGACAATTCTGACTTTAAGTATCTCAGTTCTGGTTCGAAACTAAAAAATCAGAATCCATCTCTGTTACGGACCTACACTATCCCGAGAAAACAGCGTTTCCTCAAAAACTTTGCGCAAAACTAACGACTTACTCCTAGTGGAATGTTATTGACACGTGGCGTGCGTGCTTTTCGCTGTGCAGCAGGAGAGATCCCGACAGTGACAGCAAGGTTAGGCGGATGTCGGTCCCAGGGCCTAGTAACCAGATGTCGGTGTCAATTTTCATGCTAAAATTCTTTACCCGTCGCATACGCGGCGGCTTATTAAAGCCCAAAAAACGTTGTTTTTTTAGTTTTTATTTTCTTTTACATAAAACCTGCCTCGTCCGACTTTTCAGCGTCGGTCACGCTTTCCTTTCTTCGCTATAGTCTTTTGGCGGTCGGCGCCGCGCGGTCTTTCAACCTTATACGTGGGGACCGGGCTTCCTGACCCGACCCCCGGCGGACGATTTGACCGGCCGCCTTTTATAACCGGCCGTCAGCGGGAATGCGCCATCTTCTCGAGGTCCCGATGACGGGCAGACGGCGGGACTTTCATGCGATCTCTCGGCTGGGGACAATGGGAGGTCACGCACGCGTCCGAAGGGTACTGCGAGAGCTCGCATTTTCGCGCGTCGTAGCGTTGGAATTGATTGTTCTGACCGGAAAGGGAATCTCGGGTAACTTTCTATAGGCAATTAGCCTAAGAGAGTTTTCTGGCGCCATTTTTATACCTCTCGTGGTGCCTGGTCTTCCTTTTAGATACCAAATTCGTGTCAGTGGAAATTACTCGCGCTCACGTAATCCATCCCATATCGTCACGCTTTGATTCTAGGGCAACTTTCTTTCTTCTCTAGACGGTGACATTGGCCGAAAATCGGTTCACATTGCTAAGCGTACCGCTCAGCAGGCGTGGGAATCTTTTCGCGGGATGCCGAACAGAGAGCGGAGAAGCGGGCAGCGTGAGAATAGCACGACCGCGGGAAAACTGAGCGGAGAACAAGAATGCAAGCGCATGCGCAGCTGTCGTTTACCGCATGTGTACAATGGGCCGAGCTTTTTACCGAACACTAATGGGTGTAAGCAGGCACTGAGCATGACGGACAATGGACATCCAGAACGGAACGAGCAGAACCGGACATTTCGAGAATGAAGCGAGTTCAATGAACTTGTGAATTTTCAGCGGAAAAACGGAAGGGGAACGGAAGACTTGACGGTACCTCTCAGAACTTGTCGGAAGATGCGTTAACGGGCTAACGATTACCGTATTTTCTCTAATAAACACCCCCCCCCCCTCCCTCTATTAGACCCCCCCCCCACCCTAATAAACCCCCTCCACAAGAATTCACAGCTGGGCTGGGGCAACGGTTACTTCCAAACTAAGGCCATATTTGAATAGATAACGACGAACTAAGTATTTTAAGACGAAGAGAGAGTCCTGCGGACGCAAAAGAAAAAAGTTACGAGCAATTAAAATTTTAAAATTTCCCGAAATTCATCGATCGCGAATTAGACCCCCCGGGGGGTTTATTAGAGAAAATACGGTACATCACGCTCAGCTGTTTTCGAGATTTAAGTGCTTATTAGGGTTGTACATTACCTGAAGTTCAGGGCACCAGGTCAGGTCAAATTTTGCAGGGCATGCCCTGCAGGTCAGGTCAACTCGAAAATTCCCTGAGGTTGGCGAGTAACGCCGGAACAGACCTTTGTATTCTACCCCCAGGGACGTTGATTTACCTGACTGGTGCTTTTACGTCCACTTTTCTTGCATTATTTAGTGCAATAACAACTTTTTGCGGGTATAAAATCGTACACGTCACTGTTCTCGATCAACTTCGGGGCACCATGTCAGGTCGAGATTTCAGGGCATGCCCTGCAGGTCAGGGCAAAGAAGATTCATGGCATCAGGTCAGGGCAACAGGGCAAAAAACCTGATCTGACCTGCAGGTCAGGTCAGGGCTGCCCTTACCTGATACAACCCTAGTGCTTATAGGTGCAATGCATAAGTTCAACGAAGTGATAGCAACGTCGGTTCGGAAATAGCGGAGTGCACGTATGTTTCGGCGTAAAAGTCGACTCACTCCGGCACCACATGCGCATTAGCCACAATTCTCATGGACAATTCGCGCATCTGACGAGCCCAGGGCTGCGGGATGAAATTTGGTTGACCGAGACCGAGACCAGACTCATGACCGAGACCGAGACCTGAAATATTTTCGGCCCAAAATCGCCCCAACGCGGTCAAAAATGTCAAAAATTCGGCTAAAATTGGCCCGCCGCAGGCGACACCAACGAAATTTTGGATGAAATTTAGAGAAATATAGTGAAAATCTCGTAGGTCGGCGCCTAGCGGCGGGCCATTTTGGCCTTTTTTCTCTCATGACCGAGACCGAGGCCATCGGATTTTCCTCATGACCGAGACCGAGACCGAGACCGGACCCGCCGAGAGTCTCGGTTT
>JNEY01000051.1:157026-168476 GCA_020875895.1 Aphelenchus avenae
CCCACCTGTGGAGAGTATCGACAGGGGGGGGGGGGATATCTGAAGTCTTACCGATTACGAGAAGGACCAAAGCAGATGTAGACAAAAACCTTAGTGGCAATGGACTGTGGTGTAAGAACTTGATGTGCTCGGACGGACTCTGAGCAGCTACCGAAATTAGGTGATGAAAACATTACTGATCCCACCAAGCGAAGATTTAACACGGTGGTCTTAGGGGAGGTTGACAAAAACAAACTCTGCGTTCTTTTTCGAGAACCTTTGGGACAGAGTTCACCTGTTCGGCTAAGTGCTAGCAACTCGGCTCGGAAATTCGTATTCGTCAGATTCAAGACTTGCTAGCAGGAATTCTCAAGAGACAAAGGGGAGTTATTAAGATGAGAGGTGATAGCGGCACTCCGCAGTGCACTCTTATGCGTTGCGACTCGCATAGCCCTACGTCCAGTGACCTTCCGGAACGCTTACATTCATCGTAGTCGTCGAAGACGTTGTAGGTTTTCGCGATGGGTCTCGGGTAGTGCCGAAAGTTCTCGACTCGGATGCTCGGCTGGCCGAGTACCATGAAACAGGCGACGCGCGGAGGTCAGCCCTGGTGCCTCGCTCTGACTGCGGCGCCGCAAAATACCGGCTTCAGAGCCGGGAATGACGCTCAATAACGTTTGAATTCACGAAAAAATCGACGTCTTTGAGGTCCCCGACAGCGCTGGGGCGCCCGTAGAAAACTCGTCGAATGGCAGTGATCGTCGCGGGACGGGGAAGAACCGCCGAGGTCAGCGCTTGTCGCCGGCCCGCCGCGAAGCGATGTGCGGTGTCGATTTCAGGCGGCGGTCCGCTGCGGCCGCGCCGCGCCAGATGTGCTGCAGCACCCGCGGCGGGGCCACATTAGCCTGCGGCCACCAGATTTTTGGGAAAAACCCGCGGAGAATCGGGCAGTTCTCGACGTAATAATGAAGTGAATGGGCAGCTTCAAGTGGTCTTCCTCGGACGGGGGCAAGCTTTGGGGCCAAGTAGGGGCCAATAGGATGCTTCGTCCAGGAGTGCCGCAGGAGCTTCTTCTTATGCAGCGCTGCGGGGCTTATCTCGGCCCTGGCGGTCTGGCTCGAGGCGTTCGCGGAGGCGACGACGGGAAAAGTGCGCAAATGAGGCCACAGGAAGCCACCAATTTTGCGGCGTTGACCTCCTCGCGACGGCGACGTCGACGCGCATAAAGTCCTTTTCCTCCTCGCGCTACGCTGCTGCTCCTCACGTTGGCGAGGAGCTACTCACCGCCGCTTAAGCGCCTCTCCTCCTCGAGGCGGCGGTTATTCAACAAATAGCGGCGCTAAGAACAATAAGCGGCGTTGTTTCCCGCGGCGGCCGGCTCTCGGGCTAGCGCTGCCCGAGACCACTACGACGATGATGACGGGCGGCCGATGACAGGTGCGGTTCGCTGGGCGGACGCGGCGCCGCGGACATGTGCCGCAACAGTCCCCGCGAGTGCCAATCACTCAGGCGAGGCCCGCTGGCTTTGGCCAAGCTTACCTGGCGTCCCTTCCCGGCGCGTCGAGTCATCGTCGGGAAGGAAGCTGGACGCAGGGCCGGGGAAGTCGAGTGCTTTTTGGGGTGGCCCTTTCGGCGGGCAGCGACCGCACGGCGGTTTCCGGTTTCAGTAATCAAATTTATCCGCGGGCCGAGGAGAGAAAATGCGCGCAGCGAACAAAGCCGGGAAGAGGGAAAGTCGCAGAGGGGACGGAAGTCGGCGTGAATCATCCCGTGATTCACTGAGCGGAATAAAGCAGGCAAGCTGTTTTAGGCCCTCTTATCCATTTTCCCTGAAATACAAGGAAGAAGGCAACCGAATGCGAAGGCTCCATAGGTCGATCCACTCGCACGGAGTGTCGAAGTGTTCAACTGACGGAACTGTCGTTGTTAACGACAATCGAACGCAAGTTCTTGCAATTAAGCCCACGGCATAGTCAGAAAAAGGATAAAAACAAATTCGGATGGCAGTTTGGAAGTCCGGTGCTTTTAAACTTCGGATATGATTCGCATTGTCAAACATTTAGTCTTCGGATTTGATATGAATATCGGAAAATCATAGCTATGGCAAGAGTCAGAACAGAAAGGAAACGGCAGGGCATGTGCCGAAGCCTAGAAGAAGAACGAAGCTGGAACAGTTACAAAGATATTGAGATAAACGCAGGTTAAGGCTGCGGGTGAAAGCATCGCTTTAGAGAAAAAAGTGATGCGCCACTTACCTCCAAAGATCTCGTTGCCGTTCTGGATAGTGTACGAGCGAGCGGTGTACTTGTTCAGGTCGCCTCCCTTGAATTCGCTGAACTTGCTGTCCGCCGAGCGCTTCTTCGTCATAAACACCTACAACGAGGACTCATGGTGACGCATGGAGTAGGGGCTACTACGAAAAGTGACGTCCAGAACGACACTCACTGAACACGGACGAACACGTTACGACTGTAGACGAAGAAACGTCGACGTTTAGACTGTATTGCTACGCATATTTGTGAATTCTCCGCTATCCCAGGTCGCGAATGGCGCTTCTCGCTGGCAGGTTTTTGCAGAAAATAATGATGGCTCTCCATTCCCCAAACGGTCTTTTACATTACGCACAGATTGAGGTAGACTGACGCGAAAACTAGCGCATTTTAACTAGACTGGGCGAAAAGCGTCTTGCCACAATAATGCAAAACACTTGTGATGCTACATGGCATCCCCAGCAAAAACGGCTGGCAGCCTTACTGAACTAGACTCTTAGGAAACTAGTTCAGTGTAACTGCCAATACGGAACAGTTGTCAGTGGTGGCAGGTACACTGAACAGTTAACCGTTAAAAATTCTTCCGCGCACTTGAGTACTCATTTAAACATCGCCTTATCACAGCGACAGTTTAGACCTGAGCTAGCATTTCCGTGCACTAGCGCGCGCTTACAAAGACTTTGAAAATTGCGTTCCCTGAATGGCTGGGCTGAAGCGACGAGACTTTTGTAGACGTTCTAGAGTGGTTTTCAGTAGCCCTTTGTGGGGCTAGGACACACGCATATGCCAGCATCGGCATTGTTCCGTGTACGCATCATTGCACGCAAGCCGATGTCTCATTAAGTCGTCCCGCACGGGTAAATTCCAGGCTGTTGCTTGCGGAAGCGACTAGTACGCAAGATTCCGCGCATGCCTGCACTCATTGTGGCTTGTGAATCCGCATGCTTTCGGTACCGCTAGATGCGGTACCACTTCGTACGCATGGCCCCACGCATGCATGTCCAAAGCATGTCAGCTGCATGTATTATTCTAGGAAGTAGAGTTCGGCGCCCGTACCAAGGTACGGGCCAAAACCTTACCCGTACCCGCAATATACGGCACGGCAACACGGCACGGGAGGGTCCACCACGGGTACGGGTACGGCACGGGGTACCAGCGCCGATCTCTAGTAAGAAGATAGACCAACCCCATGTTGACGTTCGATAAGAATTATTTGAATTCCATCGTAGGTAACAAAAACCTCGAAGCCCTCTTCCACCATAGGACAACAACAAGCCCATTCGACATCTTCTGTCGGTCACCCCACGCTTTAGCTTATTGTGTTTTGCCGCATAAAGAGTCTAAGCTGAGAGCCGGCCCTTCTCACCAACTCTTACCGGCTCGAAGCCGTGCTGTTCCTGAAACATGCGGATGCGGAAGCTCTCATGGGCCATCTTGAATTTACTGCGCGGCGGCGCGAACGGTCCCGCACTCGAGGACTTCGAGGCGCGCGGCGAGTTCTGCGCCGAGGAGCTGCCGAGAATGCCGGAGGCTTTCGGCGACGGCGCCACCGAGAGGATGCCCGACGACGCATTGCCGCCACCGTTACCGCCGCTTGCAGACGTGCCGCCGCCGTTGCCGCCACTGGCGGTGCTCAGCTTGATGGTCGGGTCATCCGCGAGAGAGGTCGAGAACCGCTGCTTCGCACTCCCGGTGCTCCATGTCCTGAAATGACGCCCGTTAAAATCATGTCAGTTTGGATAAGAGTATCCATGTACGCCGATGTTAGCCTTGGATGCCATTTTTGATGAATTGCTCACGCCTTCTGGCCCTACTTACCAGCTAGCTGCATCGATAATTTCGACTTGTCGATCATGATTTTTTCCTTAATAAGTCTCGACTTTTTTCAATCGCCGTTATAAGTTATAAGTCAGTCACAAAACAAGCGTCAAACTGGCCAAAATGAAATTTGGGCCATGACCCTACCCCATGGACTCTACCTTGTCTGGCTTGTCTTGTAGCGTATCTTGTCAACAAGAACATAACGAGTAGGGCTGGGGAAGAATCGGAATCGGGATCGGAAATCGGTGTTTTTTGAAGAATCGGGATAAGGATCGGGATCGGTTTTAAAATTTTGGTATCGCAATCGGTAGCCACCCGAGGGGTCCCCAGCCCTAATAACGAGCATGCTGTGAAAAGACTTCAAGCGGAAATCTCACGGATGCCGTGCCGTAATGAGCCAAAACCGCCGTGTCATTTGCACTAAAACGGCAATTTTTGTGCCTGAAGCATGGGTAATACGGCACAGCACGTAAGTCATCTCTAACTTTGACCATTGCCCCAGTGTACCGCTCGCAGAACTAAGCCCTTTTGACCAAGGCATGAAACCAAGTCGCTATGTCACCGAAATAAAGGTAATCACTCGTTTCTCTGCATTCGCTTAACCCCCGTCGCTAACCTGCGCGGAGGAGAGGGAAAGAGTGCGGACGAGGAGGAGAGTTTCTTTTCCTTCTCCTTCTTCTCCGAGTCGAAGGAGCGCGCAGAAAGAGAGATTCCTCGCATAAATAAAGCTAAGAAAGTAGGTGCGTAGAACTTACTAGCGGAATCGAATATCGACTGCAGCCGAATCCGGCCGGGATTTTCCAGAGGCTTAGCGTTTTCCCCCGTGCCGAACCCTAATCCGACGGGTAGGCTTGTAAGCGCCTGTAAAAAGCTCTAGCGTGAAAGAGAGGGAATTAATTTTCGCTAATAGCCTGTTTGCGAGAGCCGTCAAGCAGATTTAAGGCATACCTAGCGCCGCCAGGCTGCACACGCGCAGTAAGGGTAGTCTTGTGCAACAAAACGATGTAGGCTACAGGGCTGGGGAATACAATTCTGAAGACCGAGACCTGACCCCCCCCCCCCCCCCGATACCACGGTCATTTGGAAGCTCCGTATGTTCGCTACAAACGCACAAATTCCGGTCGAATTTCGGCAAGAATTGCGTAAAAGCAACTTGAGAAGCTAGTTCAGCACGTCTTAATAGGGTTTGAGTGGGAATTTGTTAGTGATTGCGTCAGAATTCGTCGATTCCTTGGCAAAAACAATGGAATGTTTTTAGCCGAAAAACTCAATGCGGGCTGATTTTGTCATGATCGAGACCGGACCCCCAGCCCTGGTGGGCTACTCCTCCCGTTTGTCGTTCAATAAACTCGTGGCATTTGACACTTGTCTCACTCAAAACTTCAGTACCATGCAAGGAGGCTTTAACGTGTGGTGCCCGATAGGGCTGGGGAAGAATCGGAAATCGGTGTTTTTGGAACAATCGGGATCGGAATTGAAATCGGTCCAAATGACCGATTCCTATTGCTTTCTCGAGCTCGCCGCAGGCGACACCAACGGAATTTTTGAAGAAATTCGACATTTTCAGTGAAAACTTGCTCTGGCTGCGCAGTAGCGGCGCGCAGTTCTTAAGTATTTTAGTTTCCTGTACTTTCTAGGCGCTCTTTATAGAAGGGCCTGTGCAGTAAATCTTAGGAAGAATCGGAATCGGGATCGGAAATCGGTGTTTTTTGAGGAATGGGGATCGAAATCGGGATCGGCTCTAAAATTTTGGAATCGGAATCGATACGCGACCCTAGGGGTTCCGAACCCTAGTGCCCGGCTTAGGCGTGGTGGCGCATTTTCAAGGAGATAGAAGGATAACAGGCCGCTCGAAATTAGGAGACTTCGTTCCCGAAAGGACTAAACCTAATTACAAAAGTAGAAGTCGTACACAGGGCCACGTCGCTTTTCGGGAACGAATCCGGCGCGGCACTAAACGTCTTCATCGGCGTCGACGCCGGATTGCCCTTGCTTGCTATATCCGGGAAAAGTGTGTCTACGAAGGCTTATTCGAACGACTCTTCATATACGCAAATGGGACCATTTCCGATGGATAGGCAAGCGAACGGGCCCTCCGCCAAAGTCAAGTTCAATCTATTCAATGCAAAAAGGGTTGATATGCGCCTCGAAAATTGGTCGATCTACGAATCTTTACTCGTTTCGCGTAAAGTAAGTCCAAAAAGGGGCGACAGCCGGTAACGTCGCGTGAATTGGCAAGGCAAGGACGACGAATTTCATTCGGTGCTTTTATGTTTGATAAGAGTGTTTGTGCTTGCCTTATCCTAAAGGACACATTCCGAAGCGTAGGTATTTCTGGGTTAACCGCATTATTAGGTTTTTCGTGTCTGCTTTAACTACGCCGCTACGGCATTTCGATGAATCCTATTCTCAAATGCGAATTAAAGCCGACTCTAGTCCAGCGCCAATGACGAAGCCCGAAGCCGGATTGAGTCTTCAAGTTTACGCGACCTCCGCCACCTCTATGGAGTAAGGCCCAGACCCTGAATCGTTCGTTTTTTTTTGCATCACTCCCCTCTGTTCGCCTTGCCGTCTCCCGCCGGCTTGGAAATTCACAGACCAAAAGGCGCTTGCGTTGATGGAACTGTCGTACAACACACAAAAGTTATTGCGCTCATTTCGGTGCAACGGCGAAAGTACATACCTTCCGGCGCGCTGCTTTAGCAGCGCCTCCGTCGCTGCGTCGGCGCTGAGCGTCGTCGGGGTTTGCGGTGGGGTCGCCGTTCCGAACAGTTTGTTGCGTGGACTAAACATCGCACTATAGCGGCACGGATTAAACGTGCACAAGATTCGCTACTTTCTCCGAAGAGAAGTGCCCGTAAAACAGCTTTTACTGCTTAATGAATTCACGCAATTAACGTCTGGATGCGTGGCTAAGTGACGGACCGAGTTTTGGCCGGCTGAGTACCCTCGCTAAACAAGGAACTTGCTTTGGTTGCGGATGGAAGGGTGGACGACAGTGCCCTTGCGACTTTCACTGCCATTACGGAGGTAATATTATTTGTTTTTGGTTTTTTATTTTAGTCGCTTGGTGACGGACACGAAAGAATTTTGTCTTTCTTGAGGCATAAGCTGGGGAAGACCGTTACAGACCATCTACGCGGAAACGTTCCTAATCATAGTGCCCAGTACTTCATTTTTTCGTGCAAACCTTAAGATAACAGTGGGTACGAATGCTTTCCTATGCTCTTCCAATTCTCCCCTGTGTAGGAACCCGAAAACCTGCAGAGAGGATTTTGTAGAAAAGTCTTTCTATTCGGTGACCTGTCTTATCAAGTATGTGTTAATAATTTTCCGTGCTGCAAGCACCATTATGACGCAAGTGGATGTCGCAATTCCATAGCAGCCTGCCTCTTAAGTAATGCAGTACTGTCCATTGTAGTACTCTAAAATTAGTACTGTTGAATGCAGTACTGTTTAATGCAGTACTGTCGAAAGCCGCGGCCATCCGTAGAAAACGGACTAACTATAAAATTCCAATACTAATCCTTCAAACAGGTATTCTGGTCGTATCTGCATGCCTCCGGCGTACGCCTAGTTCGCCTAGCTAACTTTCCAGTAGTACTCATCAAAAGGCTCCATCGGTGTACACAAAAACAC
The DNA here is from genome assembly GCA_020875895.1 of Aphelenchus avenae. Lineage (NCBI taxonomy): Eukaryota > Metazoa > Nematoda > Chromadorea > Rhabditida > Aphelenchidae > Aphelenchus > Aphelenchus avenae. The sequence goes on from JNEY01000051.1 coordinate 164,736, forward strand.
TACGTTCGACTATTTACGACTGAGATTCCCCCTTTCTATCCGCTACCTACAATCATGGTGAAAAAGTGTGGACTTACTTCGCGTTAAGCACCCGCGAGAGGTCGAGCGGCGGCGGACGCGGCTCCATCGACATCGATCCCGTCGTGGTGGTGGAGGTGGCGGGCGAGGTGGGATCACTCTTCGGCGCGTGGAATTGGAACTTCCGCACGCGCTTCTCGCGGTCCTTCATCTCGCGATATTAACGCGGCGGTCGACGATGCCCGGGGACTAGCGGCCGTGGAGTCGATTACAACGATGGCTGACCGCGCTAAGGTACGTGGTCCGGCCCGTGAGGCTTTGGCTGACAAGGTGGTCGCTTAGATTGGCTGTGGTCCGTCGATCCTTCTTCGATGCCTCTATGGTGTCCTACGTCGTTCCTGGCGCGCTCAAAGCATCTCCGCGTCCCTTCGTCGGAAGCCCCTCAGCCTCGCGTGAGGACTAATCCGCTAGTCACACGTCGGCCCGTGAGACGGCGTCCGCCGCAAACAACTCCTCGACGCTACAGACCTAGCTTCCGGCGCCGGATTAGGCCTTTGCTGGCGTGCCTAGCGGCGACAGGATGGCTCTAGAGTGTTCGACGATCGCTGTGCTGAGATTAAACCTTCGATGGAGGAGCAGAAGAAGGGCAAAGCTCGGCCGGCCGCTATGGCAACAACAAGGGATGCCGCCGGAATCCGTCCGCTTTCGGGCCGGGAATTTCTTGGAATCGCTGGCGAAGAAAAACGTCGTTTCTGGCACAGCAAAGTGGCTCATCGAAGAGCCGATGATGCAGTTGATGCCCAAAGAAGTTGGGTAATCAAATGACGCAGCGGCTAATTCGCCCGAAACAGAACGAAGATTGAAACTGAGCGTCGTAGCGCAGCAAACTGGTGCAAGTGGGATACGCAGCGTGCGCAGCAGGGCTGTCAGCTTGCCAAAACTTGGAACCCATGAGAAACTGGATACGAGGCCCAAAAATACGAAGTTTGTCGTTCACTGTTACTGACCCCGGTCCGGGGCAGGTTCGACCACACCACATTTGGGCGTGACTGAAACAAAGCTTCTGGGGGAGTGGGATATCTTAGATGACGACATTCGTGGAAAAGGCCTTTAAAAATCGCTTGTGTGAAAAACATGGCGCGCAGCCGCTTTGCTTTCTTCGGGCTAAAGAACGATTTCCTTTTGATTTCACCAGGATGTTGAACATTTTTCGCATTTAGGGCCCGTTTTTTAAAGGGCCCTCACAAAAAGTTCCAGGTGGCGAGAAGTTTTCGGTTGCGCTTCGAAGACGTTTTGTCTATGTATGAACGAGCGCGTTTCCTCGATAAAACATTCCTTTGGTCTGCCGCAAGCGGGGACGTCAAGTCTTTCACATGTTTTTAGGTCCAGCAAAATATTTCATAACTGAACACACAAGTTAGCTAACAACGAAAATTTGCTCCTCGTCAACGCAATTTATTTTTAGCGAAATCCGTAGACCTAGATGAAACGGAAAGGCGGGCATGTCACATACTCAGTTTACTTGCAATTTTACTCACCTCGCAATGACCGGGGCTGAGACATATGTTTATGTCTGGGGGGCGTACAAAAACACTTTGAAGAACTATAGGTTTCATTACATTTAAGCCTAGTAATTTTTGGATCTGTATGGTGAATAAAATTTAATAATTTAAAGAAGCCTTTTATCGTTATTTAAGCCTCAAAGCGCCCGTCTTGAACATTTCGAACACGTACCGGTAGACTGGCATCATGGCATCCGTCTGCAAAGTGTCAAGGACACGAGGTCGGAAAACGACCCTGGTTTGCTAAGAAGCACACACATATTCATCCAATCCGTGTGCACGCACGAGAGCAGAAGTGAACCACAAACAAGAAGCACAAGTAGAACATCGGTGCGCAACATTCGGGCGGCACGTACCGGATTGCTCGCGGAACGTACCGGCTCGACGCCGTGCTGTTCCTGCAGCATTCGAATGCGAAAACTCGCATGCGCCGCCCGGAAGCGGTTCGACTTCAGCTGCGAGTTCGCCATCGTTGGCGGCGGTTTGGACTGAATCGCGTCTTTCTCGCTGGCCCTCGACGACGACCGACGCGGCGTTGACGGGGCACTGACCGGCTAAAGGAAGCGTTATAAGTCCTCGTCTTGTTCAGCGTAGAACGCAAATTAAAATTTGCATCGTACATTACTCGCATTGGACAAAAGTCCACTAGAAGACTCAACGAAGGCGAATGGCGTCATGTACTCAACCATGTGCAACCGGGCTTAAGGCCCGCAGGGCCGGACATGGACCGGGCCCGGACCTCAGTTTTTCTGGCCTAGCCGGGCCTACGGTAGGCCCGCCACGGCCCAGTTGGGCCCGGTTAGGGGCTCGAAAATCTAATAAATTTTTGATGCTTGCAACTTCTTACTCATTCATTGTTTTGCTGTGGAACAACTTTTCTCGAGCCTTTCAGGAATGACGCTATTATCCGACGAACGGGTTGAACTCTCACGAAGTGACAACAACAGGAAAAACAAGTCAACGTCCTAGAAACCTAGACGGAAGCAGTTCCAAGAACCGAAAGTCGCTAAGGCTTGAGACGTTCGCATAACGGAAAACCAACACGATAGACACCTATCAACCGAGGGAGGGGAAAGCACTCATGTTTGTGCGGTGTTAAAGCAGCCCAAAAGCAAGTGCGAGTTTATGAGGGATGACTATCGGGCACCCCTTACTGGCGCGTTCGCTCACCGACCAGAGCGAGGGAACCCTGCGGCAAAGAAGCGTTTTGAAAAAGCATCTGGGTGTAAATTTGGCCGCTCTATAGCTAAAAAAAAGTTAGTAACATGTTTTGTTTTGGCCAACAGGACATCACACTCCCCGTTTCCACACCTATGTCCGCCCTTGGCCTAAGTCGCCGTTTAGTAGGCTCTCTTACCGCTGACCGGTCAAGTGGATAAGAAGAAGTGGGCACAAGGAGAGATCGATAGGAGGACACACGAATTTAGAGGCCCTAGAAACTCCACATTAACCGCAGGTTTAACTTTGGGATTAGCGTGAAGTAAATCTCGGCACGCCGAACGGAGGGATCGATATCGGAGCGGACGTGGGAGTCGCCGGCACCGTGGCGATAATCCCTCAATCCCCTCCAAGGCATTCCCGGATAACGACGACCGACGCTGAGAGCACACCGCGACGGAACTTCATCTAGCTTATTGGACGTGGATGAATGAGCGGATAGTCACTTTTGGCGGATTCCGTGAGGTGGGAAAGCGTGCCGGCGCACGTAGCTTACGAGGGGATAACGTAAGTAACGGCTCTACCAGTGAGCGCGCACGTATGCTTCGACGGGATGGATAGATAAACACGCGTCTAAAGCGTACCCAGGGACCGAGATGTGTTTTTATAAACGTTAATTTTTTTTATAAATTGTTATATTTATAAATTTAATAAATACAAAATTAATTTAAGTTCAGACACCAGTTAAAAGAACAAAACGAAATAAACTTCATAAAACAATAAATCAAAAAAATACTCGAAACATGATCCGAAAGTTAATTAATACAAATTTTAGTCTAACGAAATTTTGTTTGATTAATGAAATTATTTTTGTGTTTAACAGAAAATTTTTTATAAATTGCGGCTCCACAAGCTGGCATGGACATTGTGCGCGCATTCCCGGGGACGCACCGTTTTAGGTCAGTGGTGAGTGCCAAGGGCCCTGGAAGCCCTCCCCCCCCCC
>JNEY01000051.1:183361-194055 GCA_020875895.1 Aphelenchus avenae
GGGGGGGGGGGGGGGGGTCAGTGACGATCTCTACTGTACGGTACGGCCGGGGTTTGCCGACCTTTACACAACATCGCTGGGACACTGTCCCGCACGGAAGGTGGTCAGTCTTAACGCATGTCTCCTTCTCTGCACTGTTTCTCCGCTTGCTAGCTCAGCGGCGGCCTTCTTCGTTGGTCGGTGGTCTCTTACAACCGCTTGCGAACACTTCCCAATATCTGCGAGCCAGGAGGAACAAAGCATCAAACTGAAAACTAATACCTCAAGGAAACTAGCCAGGCCTACTGGGTTCTCTAGCTTAAGTATTCCCCGATTGTCCCCGCCGGTTGTCCCGATACAGCCGGTTGTCCCCAAACAGAAGGTGCCTTTGGAATTTATAAGCTGAACCGGCACAATGTACCGCACTCAAGCTTTTCTTAGAGTGCTACATCTGTGAAGACATCACTCGTTTGACGTATACTTCGTCCTTTACCCTACGATTTATCCACCAGGGATGTGGTTTAATTCAGTTTGAAATCATGGAGGGCATTGCGGATATGTAAATGGTACGAAAAACAGCTGGCGAGAAGTAAAAAAGCCAAGAAAAACTCGCGGAATAGGGACTCTCAGATAAAAAACAATGAAGTCGGTCTAAAAAATACAAGGATTTTGGGGTATGCCCGATAGGTAGGTTGCCCGTTTCGTCAGTTCGTCAAGAGACTTTGCCAAAGTGTCCACGCTGATTCATTTACTAATTTTTTTGTTTTGACTACTATCCTTTCGAGGATACGCTTTTTCGTCTCACTATCTTAAATACGCGCTAACGCAAAAAAGTTTTTTTTATTTTCTATTTTTTAAAACCTGACGATCCGGGCGCGCTGCAGGATCCGAACCATTCTTATTTAAACCTCATACGTGGGTGGCCGGGCTTCCTGGCCCGACCCCCGACGAGTGATTTGAGCGGTCGCCTTTTATAACCCGCGGTCATAGCCCACATTCCTTATCCGCGAGGTCCCGACGGGACCAGACGGCGGGACTCTCGCGTGCACTCTCGCCTCTCGCCGTCGCCTCAAAGGAGTGGGGGGGGGGGGGGTACACATGCGGCCAAGTGCTCGGCGGAAACGCACACTTTGTCCACCCCATGTTCACGTATCCGCATGCGTGACGGGATGGACGCTCATTCTCCGCATAAAACGGGCTAGCGGACGCGTCTTGCGCAGCTTTTTACGACCAAATTTACTCCGTTTTTGTAAGACACAATGGTCAGCAGGCTTGACGTGTGGGATCACTGACCCCTTTTGCCTTTTTCGCTATTAGTCCGCGTAATTAAGGGCAGGCAACCGCGTATTTATCCGATGACGTAACGTGTCCAAAACGTCCCGAGACTATCAGTTTTCCGAGACGCGGGGCTCGGTCCCAGCCCTGGCTCCCAGTTCGTTTCGGGTTCCTGCTGAAAATGGGCGATACAATGCGAGTAAAGCCTGCCGATAAACCGGACAATCTTTTGCCATAGCCTGAGTCGCAGTGCCATTTGAAACAAAAGTCCCAGTAAAATAGGTGTTTATGTCACAATACGCCATCCAAGTTAGCCAGGCAAAGGTCAAGTGGTTGTGAGGCTTTGGCGTGCTTCTTCTGAATCTTCGCTAATTGCCTGCGCTCGGCAGGACCGTCCAGCTGCTGGTGTCGGCTCTCGAGCTTCTCAAGGCGACGCTAAAGCGACGATTACAAACGGAATCGACTGATAATGGAAAGCTTGGGCATTCGGGCAAGAGCGGGCACTGGAAGGACTGCGCGGAGGGCCTACCTGCAGACGGCGGCGATAGGATTGCTTCACTGCCGGCGGAGTGCGTTCGATGCAGCTCTTGACGAGCAACCTTCAGTGTCAACATGTAAACGATGTTAGTCTGCCGTCAGCTTTTAATTGAGGACTCGGTACAGGCCAGGCCGCTAGCAATTGGGAGGGCAACCCCCCAATGATGTTAACGGTTTAAACCGGCTCCCGTTCCGAGAATCGGCCAGGGTTTAGTTTTGGCTGCATTGACTCCCATTTAAATCACAACGGATTTCTTTGGTTTCCGGATTGTCCACGGTTTTGTGGATGACATGAAGAAGTCGAAAAAGCGGAAAAGAAGCGCTAGGAACTGATAGAACCTGTTTTTGATTTCCGATCTGCAGGCACAACTTCATAGCCCCGTTCCGCGAAGCCAAGCCCCGTTAGTGGTATCTGCAGTCTTTTGGATTACCGTTTTCGCAAGTCCGGCTCCCTCCTAGACTGGCGCATCGAAAGGCACTTCTTCAGGCTCAACTTATACAGGCGAATCAGCTGCTTCGCATGGCGATGCTCGTCGTAGGAACTCGAAGACGCTTCGTTTGCTTGCAAAGATGTGACTCCAAGCATTTGCTTCGACAAGTACTTTCGAAGCTTCGCGATTGTTTTCGCTCGCAGTGCTTGCAGATCGAGCTCGCCGTCGAAGGTCAGCGTCGGCTCGTTTGACTGGATAATGTCGAGGACCACGCAGAGTCGTTCGCCGTCCAGCCGACTGATGTCAAGCGCTAGTTGCTCGAGATCGGGCACTGAGGGATGCATCTACACGTCACTGCTTTTAGTGAGAGTTCTCCAGCTTATAAAGCCCTTCTTGCAACTTCAATTTTTTATTTATTAAAATAAAATAAACTTGAGTACGTTCTTCGTTTTAAGGGCTTCTTTTTTGGGAGAATGACACAGGTAAGGATCTAGGAAGCGAATACTGGGCCCTAAGAAAAGGAGGATTAAAACATATCTTAAAATATTCAGCCCCATGGTTTTAGAGGGGATCTCAGTCTAGCCATAATTGGAAGGTAGCCATAATAGCAAAGTGGAAAAGCGATGAACAAACGAGCAATAAATGGTCTTATATAGGCCCACGACGGACTACGGCTCATATTTTTCGAGAGGATTTTAGTGAGCATGCTCATTTCACAATTCGTAAACTGCGCTACTGAGCCCATCTGCTACTGGAGTGGACACAGTAGCCAATAAACGATCTTGAGAAGAGTTACGGCTCTCTCGAACTGTTAAGAAAGTATGTTTAGTGAACTTTGGTCCGTGAACCTGCATGTCCGAACGAAACCGAACAGAGCATCGAATACTCGACGCAGAAAAAGGGCTAGCGACCAGCATCAATTGCGGCACAAGAAGCTAAGTGCTAGGTCCCCGCTAGCAGAATTAAAGACTCTGTGAGAACATTAAACGGCCTTCGGAAGGACGAACGGCCCATTTTATGTGTGCAGAAGGATGAAATTGTTGAGGACCTTTAGCCGTCTGAAGCCACCTTGGAGCGCGAACACTGTGAGAGGATGTCGAAGAGGTTCTCCCCTGAGGTTTTAGCGTTGCTGTGAGAGCTGTATTGCGCAGAGCAAATTAAACGGCGACATCGGCTTCTCATGAAAACCTTTTGTCTGCTGCGAATAGTGGTACTCTGAAACAGGCAGCTCTATGTGGTGCTCACTCAGATGGTGCCAGCACTTGATCACAGAAATCAAGGAAATCATCTAGCTCGGAAATTGCGTCTTGACCTCACTGAACAGCTCGTTTACTATGCAGGAGACTAACCAGTCACGGGAGTGGGTTCCCATGCGCGCGTCTACAGACACACTCGAATTCGCTGGGTTTCCGCGGCTAAGAAGCTTAGCAGTTTGGAGCAAGAGCAGTGGGCAAACTACGTGCAAACGCTGTCCCCTGCATCCACGGAGAGTTCGCCTTTCGGGTCCCTGTGCGAGGCACGTTATCTCTGCATAAAAAAGAACCGTTCACGCAGCGCACATTTGCTTTCAGTTCTGTCATCGAGTATAGAAGAAGAGTCGCGATTGCTTCGCTGCAAATCGTTACCTGCGCGAAAACGACTATAATCTTGAGCCGGACAGCCGGGCGCACGATGTCGGCAATGGCAAGCAGTGCGCCGCACGGCCTTTCAGTCCACGTTCATTTCATTGCAGTTCCAAAGACATTTCAGTCTCGGTGATAGTCAATCACACGTTTCCACACAACGGGAGGCCTTTCCATTGCCTCTTATGCACGGTACTCTCTCAAGATACTCGCTACACAAGCCTGAACATAAACATTTTTTCGGAAAAAGTTTAGTATCAAAGTGGCAGTCTCAAGCTAGGACCGTGCCGACTTCTAGTTCCGCAAACCTTTCGGCATATGCCCACATTATATGAGGTATTTTAGTGACGTTTACTAAAGCGTTAAAACCTTCATGTATCTCACGTGTAAGTCAGAAATGCCGCATGCGGCTGAACTCACTTGAACCAAAATGTCTTTCGGACTGAACTTTCTTAGGACTGAAACATCACTGGTAGTGAAATGTCATGCAGCCGATTGGTGAACTATGTAGCGCGGGCTGCCGCGACGAATGCACGCCGTTGCAGCGAGAATAGTGAGCGTCGTAGTGATAAAGCGTCAAAAGGCAAACAAGGGTCGAAAGATTTCCACTATGCTTTCCATCCAGTGATAAGGCCCTAATTGCCATAAGCGTCGAGGAGCACGTGGCGAGTACAACGCGGAACAATGAGACCCATGCGGCGACATATTCCGCTAGCCCTATTAGCAGTGTGCTGTGCTGCCCTGGCGCCAGTCACCGCAGGACCGCTAACGACTGGACAAGGTAGGCCAATGAAAGAAATCAAGTCAAAGTAAAACCCATATAAAAATACTCCCCGATGAGAAGCACCCCTTTAGGGACTATGAAAAATTAAAGCACCTTCTCCTTTTAGAAGCACCCCTCCTCTTAAAATCACCTGCGTCATCTAATGGCGTTTGCCCCAACCAGGGTTGGGCACTTTTTGAGAGTACCAGGGCCAGAACCCCGGGACTACAGGACTGGCCCAACCTGCCCTGCACCGTACCGAACCAAGGATGTTCTCAAGGCCCTGAAATTCGAGGCCGGCCTGGAAGGCGAGACGGACCAAGACGAACCGTCTCTACGCCCTAGTCCTTTTACTAGCAGTTCTAAACCATTGTTGAGCTCTACCTTTAACTAGAACCCAATTTATTCAGACAACATCGTCTGCGACGCGTGCAAGTTGGTCACGAAAGAGCTCGGCAACGTCTGGGGCACGAAGATCCTCCAAGAATGCCTGCCCGACTTTATCGTTTATATGTGTACACAGCTGCACATACAAGCGAATTTCATCTGCAAGGGAATCGTCTCGGATTTTGCAGTGAGTCTGGTAGTGTAATTGTGAGACGACGGGATTTTTCGTGGTTTTTAATACTGTTTTTTTTCATTCTTGTTAATTTAAATTTGTTTAAAATTAATTTAATTTTTTAAATTAATTAAAATTATAATATGCATTTTAATTATTAAACCGTATTTGTCTTTAAATACTTCAGGAATTTCTTCATACGTATACGATTAATTTTCATAGAGTTTTTTGTTACACCCTCTCCTCTCAGGCTTATTTATTTTAGGACGAATTTATATACGTTCTCAACCAGATCATCACAAAGCCGCAGGAAGTCTGCGGGCTGCTAGTGCCCGGCTGCTACTCGGCCGGTCGCGATCCGCTCAATGCCACCTGGTCCGTCCCGCTGCCCGAGAAAAAGCCCCCGCATCGCAGCAATCCACCGCCAACGGTACGCAGAGAATGAAGAGAACGTTTTCCACGACAGAAGGCTTAGATCGGCTCCAAGCCTGTGCTGAAAGTACTGCACATTTCCGACCTGCACGTCGACTATCAGTACGCGGTCGGAACGGAAGGCGACTGCGGCAATCCGCAGTGTTGTCGGACGCCGGGAAACTACGAGGAAATCGTAGGTGAACCTAAGCTTAGGACCAAGGTTTCGGATTTTGGGCTGAAATTTCGCCCTCTACCTCATCCCTGGACCTCTCTCGCCCTGGTCCCCTGCCGTAAGGAAGGCGGAAATCAGGCTCTCTCGGAAAAGGCAACACTGGGTTTGTACCATTTTTGCTTTTGTCCTTAGCGGTGGCTCCGTTCCATTGTGCTATGACGGGTTTCTGTGACTGGAAAGGGCGAGAGCGGTACTCGTATCCTTCCACGCCAAGTAACCTAAGGCCTGGGCCGCCAAGGCACGCTCGTCCGCCAGCTTTATGAACCAAAGAATGTGCCAAACTACTAGGTAGACTGACGGGGTGTAACGTACTGTTTCCCGTTCCGTAGCGTTTTCCGGATTTAACGGCACGGACTAAGCACGCAAGGGGGTCAAAACGGGGCCGTGCTCCATTCCGTACTAGCACGGAACGGAGAACGGCACGGCTCGAAATTGACGCCGTTCTGTGCCGTGTTAGTGGAGAACGACACGAAAAGCGGTCGTTGCTTCACCGTTCCATTTTCCGTGCCGTACTCTGCGGAACGAAGATGGTACGACGGGTGGTCGCGTGAAGGCTACCCGTACTAGGAGACCTCAGAATCCCCTGAAGAACCTTTAGGTGATGTCCTCGTGGAAGATTACGAACTGTCCCGCCGTAGTCCAGAGCCCTTTATGCAAAGCGTCTCACATAGCCATGAACATCTTGAAATGAAGACGCTGATTTCTCAAGACTCAAGCAGGCGACCGCTTTTTTAGCAGCTCGGGTCCATTAAGAATCCCGCCGGCTACTGGGGACACGTTGGCAACTGCGACGTTCCCTACTGGACCGTGGAGAGCATGATGCAGCACATCGCAAAGACGCATAAAGACGTAAGCTCGTATAGGACTTTCCTTTGTCTGTGGATTATTTCACAGAATAAAAATCGCTTGGAACCTTCATCTGTATAAAGGTTCAAAGCTTGTAGAGCATGCATTTTTTGTTTTTATTTATTTATTTTATTTTATAAAGTTTAATAAAAAATTACCATGAATAGTTCTTCTTTTAAATCCCGCAGAAATTACCGTATTGGCTCGAATAGTGGGCGAGTCATAATAGTGGGCGACCTCTAACAGTGGGCGATCAGCAAAAATTTTAGAGTTGACTTGACACAGAGACATGTTTAGAACACGTTTTAGGCCATAACTATTCATCCTAGACGAGAACTTTTTGTCACCAAAATTTCGATAAATTTTGCTAAATCCATAGGGGGACCCTTTACTACTTTCACGAAAGCCTCGCAAACTTGACCATCGAAAAATAGTGGGCGATCGCCCACTATTCGAGCCAATACGGTAAATTATATTTCTTTACGTATTTTATCGTCTGTTTATTTTATTTATGTCAAGTACGAATCCTCTTTTAAGATCGACTACGTCGTCGTTTCCGGCGACATGGAAAGCCACGTTGTGTGGAACTACACGAAGGGCGCACACGAGTTCGCTGTTCGGAACATCTCATCGCTCTTTCGCAAATACTTTCCGACAACAAACACCTACTTCGCGATCGGGAACCACGAAGGCGTTCCGGTGGACAAGTAAGCTCATTCACGTCGAAGTATGGACGAATCCCCTGAGTTTTTAGCGTCGCACCGCACTCTGTGCCGGATCGATTCCACTCCGACTGGCTGTACACGACGATGGCGGAGGCGTGGAGCGACTGGGTTCCTCAGGACCAAATCGCCACGGTGAAATAGTAAGTGCGATCATGATGAGATAATAGAGACTTTTATGCGCTCCCTGAGAGTCGTCCCCATCCTGGGCGTAGGTACGTGGAACGAAAGATATCGTCTAACATGCGCATTATTTTAGCAACGAACTCCCTCAGTTCGTAGCTTAAACCCTGGGCAACGGGCCTTCAAGTCAAATCGTATCTGTTTTCGTAAAGTAGCCCGCCGCCTACGTTATTGCTATGCTTGACAAAAATTGCCAATTTTGCGAGCTCCTTCCCGGCCCACCCGGGCCGGGCCTACCCTATGCCCGGTCCGGCCCGAGACCCGGCTAGGCTAGAAAAGCCAAAGGCCCGGCCCGGCGGGCCTATGGCCCGGTTGCCCAGGGTTGTGTAGCATACAAGCGCAGTCGGACAGACACGTTCACGTCAGGCACTGGGCAGGTTGAGGTAGTTTTTTCTGGGTAACAGCAGAAGGCTGTTGTCCGCCCACACCCTGCTCCAACATTCGGAGAGTCAGAAGAAGAAACATAAGGCGATTTTTGCCAAAGCAAATAAATGTGACTTCGAAAAATATTGCAGAAATGCAAAACGTCGCTGCGCGCAAAAAAGTCGATGAGGGATGACCTCTTAGCGTTATTAGTCGGGCATTTTGCAATTAATTTATTAGAGTCAGAGACTAATAAAAAACGGCAAAAAAATCGACGAGCTAAAGCACCATGCTATTTTTTTCGCTTGGCCGCAAATCTCAGCTGGCTTGTCAGCTAAAAATGCAATTAGTACCGCGTTATCAATTGAACGTTCTACGCACTCTTTGTGAAGACCACTAACGCGAATAATTATTCGACGAGGCACAGTACCCATGATACATTTTTCGCGGTACCCTATGGCCATGCCCTATACTTTTTGTGTTTAAAAAAACGCGCTAGTGCAAAAATATTTTTAATTATTAATCTAATTTTAAAACCTGCTTCGCCTTGTCGAGGCACTCCGCTACCTTACTTCTTTTGGCGGTTAAACGCTCGGGAATTTCAACCGTACAATTTTTTGAACGACCAAGGTCGCTCTGGGCTTTCAATCAAGGTGACCGCGGCGACGAATACCACGGCTCCCGACGAGTGATTTGAGCGTCCCTCTTTCATACCGGGCGGTCGACGCCGACGCGTCTTATCCCCGAGGTCCGAGGGGAGCCATCTCGCGTGCACTCTCGATGGGCGGCTCCAGAAGTGGGTTCGCACCTGCGCCAAGGCGCGTTTCAGAAGCGTTCTTTTGGTCCGCCCCACGCTCACTTGCCCACTCACCAATGTCACAAATTAATTTCGAATAATAAGCTTTCGGGCGGGATGTGCTACCGCGACCAAAACGTCCAGTGCTCTATTTGTTCATTTCGAAGGGTGTCCGTGTTCAAAGTGGCGTACTAATGAGCACCGTAGAAGAGCATTGACCAAGGTTGCGCCAGAACTGATCCTGAAACATGATGGCCTGAAACCTGGACTGTCCTTCTCATATCTGAAACCGGAAAACAAAACTGCAAAATATAATTCAAGCACAGCCATGGTTTTTAGTAGAGTTCGGCACCGTACCCGTACCCGTGTAATACGGGTACGGGGTTTGGCACGGGGGGAACCACGGGTACGGGGTTTGGCACGGGGGGGGGGAACCACGGGTACGGGGTTTGGCACGGGGTCCTCGTGCCGATCTCTAGTTTTTAGGCAGACGCATGATCAGATACTGAGCGGCCGTACTCCGTACTACGCAGGTACGGTACGGTATGGAAACCCGTACTAGACCTGCGCCGTACCGTGCCCCGTACCGTAGAATACGGTACACCGTACGGTACGATACGGAATGTGGTGCGGGCGCCAAAATATTCTGTGCGTCTAGCTGCTGGCCTTAGTACGCATGAAAGAATGTGCCCTTATGCAGACCCTCGAAAAAATGTGTTTTAGCCGTGCCAGCTATTCGAAGCGACTGTTCCCCGGACTGCGGCTCATTTCGCTGAACAACATCCTCGGCGACTCTATGAATTTGTAAGTTTCCACCGCACAGTCCACATGGCTTGGCGGAAATATGAACCGTACTCCGTTCTGTACCGACCTCCCCGTACCGTTTTCCGTTCCGTACATTACGGCACGAAAACGGAACGGGCAGAAAAAACGGCCGTTTTCCGTGCTCGTCTCCACGAAAACGGCGTGCCGTACTCTGTTCCGAACCAGTTTGTTTTGAACGTAGTACGGTCCCGTTTTTACCCCTCCCGCCACCCTGACGTGCCGTTCCCAACCACGCCTCGGACCGTGCTCCGTTCCGTACCGACCACCGCCGTACCGTACTCCGTTCCGTACATTACGGCACGGAAAACGGAACGGGCAGAAAAAACGGCCGTTTTGCGTGCTCGTCTCCACGAAAACGGCACGGAACGGCGTCAGTGTTCGATCCGTGCCGTACTCTGTTCCGTACCAGTTTGTTTGAACGCAGTACGGTCCCGTTTTTCACCCGTCCCGCCACCCTGACGTGCCGGTTTAAAACGGTACGGAACGGAAAACAGTACGGTACGGCCCGCCAACTTTATTTACGTATTTTTTACGATGTATTGACTCCGTTCCAGCTTTCTCTACATGAACCAGACGGATCCGGACGGACAGATGAGCTGGTTCGTGGACGAGCTTTCGCAGGCGGAAGCCGCCGGCGATAAGGTGCACGTGGTGGCGCATATTCCGCCTGGTGACGGAGAGGCGCTGGAGGGGTGGTCCTTGAACTACTTGAAGGTCGTGAACAGGTAAGCGTCTTGGCGTCATTGAGAACGGGTTCGAAAAGGCCCTTTGCCCGCTAGTAGTTCCTGTCTCTGATTAGTGTGCCGCTTCGTACGGCTACCAAAGTGCGCGTATCGCGGAACTAAGGAGACTAAGGTCGGTGAAGCTCGCACAACAATCCGTTCAACCAGCTCTCGCCTACGCTAACGCACACGCAATGACGCAAGCGAGGGTTTGCTAGAGGTATCGACCGCTTGCGACTATTTGCTGGTCAGATTGGTTGGTCTGGTGTGGCTGAGCACAGTCGGAGCCGAATCCGAGTCCAAAATTTGAAACCGTGTGTGAGTATCAATCCGAGTCCTAAACATAACCGTATTACGAGGGCGAGTCCAAGCCAGGGCTGCGGGTCTCGGTCTCGGTCTCGAAAACCGAGACTCTCGGGGGGGGG
>JNEY01000051.1:230655-292382 GCA_020875895.1 Aphelenchus avenae
CCCCTTTTTTGGGGTCCAAAGGGGTATAAGCCCAAAAACTAATTTGACATTTGTGCTCAGATCACCGAGGGCTATCATTTGAGCTATTACTTGTCGTTGTGGCGTGAATTTGAAAAACCACCCATTTTGGGGGTACGACCCCCGTTTTCGGGGGTCTAAAGGGGTTTCAGCCAAAACAAATATAAACTCGTTTTATAACTTTTGAAGGGCTATCGAATGATGCCAGACTTGGGTCCGGGACTTGAAATTTTTTGAAACCGACAAACTGACGGTTGCGTTTTAGTAAGTAAGGATAAGCTTTCGTTGCGAATCGCTCTTTGCATTGGTTTTGCACACGCTTTGCTTTGGTCCATCGCGTGGCTCCACTGCTGACTTCCCGTTGATGGAGTGCCCGGGAAATGGACGCGCACACAGCGCCAAGTGTAGAGCCGCCAGCGCGAGAGACTCTCGCGGCGGCCATTGTCGCTCGGCGTCGAGTTTCTCGACGCTTTCCCGCACTCGCGTCGCGGTTCGAAAATTTCGTCGCCGTCCTTTTGTCGCGGTGCGTCCTTCCCCGACGGAGGATGTCCTATCCTCTCAGTTCTTGGTGCCCAACCTTTTGCAGAGTGGTACTTCATTTAAGCGCTTGCGCATGCGTAGACCTGCTTTACTATTGGTACTTAAACGGCTGCAAAGTACGTGTATTTGTTCTAGGTACTTGCTTAGCTTATGGCCGCTTCCAGTGATGCAAGTTTGCGTTAAACGGGACGCATCATCTTCACATTTTGATGTTGGTTCACTATGAGAAACTAAGCGCGGAAGTAGGGGACACAGATTGCAAGTAGATTTTCGGCCAGTGAAACCGTCGAGAGCCCGTAAATCTTTGCAAAAGCTCCAGGCAAAAGTGAGCGTGAACGTCATTTGCAAACGTCGTAAACCTCTGGCTTGGGTTGCGACGTTGAACTTATTTTTGTATTTTATTCAAAATTAATTTTCATATATTTTTGCAATTTTAAGGAGGACGACTCTTTGGTATTATAAATCCTTTATTTTTTAAATCATTTTGCACTTGTTATTTTCTTTCACAGACGCTTTTCCATTTGCGTCCTCCCCTTTCCGTTCG
Source organism: Aphelenchus avenae (assembly GCA_020875895.1). Classification (NCBI taxonomy): domain Eukaryota; kingdom Metazoa; phylum Nematoda; class Chromadorea; order Rhabditida; family Aphelenchidae; genus Aphelenchus; species Aphelenchus avenae. The sequence continues at coordinate 231,758 of JNEY01000051.1, forward strand.
TGTGTTCGTGGCTGAAACTTTTATGTTCCTAGAATGCCGCGCACTTTGTAATCGATGGCTTCGATTTTCCTGTTTATGTACAGCAATCGCGATGGGCCTCTACGACTGCCGCGACTGCCGGAAGGAGTTCGGCACCCCTGAGGCGCTGGCGGAGCACGTCAAGCAGCCGCACAAGCTGCCCTGCCAGCAGTGCGCGTACAAGACCACCGCCGAGAGGTGGCTCAAGCAGCACGAGCGCACGCACCGCTCGGAGTGCCTGCGGTGCGAGAAGTGCGCGTACAAGGTAAGTGCCTAATTAGCTTGCACGTCAGAACTGACAGGTAGACCCCGAGGAACCCCCCCCCCCCTCCCCCGTATCGTACTCCGTTCCGTGCTGACCTTCCCCGTACCGTTTTGCGTTCAGCAGAGTACGGCATGGAAAACGGTACGCCGAAAAAAACGGCCGTTCTTCGCGCGGTCCCCCGCTGCTAGGGCACAGACGGACGCTACTTTTCATGCCGTGCCGTACTCCTTTCCGTACCAGTATGGTATGGACCATACTGAAGCCGTTCAATGGCCCGTATTGGTGCATTTCCGGGCCGTAGCCTATTCCGTACTGCGCCAGTACGGTACGGAATGCGCCGTACCAACCCCGTACCGTCGAGTACGGTACGGAATACGCTTCTCCCCAGCTCCTTTTGTTCATCAGTTTTTCTCGTAACTCATGACTCTTTTTCAGGCGTCGACGCGCAACGAGCTGCGCCGGCACAAGCTCCAGAAGCATGGACGCGGCGCGCCGCTGCGCGGGAAGGTCGCCAAGAAGCCGCGCCCCGCTCCGCCAAAGACCGCGCGTGCGGAACGCGCGAAGAACGGCGCCCAGGTGAGTCGTTTTTGGCACTAGTAGTGGTAAAAGTAGGACTCGTAGTTGGCCGCCTGTAAGCTTGAGACTGAGAAATCCTTAAGTCATCGAGCGAAGCCCACTTTGATTTTGGTACCGAACCAGCCGAAGTATCTAGGAGCCGGAAAATGGGTCACGCACTTCACTTTTTATCGGTTTAGACCGCCTCCGCGAAGCCGAGGACCGAACTGCTGGGCTACTACGCCCTTCAGACGGCACAGGGCAGCGGCCTGGCCGCCCTCACGAACAAGTCTCTTGTTCTTAACTAGTGTTGTATTTCCCTGGGATGTATTGTTGCACAACGAATTGTATTTTAGTTGTTAATAAATGCTGTTTCAGCCGACTTTTGTCTTTTTCAGCGGTTTCTCCTGAGTGGACTGGGTGCTCCAGTCACTAGAATTATGCTCCTTGGAAAGTTGTTCCACCGACAAAAAGCTTTTTCTGTTCCCTTGCAAGTTTCTCCATTAACTTAGCAGTGTGCTCCACGCAGTACCAATTTGGTACATAATAGCACGTTAACTCCATCGAGTAGGTTCACAATGGGAAGCGCTTCTAGGCTGAGATTTGTGCGTTACCCGTTTATGCGGCTCATAGTTTACGTGTTCACTTTGCTCCAACGGAATGCTCCATTTAAATTGCTTCACGGGAGCTCCTCCACTTAGGTAGAAGTCTTGAACACGGCGGTATTCACGTAAATTTCTGGTTAATTTTCTGGTTTTGCGTGCACTCCGCTGACCTCTGGAATCTTTGGCTCCGAGAACAATCGAATTGCTCCAGTAAACTTTCCCATAGCTAAGTCGCCTCTACAGTTTTCTGTACGATAGTACATTGCTATTTTACTTCTTCTCCTTGAATTTGCTCCTTCTTCGTGACTCAAACTTTCGTTTCCCGTTGACCGGACGTCCTCGAAGCCGACGCACACGCGACGCGTGCACGCAGCGCCAAACGTGCATAGCCGCACGCGCAATGAGTCGCGTCGAGTTCCAGCGGCTACCGTACGTCGCGCGTCGCTAAGCAACGGCGGAACTCTCCGCTGCGTCCATTATCTCTCCGCTCCGCGTTTCCCGCCGTTTTCCACACTCGCTTCGGCGTTTGAAATTTTCGTTGTTTTCCATCCACGCAGTGCATCCATTCTGCGCGTGAGCTTAGGAGTGCTGGCTTCATGGCTGCAAATTAAATGAGGCTTGGGCAGTTGCAAAATACGCGTATTTTTCGTGGTTGGTTCATTGCTGAGTGTTAGCGTAATGCAGAGTTGCAGCTGACAATGCGGAAAATACCTGAATTTTTGCGAGCTTGATAGATCCAGCATGGACGTCAGTATGCAGCCCTATTATATATAGCAAATTTAGCGTTCTCCGCTAAGCATTGCACAGTGTGTTTCCTTGACGTTCTGTCATAATCCCGTTGCCGTTCATAGCAGACTTTCAGGAATGTCTTTAGTTAAAACGAACGAGTATTTCCGTCCCATTAACGCTCAGTTTTCTGATGCGTGTACTCTGCAAACTCATCGTGACCTTTCAACCTTAGGCTTGACTTTGACGGAGTTTATGAGTCCGTTTAGCCAGCGCATTAACCCGGAAAAGACACCCCATTTTTCGTCATTTATTGCTTGTTCACTTGCACTGTTTGCCTGCTGGAAGGTTTAGGATAATAACTTGCAAGCTCTGCCCAACTGGCCGTCTTTTGTAGTTCCATTTGTAGTTAAAATTGCATGTTTCTTTGCTGAGTTATAGTTAAGAGCGCTTTACACGTGCCGCAGTTGCAGTAATTTCAACAGGTGCGGCATTTTTTAACGTTCCCTATTTCAGAAAATGGCTGGCGCACGTCGAAAACAGAAGCAAGCGGATCCCGCGGCCGCACCGCCAAAACGACGCAGACGCAACGCCGCGGAGGAGACGGCGGAGACGAGTGCAGCCGACGCCGAGGAGCAGCCACAAGCCGCCGAGGAGCAGCCACAAGCCGCCGACGAGGAGCAGCAAGCTGCGGCGGACGTCGGCGACGAGGAGAACGAGGACGAGGACCTCATCAACGACATGCCCATCCCCGATCCGCCGGAGCCGTGCATGAACGCGGATGGGAGCGGCGCGCGGCTCATGATCACCAGCGTGGACGTGGAGAACTTCAAGTCCTACTACGGGAAGCAGACGCTCGGCCCCTTCCATAAGGTGCGTGGATGTTTTCATTTTAATGCGGTAGCAAAAGAGCTCGACGAGAAGCCCACCTTGGCTGCTCACTTGAGCCCATGAAGCTCATCATGCGCCCAGTTTAAGTGCGTAGCGAGCCCATGAGCCCAACTGGTCAGCTCCCAATGGGTCGCCCATGCCCGCTCATTTACCTAGCTCATCATGCGCCCATTTCAGTGCATATTGAGCCCATGAGCCCAAATACCCAGATTAAAATGGGCGCCTGAGCTACTATTATTGTTCAGCTTGATTCTGGGTTTCCTTTTGAGCCCATGAGCCCAAATGGTCAGCTCACGATGGGCGCTAGAGCCCATTCCTTTTCTCCTTAATTGTCGTACGTCTTTAGAACTTCACCGCGATCATCGGCCCCAACGGCAGCGGCAAGAGCAACGTGATCGACTCGCTGCTCTTCGTCTTCGGCTACCGCGCCGCGCAGATCCGCTCCAAGAAGCTCAGCGTGCTCATCCACTCGTCCTCGGGCCACGACGACGTCCAATACTGCACGGTCACCGTCCACTTCCAGAAGATCGTCGACCTGGTACGTTGCAACGTTACCCGCTCGGAGCTTGCGGAGGGCTTGAACTAAGCCGCTTGCATTTGATATCGTCTAAATTTGCAAACTCTGCTACAGAGTACAAAAACCTGCAAAACTGCAAAAAGAATTTGCAAATGCCGTCAATTTAAAGCGCAATTTCCTAGTGCGTACGCGTTGCAAACTCATCGCAAGATAGCAAAGTTAGTTGCAATTCTTGTTTCGTCTAAGGTTTGCAACTCAGCTAGAGTGTCCGCTAAGATTGCAAATTTTGCAAATGCCTAAAGTGATACGTTTCAGAACCGCGACGCGTACAGAGTGGTGCCGAACAGTCAGTTCTACGTCTCCAGGACCGCCTGGCGCAACAACACCAGGTACGCTCACCAAGCTGACACCTGACGTTTTCCCTGGCTCGTTTCAGCAAGTACACCCTGAACGGCGTCACGGTCAAGTTCGACAAGCTGGCGCAGATCCTGCGCATGGTCGGCATCGACCTCATCCACAACCGCTTCCTGATCCTCCAGGTACGTCCCGGGAATGCGCCTGCATCTCCGGTAAAATCTCGATTTCAGGGCGAGGTCGAGCAGATCTCTCTGATGAAGCCGAAGGCGGAGAAGGAGGGCGAGGAGGGAATGCTCGAATACCTCGAGGACATCGTCGGCTCGTCGCGGCTGAAGGCGCCCATCGAGCGGCTCCGGCGGCGCCTGGAATTCTACCATCGACAGCGTGGCATGCAGACCACCCGGTAAGCACGAACCTTCGAGAGGGCTGCTCCGTGAGGCGAGATCGTGCTGCTCTGCATGCTTGAGTGAGCTGCTCCACAAAACTCGAGCGAGGTGCTCTGGATTCACGAGCGAGATGCTCCGCATTCACGAGCGAGATGCTCCGCATGCACGAGCGAGGTGCTCCGGATTCACGAGCAAGATGCTCCGCATGCACGAGCAAGTTGCTCCGCATTCACGAGCAAGATGCTCCGCATGCACGAGCAAGTTGCTCCGCATTCTCGAGTGAGCTGCTCCGCATGCACAAGCGGGATGCTCCGCATGCACAAGCGANTTGAGCGAGCTGCTCCGCAAACAAACTGAGCGAGCTGCTAACTGAGCTGCCTACTCCATAACTTTTCTTGCATCTAAATAAACGTGTGTATTTCAGGCTGAAGCACGCCGAGAAGCAGAAAGCCGAACTGGACGGGCCGGTGAAGGACGTCATCGAGCAGCTCAAGGTGGACAACGCGATTGCGCACGTCCAGAACAAGATCCTTTCCGTGCAGAGGTGCGCTTTCATTCCATCTCGGCGTTCCACTAATCACTGCAACTTTCAGGTTCGAAACTCAGACGGAGATCAAGACCCACGAGCCGCGTCTTGCCGAGCTCCAAAAGGAGCAAGGCGAGCTCAAGGAGAAGCTCAACGTCGTGCTGCAGGCAGCCGAAGAGCGCTTGCAGTCGCGCAAGGAGCTCCAGAAGCGCCTCGACGACGCGCAGGAGAGCCAGGAGCGCGTCAAGAACGAGCTCAACGAGCGGAAGCAGGCTGCGTCCAAGGTAAAATTGCGGAAGCGTTCGCACTGTTCAAGGGACATTTTTAGTGTGATGCCGACATCAAGCGCCTGGAGGAGAAGTGCACGAAAGTGGAGCAGGACATCGGCAAGGAGGAGAAAAAGGTAAAGAAATGCTGTCATTTACCTAACTGAATCTTCTCTTCGGAGGCCGTACCTAGCTCTGCGGCGAACTCCTAACCTGCTCTATTCAGATCACCGACTACGAAAAGGCGCCCGATGCCGGCCATGCGAAAGTGGAGAAGCTGAAGGAGACCCTCGAGGAGGCGGAGGCCGACATTCAGAAGAACAGCGCCGAGGTGGACAAACGTCGGGCCAGCGTGGAGGAGCAGACCGCCGAGCAGCGGAAGCAGATGAAGACCGCCGAGGCGGAGCTGGCCAAGCGCACCGCACAAGAAGACGAGGCCGGAGGCAAGGTGCGGCATTTTACTATCCTACGACAGAGGAGAACCCCATGATGACTATTCCTCGACACGTGAGGAGCGTTTCTCCAAGCAAGGAGGAAGACGTTCCAGCCACTGAAGGACACACCATAGACTCAGAAGCGAGCCCCCCCCCCCCCCTCGTTTCGTTCTCCGTACCGTATCGACCCCCTCCCCCTGTACCGCACTCTGTACCGTACTGGCCTTCACGTACCATAGAGTACGGTACGGAGTAGGGTACGGTCCATATAGAAGCCGTACTGCGGCACCTACGAGTGCATTTTAGCCAGAGAAGGGTGTCGTACCGTACAGCGCCAGTACGGTACGGTACGAAAGCTCGTACTGTACCTGCGCCGTACCGGCCCCGTACCGTAGAATAGTGTTCGGAACCCGTTCCCGTTTAACGGCCGTTCCCGTTCCCGTTCCCCGTTTTTCACGGGAACGGGGAACGGCACGGGGGTGGTCCAGGAACGGGTGCCGTTCTTGGACCCGTTTTTTACCCATTTTTTACCTGAAAATTACGAATAATCCTAAGGGGGACCCTTTGGTGAAGAAAAAATTTGCAAAAGTAGGAATATTTTGAACAAATTTTTAACTTTTTTCTTTAAATTTTCCATTGTTTGTTCTTTTCTACTGCAAGAACCACAATACATTAAGAGCTAATGGCCAAAATGGCTGCTCTTATGAACTTTTTCAATGAAAATACGGCTTTTTAGGCGTATTTTTGGTTTGGAGAACGGGAACGGGTAACGGCCCGTTTTTTTGGCACGGGAACGGGGAACGGCACGGGTGGGTCAGCACGGGAACGGGGAACGGCACGGGTGGGTCATACCGAACACTACCGTAGAATACGGCACGCAGTACGGTACGCAATGTGGTACTGGTGTCTAAGTATAGCATATCTCTACCTCCAGTCAGTGAGGAGCGCTCCTCCTAACCAGGGGCGTACTCCTCGGCTAGTGAGGAGTACTCCTCGCAACGCGAAGATATGCATGCATGTTTAATTATTCGAATTTCAGCTGACGCTAGCGCAGGAGGAGCTCCACGGAATGCAGAACGAGGAGGAGAAGCAGAAGCGAGTGCTCGCCGGCATCAAGGACAGCCTCGTCGATGCGGAGCGCGACCTCGAAGCGAAGAAGAAGTACGTGAGGAGAGATCGAGCTCCGCCTAGCGCTTCCTTTTCGTACTTGCTCTCCGATCTGATGTGCTTTCTCCGATTGACGCTTCCGCATTTTAGGGAGCTAGCGGCGGCTACGACGCGCAAGACGACCGTGACGGGGACGCTCGAGGAGTCTCGCGCCCGCCAGACGCAGCTGCGCGAACGTGAGGCGCAACTTGCGGACCGGCAGCGCGACATTCGGCAGCAGCTCGGCGAGAAGCGACAGCAAGCGGAGCAGTCAAAGAGCGGCAACAAGATGATCGAGGCGCTCATGAAGGAGAAGCAGGCGGGACGGCTGCCCGGCATCTTCGGCAGACTGGTGCGTTTGCTTACGCTCCTTGACGCCCCACAAAAAGAGCTCATGAAGGCTGCGCGATGGGCTGCTCATTGACCCAGTGAGCTGCTCGTGAGACTGCTCAGTACAGCTCATTGTTAACCGCTCAGTAGAGCTCACTATCGCCCATGAGAGCTCGCTACAGCTCATTGTGGGCTGCCAATCCGAGCTCACTTCCGTTCGTGAGAGCTCTACTGCAGCACGTATGTGGGCCGCCCAATGAGCTTGAGCTCACTTCTGCTCCTTTTGAGCTTGTTGTTGAACCACACAGAACTGCTCACGAGGTCTCTCAAACGTCCAGTGTGAGCTGCTCCTGAGACTCCACTATTTCCATGAGAGCACGCTACAGATCGCTGTGAGCTGCGCACGAGAGCTCACTTATGCCCATGAGAGCTCACTCATGAGAGACATGTGTGAGCCGCCCAACAGAGCTCGCATCTGTTCTTTTGAGCTCCTCGTTGGGCCACAATGAGCTGGTCACGAGAGCCCTCACGCATTCACTGTGAGCTGCTCATGAGAGCTCACTGCACTGTATGAGCGGCCGAATGGGCGATGTGAGCTGCTCGCAGGCCTCTAAAAATGTCACTCGCTATAAGTTGCTCATGAGAGCCCACCGCCTCTCATTGTGAACTTCTCACTTAAGGTCGCAATTACCTCGGGTTGGCCTTTATTTACCTGCTCATTTCAGGGTGACCTCGGCGGCATAGACGCGAAGTACGACGTCGCGATCTCGACGACGTGCCCTGCGCTCGACAACATCGTCGTGGACTGCTCGGAGACCGCGGTCAAGTGCATCAACTTCCTGCGGCAGGGGAACCACGGCGTCGCGACGTTCATCGACCTCGGCCGCCAGGAGAAGCTCCGCACGCGCATGGCGAACAAGCCGAAAACGTACGGAAGTTCCCGCTTAATGACGCTCATTGGAGCGATGTTCACTGTTCATAGTCTTCTTAGTCTTCTACCGACGCTTACAATGAACTTTTAGACCGGAGAATGTTCCCCGAATGTTCGACCTGATCCGCGTGGAGGACGAGCGAGTGCTACCGGCGTTCTACTTCGCTCTCCGGGACACGCTCGTCGCGGACGACATCGACGCGGCCACGCGCATCTCGAACGCGTAAGCTTCCATGGGTGCCAGTAAGCCTCTAACAAATGTTCCGTTTTAGTGGCATCAATGGCCAGCGCTGTCGCGTGGTGACGCTCAAGGGCGAGGACGTGCAGACCTCCGGCGCGATGACCGGTGGCGGTGCGGGCACTCGCAAGTACGTGGATGATTTTTTTAATTTTATTGGTTTAATTTAATATATTTGACTTTTACGACAATTATTTTTCAAATAGTTAATTAAATTTGTTACATTAAAATTTTTAATTAAATTAACTAATAATTAATTATATAACTCCTAATTAACCGTAACCAGAAAAAGTTAAATTCATAATATAAAACAAAACTCTTTTGGCTCAAAATGACGGTGACACTTTAGGGGTCGCATCGGGCGAAGTGCGACGGTGAACACCTCGAAGGAGAAGGACAACGAGCTAGCGGAGATCGGACGCCTTGAGGCAGAGCTGAGGAAGACGGAAGAGGAGCTCGGCAACGTCCGACAGGAGCTGAACCGGGTACGGACGCCCTCCGGGTTTTCCCCTTTGCCCTAAGCCGAATGTTGCCACTTCCGGGCCAGCGCTAGGCAGGTCCTGGTCCGGTTCTGTGGTCCTGAAGTCTAGGCCCTACTCCTGGTCGTCAAAAAAATGTTGACGGTAGTTCCTGGTCCTGGTCGTTGTCCTGCGAAAAAAGCGCCCAGCCGTGTTCCGAGCTCAGCGGTTGCCCATTATCCGAGCTCCGAGCTTCCCGTTATAACCGTCCGACATGGGCGTACCGTGAAACCAGATTTTGGGGGGGGGCCAAGACATTGAGCGCCAAAATTACCCTTGGTCCCGCCTTAAGTAAAATTTTCCCCTGTTCTGCGCCGCTCCTTTTAGTTCCGGCAATGCTCCTTAGCTCCTATACAGATTCTTGGAAACAAGCTTCGCACTTTTCTCCTTCAATACGAACTCCATATTTAGGTGAATCCAGCAGTGGCGCAGAACGAGACCGAGCTCCAGCGACTAGAGCGGACGATCACTGGCGCCAACGGCGAGATTGACGTAAGACGCTGGAATGTGAAGCTTGGAGAACAAACACCTTTGGTTTAGAACCTCCGGAAGAAGATCGAGAGCTTGCGCAAGCAGGTCCGAGAGCAGGAAGCAAAGGTCGCCAGCGCCGCCGTCGACGAACGAGTCCTGGGCCAAGCGAGAAAGAAGGTCGAAGACCTGACCAAAGGTCAGCATGGCCATACAATCTAAGAGGAGCGTTCCGTCGTGGAGCAGTCTGTGGACGTGCACGGAGCACTTCGTGAGAGTGCGAGCACTCCACGAGTGTGCGTAGGAATCCCCCATGCAACTGCATGCATCATAGCACAGAGTGCATGTAGCACTCTAGTGAGTGGAGTATTTTAAGAGAGCGTGTGGAGCACGTCAGTATAGAGTGCGAAACTTTTCAGGTTGCGTGTGAGGAAAATTCCGTGAGAGTGAGCGAAGCATTTCAGGAGAATGTGTGGAGCACTCAGTACGCTCGGTGGAACACTTTAGGAAAGTGGATGGAGCAATCCATGCGATTTCGTGGGAGGCTCAATGAGAGTGCATGGAGCTCCATGGGAGAGTGCGTGAAATACTCCATTGTGGGCTGTGGAGCACACCATGAGAGGCATGAGCACTCCATGAGAGCGCATGGAGCACTACGTGAGAGTGTATGGAGCACTCCATAAGAGTGCATGGAGTACTCCATGAGAGTGTATGAAGCACTCCATGAGAGTGCATGGAGCACTCCATGAGAGTGTATAGAGTACTCCATGAGAGCGTGATAAGCCGTTCAGAAGTGCATGATACTGTTTCAGCTTTTGTGTTAGACGTTTATTTAACAACCATTTATTTCGTCTACAAGTTCCGTAATTTCAGAACGCGACGCGATCACCGCCAAGACAGACGAGCTACGGCAGCAGGTCGCGACGCTCCGCGAGGAGATCGAACGCATCCACGAGTCGGTGGTGGGCAAGTACCAGCAGGCGCTCGATGAGGCGGAAGCGAAGAAGGCCGCCACGCAGAAAGCGATCTCCAAGGAGCAGGGCGCGATCAACGCCGCGGAGCGGAACCTCAAGAAGAGCCAGACGCTGAAGGTGGACCTCGAGCGGGACCTCGTGAAGACTCGCGAGAAGCTCGAGGCGCTACAAGCGGACAAGACGACGCTCGCCGAGCGCGTCACCGAGCTCGAGGAGGACGTGGAGAGACGCTCGGTAAGGCTAGGAGCGTTCCCTCTGTCCACCGAAATTACCTTCACACGCACTACTTCATTTGCTCTATTTCAGGAAGACGTGAAGAAGGCGGACGAGGAGCTGAAGGCGGCCGCCGCCGCGGACACGGAGACGAACGCGAAGGAGCTGGAGCTCCAGAAGCAGATCGCCGAGCTCGGGCGTCAGGTCAAGGAGGTCGAGTCGGTGATCCACAAACTCGCCAGGCAGGTCGCCGACTACGACAAGCAGGTAGGCTCGGAGACGAGTTGAAGCCGACCACATAACGAAGCGGGTTTAGATCGGCAAGCTGAAGCTGCACCCGATCCACGACCTCCTGAGGGCGCCTGCGGACGAGTTCCGCACCGGCGAGAAGGAGTTCTACCTCGACGACACCTTCAACACCACGCGCGACTCGGACGACGCGATGAGCGTGGACGAGGTAGGGGCTTGCTCGGATGATAGCGGAATAATCCTTCTTATTTCAGGCGCCTGCGGAGACCATGCCCGAGCTGGAGACGTTCTCCGACGACCAGATCCGCTCCTTCGACCCGCACGAGCTGCAGTTCCGCCTCACGACGCTGAATCAGCGGAAGGCCGTCTACAAGCACGAGCCGAACCTCCGGCTCCTCGACGACTACATGGAGAAGGTGAGGAGTGAGGATTTCCCTGACGTCCGATCTTCCCGTACGATCTCGACATCCGCAGCTAGTCTCCGATTTTTTCCGACGCAGAGCTCTCCAATTCGCTTTCCGATTTTTTCGCGAAGTCTGGTTCGTGTTCCGATTTTTTCGGACATCGCAAAGCTGTCCTATTCTTGTTCCGATTTTTTCCGGTATCGCAAAGTTGACAGATTCTGTCTTCCGACTTTTTTCCGATAACGTATATCTGTCCGATTTCGTCTTCCGATTTCGTGTGATCCACCCTAACTGGATTCGTTTTAGAAGAAAAGGTTCGACGAGGAAATGGACGCGCTCGCGCAGCTGATGAGCAAGTTCAACGCCCACCGTATCTACTGCGACGGGATCCGCCGGCAGCGCTTAACGGAGTTCATGGAAGGCTTCGGGCGGATCAGTCTCGCGCTCCGCGAGATGTACCAGATGATCACGCTCGGCGGCGACGCGGCACTCGAGCTCGTCAACACGCTCGACCCCTTCGATGCGGGCATCGCTTTCAGGTGCGTTAGGGACCACTCGTCTCATTTTGACTGATGAGTCTTGAGCAGTGAGGAAGACTTACCATTAGTGAGGAGCACCCATCCAGTTGTGACAAACACACATCCATCTGTAAAGAGCACCCACGCAGCCAGGCTAAGCACCCACTAATAGTTAGGGGCACTCAACAAAAGTGAAGAGCATCCGTCCAGTGGTGAGGAGCACCCATCTCTTAGTCTTTAGCACCCGTTCAGTACTGATGAGCACGCATCCAGTGGTGAGGAGCACCCATCTCTTAGCCTGTAGCGCCCGTTCATTGGTGAGGAGCACCCATCCAGTGGTGAGGAGCACCCATCCCTTAGTCTGTAGCACTCGTTTAATAGTGAGGAGTACGCATCCAGTGGTGAGGAGCACCCATCTCTGAGTCTGTAGCACCCGTTCAATAGTGAGGAGCACGCATCCCGTAGTTAGAAGCACTCATTCGGCCATGCTGTGTACCCAATAAGAGTGAGGAGCACTCATCAGTAGTAAGTGCACCCATCCAGTGGTCAGGAGCACCGATCAGGTTCGCTAGTAAGTGAGGACACGCATCTATAGTGAGGGCCCACTTAGAACTCTATAGCGAGGAGCACTTATCCGCACGCTGACCTTAGCTCATTTTTAGCGTCCGCCCGCCGAAGAAGTCCTGGAAGCAGATGACAAACTTGTCGGGCGGCGAGAAGACGCTCGCTTCGCTGGCTCTCGTCTTCGCGCTGCATTCCTACAAGCCGACGCCGCTCTACGTTATGGACGAGATCGACGCGGCGCTCGACTACCGGAACGTCTCCATCATCGGCCACTACGTCAAGGTGAGGTTTCATCCGGCTGATCGATAATAATGGGACATTTGCAGGAGCGAACCGCGAACGCCCAGTTCATCATCATCTCGCTGCGCAACAACATGTTCGAGCGCGCGGACCGCTGGGTGGGCATCTGCAAGGTGAAGGACTGCACGCGGAACCACGTCCTCGACGCGGCGTACGCCGAGAGCAGCTCGGACGAGGATAGCGACGCGGAGAGCGACTCGGAATAAGGCGCGAGCGGAACGGTACGACCCTGTGCCGACTTATGGAGGTCCACTGGACCGCACCGAAAGTCCTCTCGTCCACATTGGGAGCTCGGTGGGCTTCAGAGCGGGGCAGGTCCCGGTGTTGTGGCCCTTGTGGTCTGGATCCTGGACCTGACACTCAGAAAAAAGTGCCCGGACCATCAGCTTGCGCCGCCCAGAGGTGGACCACCAGGACGGCCCTGGTGATCCTAGCCTGCTAGACCGGTGGCCCAACGTATCTTCTGGAAATGGCGCCCGCCCGACATGACCATCTTCGTCCGTGGCGCACTTGCCCAGTTGTCCCGGAACCACAATAGTCAGCCTGGATCTGGACCATCAGTGACCACCATGAGACGTGGGTCCGATGAGCCGCTTGAGGACTGGTACCATCCTGGTTCCTGAAACGACCCTGGTTCACTGAGACCCCTGGACCGCCACGATTGTTTCCCTGGACCCCTGGACCGCCGCGACTGTTCCAGGACCGCCTGGATTTTTAAAGCTCGGGACTGCCTGGAAACGTACTGGTTCGAGAGGCTCTCCTGGTCCTCGTCGTCAAAATTAATTTCATCGGACAGGTCCTGATTATGGTGCTCGGAAACGAATGTGGCCAACTCTGGTCGGCACGACTTTCCCATAATAATGCCCTCTTTCAGGCAGTCCAATGACCGCGAGAGGTTCCCCGACGCAATGCCTTTTTCCACTGCCACGTTCATCTGTCACGTTCCCAGCATTACGACCTCGCTCAGATCCAATTGTATTTTGTGTCCCGCGCATGCCACTCACTTAACACACATTTATTGTAAAGATGTCTTTTACCGCATACGCAGAATGTACCCTACTCGCGAGCGGTGTTTTCCCAAATGCAATCTGCCTTTCCTTTGTTGTGCTTTTATGGAATCCACGTTGTCTCATTGCCTCACTGTTGATGGAAGATGTTGCGGCGTACGGTTTACTTGCGGGAATAAACACTTACTAGCGGAGCGTGTCTGAAACTTTTGCGGCCATGGACGAAACTGTTCCTACTGGGAAAAATTAAAATAATTTTTCCCCTGGCGTTTACGACTCAGTAACTGAGCCAGTATAGTGTGTACTAAAGCGTCTTTGAGCAGCAAATCGCTAGGCTGAAAAATGGGCCCAGTCTGAAAAAATCCCTTCCTCCCGCTCTGCTCACTTTCCATTTTAGCGCATGGAGTGTGGCTTTGAAACTTTAGGGCTTTCGCTTCGTGCGACATTATGCAATTTTCTTAGGTGCATTAAGTGCGCAAGAACCTGTACTAGAGTATTCATCGTATTACCATCTTCCATTACGCTTCAGTTCTCATGCTATACCAATGCGGTATGTTGTTGGCTATCACTGTAAGGGAAATAATTTTGGCTTACGGGCAAAGCTTTCTCGGTGTTATAGAACACGGGTCATTCTGGGTGGGTGGTCAATTAGGGTAACCATGGAATGTAACAATGCAGTCCGTGATCATGTTCGCAAATGTGGTTCGTGAGTACGCATGCACCAGTGGTCCGGGAACACACTTGCAAGCGTGGCAAGTGACTATGCTTGCTAATGCGGTCCGTGGCCAAGTTTGCAAATGCGGGCTGGCAAATGCCAGTGCGGTCCGTGACCACTCTTGTGCCAGTGCGGTCCGTGACCACGCATGCAAATGCGGTCCGTGGACAAGGACAGTGCGGTCCGTGACCACACATGCAAATGCGGTCCGTGGCCAAGTTTGCAAATGCGGGCTGGCATATGCCAGTGCGGTCCGTGGCCACGCCATCCACTGCGGTCCGTGACCACGCTTGCAAATGCGGGCTGGCATATGCCAGTGCGGTCCGTGCCACGCCATCCACTGCGGTCCGTGACCACGCTTGCAAATGCGGTCCGGCATATGCCAATGCGGTCGGTGACCACGTTTGCAAGTCCGATCCGTGACCACGTTTGCAAATGCGGGCTGGCCTATGCCAGTGCGGTCCTTAACCACGCTTGCAGATGCGGTCTGGCAAATGCCAGTGCGGTCCGTGACCACGCATACAATTGTGGTCCGGCATTGCCAGTGCGGTCCGTGACCACGTTTGCAAATGCGGTCTGGGATATGCCAGTGCGGTCCGTGACCACGCCATCCACTGCGGACGGAGACCATGCATGCAAATGCGGTCCGAGACCACGCTTGCAAATTTGGTCCGGCATATGCCAGTGCGGTCCGTTACCACACTTGCAAATGCGGTCCGTGACCACGCTTGCAAATGCGGTCCCGCATATGCCAGTGCACTCTAGGACCCCAGATTCCTTTGCGGTCCCGGACCACGCATTCGACTGCGGTCCAGGACCACACATTCCATTGCGGTCCGTGCCAAACATTCCATTGCGGTCCCGGACCACGCATTCGACTTCGGTCAAAGACCACACGTTTCATTGCGGTCCGCAGCCATGCCGTCCACTGCCATTTGGGACCAAGCATGCAAATGTGGTCCGGCATACGCCAGTGCGGTCCGTCACCACGCTTGCAAATGCGGTCCGGGACCACGCTTGCAAATGCGGGCTGGCATGCCAGTGCGGTCCGTGACCACGTTTGCAAATGCGGGCTGGCCTATGCCAGTGCGGTCCTGAACCACGCTTGCAGATGCGGTCTGGCAAATGCCAGTGCGGTCCGTGACCACGCATACAATTGTGGTCCGGCATTGGCAGTGCGGTACGTGACCACGTTTGCAAATGCGGTCTGGGATAAGCCAGTGCGGTCCGTGACCACGTTTGCAAATGCGGTCCGTGACCCAGTTTGCAAATGCGGTCCGTGACCAAGTTTGCTAATGCGGTCTGGCATATGCCAGTGCGGTCCGTGACCACTTTGAAAATGTGGTCCGTGGCCATGCTTGCAAATGCGGTCTGGCATATGCCAGTGGGGTCCGTGACCACGCACACAATTGTGGTCCCGCATTTGCCAGTGCGGTCCGTAACCACGTTTGCAAATGCGGTCCGTGACCTCACTTGCAAATGTGGGCCATGACCACGCTTGCAAATACGGTTCGCGTCCACGTACGTCAGTGCGCAGCGGTGTCCCGCAGTAATGGTGCGGTGCAGGCAATAACACGTAACTCTTCATGGTCCCGGACCGCGCAAGCTAACCCGATGAAGCATTTTGGTCGGACCGCGCAGATAATGTCCAAGCGACTTGTGTTGCTATTATCAGCGCCAGGTCACTCTTCTGAACGCGGATGCGCAATGCGATAATTCATGCGAAGGGTAAACAGCGACGACTTACGCGCAAATGCGCACCAATAACATGTGCTTCCGGAGCGTACAAGTGGAAATTAGCGCACCCTCTTGTCGCCCACTTCGCGAAAAGCTATTTTTGCGTACTTTGAACTTGCGCAGGCTAAGGCATCGTGTTCCCTCCGAGCGGTGGCACTCAGCCTTTACCTTTGCCACTACTCGCGGCTTAGCGCAACGATTAGAGTACCAAGGACAGCCATCTGTCAAGCGGCACTGAGGTAACGCCAAAGCGTCGACGACGTGACATCCGATAAGAAGCGTGATGCGCCATTGACAGGCATTGACCTTTGCTCATTTTCGCGCACACGTAAACATTCTTCCGCCGACAACTTCCGATAAGCGCTCCGAATGCGCTTCCGATAAGGTTCCGAATGCGCAAGTGCATAGCGCTGCTTGACTGATTACCCTTTGCGATTTCTTTGCGCGCAGCTGCGCAATAGCCATCACGTAGCGCGGTATGTCAAGGTGCCCTGCGCAAAGCTATCACTCTGCGCATGTACCCGGCGCGGCATCTGATCAAGTGCAAGGCCAAGTGCGCCACTGAACATGATCCGAGAGCTGATTACATTGCGCAAACCGTTCGCTGACGTCGCAGTAAGGCGAAATCTAGCCTCATTTGACACTCTCTAGACAATCACTAACTCGTAGGCGACAAGATTCCGATAGTCTCTCTAGTGCTACTGAAAAACTAGCTCGGCAAACGTCGCTTAACTCGAATTTATAGTTTACTGTAACAGGTGGCCGACTGCTGGGTACAGTAAATGCTACTGTAACTGACGGCCGACTGCAAGGGTACAGTAAATGTTAGAGCAGCAGTGGCGCATTTACTGTACTAGTCTGACGACATACATGTCGCGCCGTAATGTGAGAGGATGACGCCGCCTAACGGCATCCTAACCGCTTTGAGATGTAAACTTCAGAAGATCTCTAGCAGCCAACGGGTCCGTATTGGCCCATAAACGTCCTGAATGAGCTTGAGAAACATTCCCCATTCCCGGACGCATTTTGCTCTGTTCCACCAGCAGTTCGGGTCCTCTGGGAGCGTACTGAAATTGCGCAAATTCCTGTGATGGCTCGGACCATTTTCGACACGTTCCTTGGCGGTTCTTCCCGTGCCGTCCGCTGCGCCGTGTGAGCAAAACATGCGACACTAAAAACGGCATGACATAGAACGCATCATTTTATGGCGCCGTGCCGGAGCCCTCCCGTGCTGACTGCCACCGTGCCGTGATCATGACAAAACGGCACGGGGCGTGCCACGACGCCGCGCCGTCCCTAAAAAAATACACTTTACTCAGGTGGCGCGTAAATTAACCTATGTTATCCCAAATACATGCACGTTGTGTTCCATTATTGGCTTTTAATACGCTGTAGGCAGTTGCATGCTGATTCATTCACTGTTAGGTGGCGCCTCTATGGCTCATTGAAAGCAACTATGAATCGTCGATGAATGTCATTGAGTCGCCTTTTGTGCACGCTTCCCTTGCAGCGCACGCTAGGTTCTCCGCCTAGTGCTCTCGGAAAGGTCGGCATGCCGGCAGGTTGCTTCGGACGGTCTTAGTTCGCAGTGCTTGCGGGCTGCTGCCGCGTTCGCCACTTCGCTGGCCAGCGCTCTCTCTCCCCTCATCATCCTCCGCCCCACTCTCTCGAGCGCCCTGTGCGCGCAGCGCTGCACGGGACGCGAATCTCTTTCTGTCGCGTTTCTTCGCCGCGAACGCTGCCTGACAACTCCACTCTCTGAGCTAATGCTCTCTGCGGGCGCCGGTGTTTTCCGCCAGCGGCAGACGGCGGCGGCTTGCCGGCCGGTCGACTGATAGCCACCGACGTTCACTTTGGCTTGCGTGTAGCGGCGGCGGCCGGCGTCCATCAGTTCCGAGCGCTATTGACCATACGCTTTCGGAGTTACTGAGCCCCGAGTTAATTGAGTTCGCGCATTTCCCGAGCGACTAGACGAATATTTTGCGCATAGCTTCCGAAATTAGCGCTGTAAGGACGCGCTTCACGCAGCCCACCGCCGCTTTACTGTAATTGCTTGTTTTTGGCTGTTACTGACGTTGCTAGTTTACTGTAACAGACGGTGATACTGTAAATGCCAGCCGAGTGCCGACTGAGTGCTGTCTGCTGGGGTACAGTACCTAAATGGTACTGCAGTTGCGGCGCATTGACTGTACTTAGTGTGGCAACATAGGTACGTGCCATGCCTTAATTTGGGGGATACCTCAGCCATTACGCTAGAGTCCCGGCTGTCGTGACCTTCCATGCGGATCGCTGCAAGAACTGTGTCGGAATGAGAAGCATTTTCTTAGCTCTTACTAAAGTTGCCCCGCTTAAAAAGCGAGCGAACGGCGCTTGTTTTCGTCGCGCAGCAGCGAACAGCGCACCTATTCGCTGCACTGTTTATCCATCATATTTTCAGAGCTAAATGACTCAAATTTGTCACGCGTTCCTTGCGTGCGCGCCACGATAAATGTTGCGGAGCCTAACTTCTTACGGAATTCCCTTTGGACTTTGAGTCTCAGACCGCACGTGATGTGGAAAGCGCATGCGCATTGCGCGAGTAAACCGCGTTTAATGCGCATTCCTGGCGCCATAAAGTCGCGCTTCGCGTAGCTTAACGCCGCTTTACTGTGAGCGCTATTTACTGTAACAGACGGTGCTACTGAAAGTGCCAGCTGCTAAACAACAGCAAGCAGCCGGCTGCGAAAGTACAGTAAATGCTACTGTAGTAGCGGCGCATTTACAGTAGAGTTCTCTGCTCTACAATCCCCGCCGAAAACATCCCGGTTTCCCATTTATAGATTTCTGGTCACCTTTTGTAATAACGGCGGTCCATAACCGCCGCTGTAAGAGTGCTCTTTTTTCCATGATTCCCGCGTTACGTAGCGTGCCTGCAGAACATTCCTTGCGTGCGAGGGACTCCGAATGCGTCTAGCCGAGGGAGCGCACATTTTGCTATTGCAAATAGTATCAGCTCATTCTTTCGAAATTTACTTGAATATTCCGAGAGAATCACTTTCGCTTCCTTGGCATTTGTCGAGCATTGCGTGCACGGACTTGATCATTTTTATGACGGTCATTTTTTAGCTCTTTGACGGGGTCTTCACTCGGCTCGGGCACAGAGAAATGGCAAACGTGGAGTCGGGCGTATTCGTAAGTTTTCTAAAACGATTACGAGCTAATTTTATGTTTTTACTTTTTATTTAATTTTGTATATTTTTACATTTTACCCACAAATTTAATTTTTAATAAATAATAAATTTATAAGCAAAATTTATTTTATTATTTAATGACCGTCGAACCTGCTAAAATGTGTAAATAGGCCAAAGAAATTCCTTGAAGTTTCAGAAGCACGCAGAAATACGCCTTAATTTTACAAGTTCTGTACCAGTGTTTCTCTTATAATTTAGCTCAAACATGTTGCCCTGGTTATGCCACGAAGCACATTTCAGGTGAAGCAGCCGGCGTCAACACGAGGCCGTCGCGAGGCGGGCCTGGCGAGCGTCTTCCCAATCAGCGTGAAGCCGGGCGCGGTCGCGCACCGCTACGAAGTGGACATCGTGCGGACGGTGTCGAAGCGCGACGGCCGCGCCGTCCAGGAGACGCTGCTGAAGCCGGCGGCGGACGAGTAAGTTCCACCTAGCCAACTAGTGGACACGGCTAACGGGTCGATTTCAGTGGCCGCAAGGCGTCCCTCACTCGCGTATGCTATCACATGATGGAGCTGGCCTACGACATAGCGGAGTGCTTCGGCATGGAGCCGGATGCGAGGATCGTGTACGACAACCGGAGGACCCTCTACGCATCCGAGCCCATCCCGATCGTCGGGCCAGAGGTAAGCGGAGCGCGGTCTCCAAGCACAGAGGGAGTATGGAGCACTCGTACGACTGAGCGGAACACATCCTACTGAGGGGAACACTAATCAGAATAAGTGTACCTTGCATGCGAGTGAGCGGACCACGCATCCCGTGAGTGCAGCACGCATCCGAGTGACTGGGGAACCCGTGCCGAATTAGTGATGGGACGCATCCTAATGAGGGGACAACGCATCGAACGAGTCTGATGCATCCTAGCGAGTGAAGCACAATCCTATATAATAATCGGGAAGCGTCGGTGGGTATGTACGTCACACTTTTCAGTTTTCGGTTTTTCCGCGGGTTTTGGGCCGAGATTTTGGGCCCCCGGGGGGTTTTCGAGCATCCTGAGCACGAAAATAACAAAATTGGAACGATCTGAGCACACTGGAACATCGTTCCGGTACGATGTACCGAAAAATGTTCCAAGCGTATTTCGGTCTGATTTTTGCTCGCGGGGGTTTTCGACCACGCTGATTACGAAAATGACAGAATTGGCACGATCTGAGCACACTGGAACATCGTTCCGGTACGATGTACCGAAAAATGTTCCAAGTGTATTTCGGTCTAATTTTTTGCCCACGGGAGTTTTCGACCACGCTGATCATGAAAATGACAGAATTGGAACGATCCGAGCACACTGGAACGTCGTCCCGGTACGATGTACCGTAAAATGTTCCAAGCGTATTTCGGTCTGATTTTTGGTCATCGGGGGGTTTCGACCACGCTAATTACGAAAATGACAGAATTGGAACGACCCGGGCACATAGGGACATCGTTCCGGTACGGTGTACCGTAAAATGTTCCATGGTATTTGGGTCTGATTTTTGGACATCGGGGGGTTTTCGACCACGCTGAGCATGAAATTGGCGCTATTGGTGGAACATCTTTTTTCGGAATGCGGAACACCGGATTTTTGCCCTAGGGTGTTTTCATGGTCGCTGAGTCCGAATTTGGTTTCGGATTCGGTATGTCTGCCTTCTGAGCTACTGCGGGACATCGACGACAACGTTCTCGAAGACGTCAATTTCGATGAAGCGGATTTCTGATGCGATTTATGCGCACACATGTCATTGGCATGCTATGACAGTGCGTCTACATTACCAAAGTTTGTTCTTACGAAGAGTGCTTCGCGCGCGCGAAGCGCGCGCAAGCACTCGTTCCGAATGAGCGCAACGCGCATCTAAGTGGACGAACCAGAAATTTGATTGAGTTTAGCACGCATTCTCTGAGTGGAGCACGATTCCGAATGAGTGTAACATGTAGTCTCAGTGGGCGGATCACACTTACGAATGGGTGTAGGACGCATCGTAGTGAACGGACCACGCATCGAATGAGTGTAAGACGCATTATTGTGAGATGGAGCACTGATCAAAATGAGTGTCCCACGGGTTCTAGAGAGCGGGTTATGCGTCATGAAAGAGTGGCGCACTCTTCCGAACGAATGCATTAGGCATCCTAGTGAGGGAGTGTATGGAACAAAAGCATAGAATTGTGGAGGTGTTCACCGAACTCAGCACTGTAGACCGGTCCACTAACACACAGTTGAAAGTAAACCACACTCACCCACGCTTTTAGGCGCAGGTGCACATTATTCCGAAGGACGTCGCGCCGGAGATTCTCGCTGAGCTCGGCACCTTTACGCAGATCAGCGTCGTCATCAAGCCCAACGGCACGCTGGACCTGACGGACCTCAGCCAATACGCCAGGGAAGCAGTAGCCCAGAGTGAGGACCGTTCCCTGCGGCAATTCTTCGAGATGCTCTTCTCGATGTTCGCCATGTTCACGTAAGTTTGGCGATAGAACTGGCTTCCACTACGGTGATGGAGCGGAGCCACTGCGGAAGTGGCGGAGTGTGCTGATCCACTAAGATGGAGTGGCTCCACTTCCCAAATGGAGGTGCTCCATTCATGGGATGGAGTGGCTCCAGTCCACAAGAGGAAAGGCTCCGCTTCCCGAAGGAGGGACTCCATTCCTGGGATGGAGTGGCTCCACTTTCCGAATGCAGGTGCTCCATTCCTGGAAGGAGTGGCTTCAGTCCACGGATGCCGTGGCTCCGCTTCCCGAATAGAGGGACTGGAATGGGCTGGCTCCACTTCCCGAATGGAGGGATCCACTCCCGGGGATGGAATCGCTCCAGTACACGGATGCAATGGCTCCACTCGTTGGATGCTTCACTGAATGAATGGCTCATGTCCCCGGATGCAGAGGCCTCCATTCTCAGGATGGACTGACTTCACTCCCATGATGTAGTGGCTCCACTCCAGGGATGGAGGGGCTCCGTTCCCTGGATGTAGTGGCTCCATTCCCTGGATGGAACGAGTCCATTATGTTAGACTGGTCATGTTCACCTGACACGTTTAGCGAGACCTATTCGCCGGTCGGCGGCTCGAGCAAGCTCTTCTTGAAGGACCCGGCGACCTTCAAGCGCATCGGCAACGGCATAGTCCTCCGGTCGGGCGTCAGCAAGGGCGTCCGCATCATCGAGGGCGCCGGCCAGATCACTCCCGCACTCGTCGTCGACGGTGAGTCTACACTTGCACAGCTCAACTGTAACATTTTGATTTTAGTAAAAACGTGCGCGTTCTTCGCGCCGCAGAGCCTCCTCACGACGGTAATGGAGATGTGTCGTGGCGGCGTACCTCCGGCGGGCAGCCCCGAGTGGGACCGTGTCCTCCATTTGCTTCGAGCTAGGCGCTTTTACTTAGCTTTGGCCTACTTCCCTTCTTAAATCGCTCCATGGAAGGCTTACCCGCGGTGCTGCTCTTGTTGGAGCAATGCCCTCCTCCTCTCTCAAGGAGGAGCCGTGCTCACTGCTTAACATATGTCTTGGAGCATGCGAAGTCCATAAGCGCTCCACTCTCATGGAGGATCCCGTCCTTATCTGAGCCTTTAATGTTTCATGGTTTTAGACGTCCGCGTCGCCGTCAGCTATCAGCCCTCGCGCACGTTCACCATCCGCGGCTTCACCACGCAGCCGGTGGAGCAGATCACGTAAGTCAGTCGGACCATCCGCCTTCTGACTAACGCTCTTAGAATCGCATCCGCCGACGGCAACCAAGTTAGCCTGGCGCAGTACTTTGCGACGAAGCCCGCCAATCGCGTCAAGCTTAAGTGAGTTTAATGCACTAAGCCATTCGGTCGCATTCGAACTGTAAAATTTTAAAAATTTCGTAAAGTCTCGAAATTATTAAAAATTTAATTATATGTTTATTTTAATTATTAGACATCTAAAAATATTTTTTTTGAAAAATTAAATAAATATAGAAATTAAATTAAAATTGGTCACAGCTCGGTCTTATGCAGTTCCGTTATTCGTGGGCCCAAACCGACGTTTTAGCTACCTGAAAGCACCGGCCGTGATCCCGGACCTGCCGTCGCCCGCCGGCATGGAGAAGCCGAGCTTCCCGATCGAGGTCCTCAACATTCTGCCGGACCAGCGCGTCCCGCTGTGCAAGATGAACGAGCACCTCTCGAGCACTCTGCTGACGGTAAGCCATTTGACGGACCTGAGGGGCAAGTGCGCCACCATCATTGATGCTCGAGCGTATTAGAATGAGTTCCTCGCAGTTGGAGGAGCACAGTTTTACTGAAGCTGGAGGAGCTCTCCTCGCAATTTAGCAGAGTATTCCATGCTGAATGGAGACAGCTCCAAGCTGGTTGTAGCAGTGCTCTAGGATGGTTAAAGGAGTGATCTACTCTAGTTGGTGGTGGGCTGCTCCATGCTCATTCATTGAGTGCTCCAACCCTGCACAACGGGCCTTCAACTCGAGGCCCGGCCCGGCCCGCGGGCCTCAAATCAAGGCCCGGGCCCGGCAGACAGCGGGCCCGCGATGAGCACTCAGTGCTCATCGCCGGTTAGAGGAGTGTTCCATGCTGAATGGAGACTGCTCCAAGCTCGTTTGAGGAGTGCTCGATGCTAGCTTGATGAACGCCCATCACCGGTTAGAGTTGTGAGTAGTGCTCCTTGTAGGTTAGACGAGCGACCCGAACCTGTTAAAGAGTGTTACGTGCTAAATGGAGGGCTGCTCCACGCTTGTTGGAGGAACACTTCAGGTTGGTTGGAGGAGTGCTCCACAGTCTTGCTAATGCACGATAGTGATGAGTGCGCAACACTTTTGTAAAGTGCCACATGAGTGCTCCTCAGTGTCCGGAGGAGTGCTCCATGAAGCTTGTGAGGAATGCTTTCGGCCCTTGTCTTGGGCACTCCTCGGGCTAACAACGGGCTATCCCTCACAATTAAGGAGTGATCCATAAGCTCAGTGAGAGCTCTCCGCACTAGCAACACAATGCTCCTTTAGGCCAACTCCATCCTGCCGGCCGAGCGCTACACGCAGACGCTCAAGCACTGCCAGAGCCTGTGCCTGTTCGGCCAGGAGAATCCTATCATGGAGGGCTTCGGCGTCTCCATCGACAGCAGCGCAAACGGCGTAAGCCCTCCCACGAACTTTTGCCTCTCCTCAACTGGAAATTCAGGTCTCCATGAAGGTCCGCGAGCCGCCAGTGCTCCAGTACGAGAACGAGCAGGCGGTCGTTGTGCCGACAGAGGTCAGTGGAGCTCGTCGGAAAGCTCCAACTCCATGCGTTTTTGCTAAATCTTTTGCTTTTTAGGCCAGTTGGCGCCCATCCAACCGAGTGCGCTACTCGCGCACGATGGAGGAGCCCATCAAGTGGGTCGTGCTGTGCTCAGCGTACAATGCGCTAGTCGTAAGGTGAGTGAACGCGTGCCTCGGAGCGAGAGTGGCCTAGCCGGCTCCACACTCCTCGCCCACGCATGGCCGCTCCTCGCTTTGTCATGAGTGCGCCTCACTTGCGTTTGTAGCTCGTCAGTCCTTTGACGTTGGTCCACAGCTTTTCGGATGGGTACTCCTAATGCTTGGACTAGGGCGGGCAGGTCCTGGTCCTGACGCTAGCCCTGATCCTGTGGTCTCGGTCTTGGTCCTGGCCGCCAAAAATCCATTGGGCTGGACCTGGTGCTAGTCCTGATCGTGTGGCCCTGGTTGGGCTTCGGCACCCGTACAGTCCTGCAGGCCGTTCCCGTACCGTATTTTACGGTACGGCTACTAGTACGGCTGGGGTAAGCAAGTACGATTCCCTTTAACGTGTGCTCTTCGACCCTCGATGGGTGCCCCTAAAACTTCATGGGTGGCCCTGAAACTTTTGACGGGTCATCTTCAACCATTGAAAGTCGCTCCTCCCGAAAGCCTGATGGGTGCGCAGTACATTATGCTCCTCCAGTCTACAATAGGCTCAGACTCTAGTTAGCTTCTCCTCACTGTTGATTCTCCTCATCCTCAGTTTTGGACACGCGCTCCTCACTCTTGTATGGACACTCGTCACTCTTTGGGTTTGAGCTCTCGCAGGCTTCACTGGACCCTTCTCCTCCTTCTAGACGTAGACTCCACGTGGCTCGCTATTTCGTGCGCTCCTCGCTGTCGTTCCTTCCTGACGCGATCCTAGACTTGGACGATACACCCCCCGTACCGTACTCCGTACCGTACTGACCCTCCCCGTACCGTACTCCGTACCGTAGAGTACGGTACGGAATACGGTACGGCCCGTATTGAGGCCGTACTACGGCCCGTACTAGTGCATTTTTAACCGGAAAGTCATGCCGTACCGTATTCCGTACTGAGCGTGACCCCCCGTACCGTACTCCGTACCGTAGAATACGGTACGCAGTACGGTACGGCCCGTACTACGGTACGGTCGTCCAAGTCTACGCGATCCTCTCAATCACCGAAAAAAAGCTTTCAGGCGCTTCACCGAGCGGTACGTGAAGATGGCGACCGACAAGGGCATGCCGTTCGGAAACGCCGTCTTCGTGAATTTCGACAGCAGCAAGCGCAATCAGTTCGAGGATCTCTTCCCAAAGTTCTACCGCGACGGGGTCCACTTCGCGATGCTCGTCGATCCGCGGACCGTGACCAGCCACGGTATGACTCCGAATATATTTTTATAATAACTTTTTACGTCCAAAAACTTTGATGAAAGCTCGAGTTTTAAACTAAACCATTCGCTCACCAATATATTTTGAGGTTGCTTGCTACGTCTTTAAATCACCTAATTTGATTGATTTTAAGAATTCAATTCGTTTGATTAAATTTAAAAAATTAAACGACGCTGATTAATTTAAAAATGAATTCATTTAAATATTGTTTCATAAATAAATTCATTTGTTTATCTAAAAAATTACTACTAGTTTATGAACGTTTATTCCCGAATTTTAAAGTGACCGAGAGGCCTTTCAGACTCGCTCAAGTACTACGAGCGCCATAGCCAAGTGATCACGCAGCACGTGACGCTGGAGAAGGCGCGCGACGTGGTCGAGAAGAACCAGAACCAGACGCTCGCGAACATCGTCAACAAGTCCAACTGCAAGCTCTTCGGGCAGAACTACGTGCCCGTCATGCACCACCTGAAGTGGGTCCCCCTTGAGGTTCTGCTCCAACTCCAATGTGCGCGTTTAGGGAAGAGTACCGTCTGGAGAACGGCGTCTTCGTGCTCGGCTACGACGTAAACCACCCGACCGCGATGAGCAAGCAGGACCTGGCCCGTCTGCGTCAGCAGGGCGTCCACGCAGTCGCATTCGACCCGTCCGTTGTCGGCGTAAGTGCTTTACTCTTATTTTCAGCAGTGCTCCAGCATTGCCCATCATGTTGGAGCTGAGTGCTCCACTCATTTTTGGAGGCATGCTGATTAAAGATCCGCAACTGGCACTCGCACCGTACTGACCCACCCGCACGGTACTTGAATGAATCAGCACTAAAGGTCGGCAACCGCACAGGTGGTACGGTCCGTACAGTACGGTACGGTGGTACGGCACGTACTCCGTACAGTACGGTACGGCCGTAATGCGGTACGGTACGGCCGTAATGCGGTACGGTACATTGCTAGTACGGACCGTACTACAACCAAATATCGAGAAAACTGGAGCCGTACCGTGCTCCGTACTGGCCGACCCACCCGTACTGTACTCTGTACCGATAGCACGGCAGTACGGTACGGTAGGGCCGTACCACCTGTGCGGGTGCCGACTTTAATGCTGCTGCGCTAAGGAGCTCAATTATCCTTGGATGGAGCGCTCCACTCGCGTAGCTTTAGTGCTTCACTCATGTGGTGGAGTGCTCCACTAAGCTGGTGGAGTGCTTTACTAATTTTGGGTGCGTCCTTGGACTGCTCCACTGAAACTAACTGGGATACTCCATTACACCTGCCTGGAGAGATAGGAGTGCTCCTCTCAGCATGACTATCGCTTCCGTTGGCGGGAGCGCTTCACACTTTTGGTAACTGCTCCGCTCCCCATGAAGGGAGTGAGTGGTACCGGTCAGCTTGAATAGAGTGCTCCGCACGCTTAGACTTAGCTGCTCCTTCATCTAGTTGGAGTGCCCCGCTCAATTAAAGGAGTGAAGCTTCCCGCTAGAGTCTTTCGTATCGCATTACATTACACTACGACTTTCAGTTCGCCGCGAACGCCACCGCCGACCCGAACACATTCGTCGGCGACTTCTTCTTCCAGGAGGCGCGCCGCGAGGAGCTGGACGCAAAACAGCTGGCGGAGAAGGTCGTCGAGGCACTCGAGCTGCTCGCGATCAAGCGTCCCCAGCACAAGGCGCCGAAGCTGATCGTCGTGGTCCGCGATGGCCTCTCGGAGGGCCAGTTCAAGATGGTATGTAGAGCTTCGCTAACTCACCGCTAACGTGGTGGAATGCTCCACTCATGTTGGAGTGATCCATTCAAATGGTTAACTGCTCCACGCAAATGGTGGAGTACACCTTTCGGTTAAATGAAGCGCTTGCCTTGGGCCCTCACACATTGTGCGGAGTAAAGGTCGGCAGTCGTACAGCATGTACGGCCGTACTGTACCGTACTCCGTACTGTATGGTACGGAGTACGGTACGGCGTGGGTCAGTACGATACGGAGTACGGTACGAGTGGAGGTCCAGTACGGCATAACGGTACGGCTTCGATTTTCTGGCATTTTATAACGAGAACGGGCCGTACTACGGCCGTACCGTACCGTATTACGGCCCGCACCGTACTCCGTACCGTACTGTACGGAGGGGGCCAGTACGGTACGGAGTATTGTACGGAGGGGGTCAGTAAGGTACGGAGTACGGTACGGAGGGGGTCAGTAAGGTACGGAGTATTGTACGGAGGGGGTCAGTAAGGTACGGAGGGGGTCAGTAAGGTACGGAGTACAGTACGGCTGCCTACTGCCGATCCTTAGTGTGGAGCGCTGCTTAAAGTGCTCAAATTTTAGGCTGTCGATCGGGAGCTTCTGGCCATTCTGGAGGGCTGCGAGCGTTACCAGGCCGACTACCGCCCGCGTATCGTCTTCATCGTGTGCACGAAGCGCCATGACAAGCGCTTCTTCCGGAACGTCAACGGCCGCCTCGAAAACCCGCTCCCGGGCACGGTGGTCGACGAGAACGTCGTGCGGCCGGACGTCAACGAGTTCTTCGTGCAAGCCCACAAGCCGCTCAAGGTAAGACACATTATTTATTTCTGTTTGAAAAATTGTTGTATTATTAAAAATTCAAAATGTGACAATAAGTAAAAATTGAAATAAAATGAAAAGCACATTTTAAAATTATTTTTATTAAGGCGTATACGTTTTTAGACGTATTTTCGATAAAACAACTTCAGCTAAAAATCCTTGAACTTAATCCTTGATTTTTAGGGCACTTCAAAGTTCGTGCAGTACTCCATGCTCGTCAACGAAGCCGGCATGAGCCTGGACGACGCCGAGGAGTTCCTCAGCGGGCTGTGCTACAACCATCAGATCGTCAACCGGGCGGTCTCCATTCCAGGTGAAAAGCTGACGGATGTTCGAGATTTTTGGAGTAGCGCTCCTCATTTCGGAAGAAATGAGTACTTTATCGAAGGTTTGCGCGTGCGAAACCTGAACAACACTTTGATGATGAGGAGCACTGTACATTGATGTACGACGTGCTCCTCATTCACGGAGGAGCAGTCTTCCTTCCTCACATGATAAGGAGAAGGTCTATTTGCATTCGAGTTGAGTGGAGCGTAGACTTAGCGCCAGACCGCATTCTGTACCCGTACCCCATGCTGCACCGTACTGGCCACTCTGTACCGCAGAGTACAGTACGGAGTACGGTACGCCCCAACTTAAAGCTGTACAACGGCAGGTAGTAGTGCACTTTTCTAGCGCAAGAGAATGCTGCCGTACCGTACTCCGTACTGGGTCGGTATGGTACGGCACGGAAGTCAGTACTGGACCTGCGCCGTACCGTACTTCGTACTGCAGAGCACGGTACGCTCAGGACGGAAAGCAGTACGGTACGGTCGTCCAGTTATAGTGGAGTGCTCCTCACTCGCAGTGAGGGGCAGTGCTTCTTACCCATGGCCTAGAGGAGTGCTCCTCTTGTTCTAAAGCGACTTTCCCAGGACCTTTCGACCTAACGTTTTTCGCTCGTTCTTCTAACGTGGTCTCACTTTCAGAGCCCGTGTACCAGGCGGACGAGCTCGCGAAGCGCGGCCGCAACTTCCTGCGCGAGATGAAGTACGTTTCCGAGCCGCATTACCGAGTCGTCTTAACCGAGCGCCTGCTTTTAGGAACACCAGTCCCGAGCTCGTGCCGCGCACGCCGGAAGGCCTCGTCGACGGTCCCGCTCTCAGCCGTCTCGTCGGCTACTCCAGCACGTGGATGTCGCCGACGCGCTTCACCGCCTAGAGCAACGTCGTCTTCTGGACGAGGCGCCCAATCGACCGTCCACTAAGCCATCTCATTGACTGTGAAGTTTGGCTCTTTTCCTTTGGCTCCTATCCTCTTCACCGTTCTTTGTTCTCCACAACTAATGTCCCGCATGTCCCGCTCCGATTGCAGCTAAGATTCCATAGACTTCTCCTCCATTTAACCATTGCTCCAAACTCTCCAGGAGCCCTCTCATGGTCTGTGATTTTCACTGTTTTCAGTGGCTCTTTGCTCTCTCTTCTTCTTTTGTTCTCCACTAAGTTGTCCTGCACGCCTCGCTCCGATTGGAGCTAAGATTCCTCACAGTTATCCTCCATTTAACCATTGTTCCGGTCTCTCCAAGTTGCTCCATGTCAGCTTGCGAAGCGGTCTAAGTAAAGTATAGGTACTCTCTAGAAAGTGTGGTCTTTGAGGACGAATAGTTCGCTAGAGGGACCCATTTCTCCGAAAGTGTCCGGATCGGAGACGGTCTGTAAAGGTTCTTTCAGGTCCATTTGCGGGCAGTGATGGTCGGTGGGTATCGGAGAACAGCGACTCAAGCGTTTCGAAGACCGAAATATCATTGCGAGGGTGATTTCTTTCCGTTAGCTCTGGCCCCGCAGGTGCACGTCATTTCTGGCAGGCAACCTGGGGCTTGCGGAACAAGGCAGGTCCTGGTCCTGACACTAGACGACCCATTACTCCGAAAGTGTCCGAATCGGAGACGGTCTGTAAAGGTTCTTTTAGGTCCTGGTCGAGTAAAGGTTAGGTCTGTGGTCGTGGTCCTGGGTGCCTGTTTCCTGGTCTTGCCGTAAAAAACGTCCATTGGGTAGGACCTGGTCCTGACGCTGGTCCTTGCCCTGTGGTCCTGGTACTCAGAATAAACCTGCGCAGCCCTATTGCGGAAGACCTCATAATTGAGATAAAAACTAAAGGTGAAGACCTCCGATTTCGCGGCAAATCCCTAACTACAATAGGTTTGCGAAAGAAGTCACCATGGGAAATGCTTAGCTAATGCGTTCTGGGCGAGGATTCGTCCTGGACCTGGACCATAGCGCCGATTCCTTGCCCTGTAGATCGCCTTAAGCCCCAAATTTCGACTCGACGTGCTCGCCTTGGACCCTGGACCGTCTGAACTCATGGTCCCGGTGCTGGGCAACCTTGGCTATCATGGAGCCTTGGACAGAAAGGAGGATACGTTTCTGGGCCCTTGGACGACCGGGCCCAACTGGATGCTGAACCCGCGTTGAGCACCTGGCATTCCGACTCAACGAGCTCGCCTCGGATCCTGGACCGGCTGGCCTCATTCTATTCCGTGCTACCGCCTGGCCTTGGTATAATCTTGGCTATCATGGACCCTGGACGGGTGTGACACCTTCCCGGACATGCGAACCCGCCCTGAACGCGAAGTCCCGAATCAAGCAGATCTCCTCGGACGCTGCATCGCGTGCCCCGTAACATGAACACCAGGCCAGCGTCCTGGTCCCGTTGTCCGCTAGGACGACTCTGTTCGCAAATCGTCCAGTCTTTCGGAATGGAGGCTAGAATCAGTGGTCGGTTCGGTTAAATGGAGCGTTTCTCACCACTGTTTAAACACAGAGTTGGCCTATGATTACGGGTCGGCTTCACGTTCCCGGAGCGGGCCAATTAGTGTCACTAATTTCAAAGTACGTCTTCTAGGACGGCTTTTCGGGACAAATTTATTGATACCATAGTAGTTTGTGTTTAACTGTGTAAGTGTGTTTAACTGCCTTTCTACGGCTTCCTGTATTTTTGTATTTTGCATGTTATTTTGTCGTACTGCCGCAACAACCGCCCATAGTCGGAGAAATTACGGCTTTAACGTTCGGGCAAGGTGCGTGCCGATTCCTCTTGTGCCTTGTGCGTGCGTGCGTGCACGCACGCGCCGCTTGGGAGCGCTTGTTTTGCGGGCTAGAGCCGTGGACGTTGATGGAGGAATGAATGGCCGCCGTTCGGCGACGGTCCATCGAACGTCCGCCAGCGCTGGGTTTTTCGCGTTCGGCCGCCGCTGGGGGCATCGACGCAGTGACCCTCTGCGGTCCGCGCGCGCGCGCGTTCGCAGCCCGTCTGGCGGCTCTCTCCTCCGGCTGCAGAAACTCCATGGAGTGCGCGCACGCCCGCGGGTCACAATTCGAATTCGCGGCGTCCCTGCGAGAGGGCTCCGGTAGTTTCGAAAAGGGACGCCATTCTACGTGCGGCTGCGTAGTGTGCCTAAAATGCGGCCTCTGGGTGCCGTTGTTTACGCCTATTTTTCTGGGATTGGTTTATTTAGGTTCTACTCCATATGATTGTATTTGTGGTGCTAAACAGAGCCCTAAATATGCTATAAATTGAGGTCAAGCCGGCTTAAATTCCGCTCGGCTTCTGAGGCTATTCAGAACGTTCTAGAGCACCAAAGGTTGTGCTTGTTTTACTGGGATTAGAGTCCCGGGGCAATACTTTATCACTCATGAATTTAGGCAGTCCTAAGAAGCCTAAAACACGTAACAATTGAGCATTTAGCTGGCCTTAGTTACGCACTTGACATCTAGCGTTTTGCGTATTTTCAGAGCGTCGTATTTGCGTGCATATTTCTCAGAATTAGTGTCTTAAGCATAGCGTTACTTTCGTAGGACCCATAGCAATGTTTAGGCCGATGAACCTAGCTTTCAAATAGCCGAAACTAGCCGCTTAATTTGGCCTGAACCATACGCTTTGTTCACCTCTTTACCTAGCTTGGATTTAGAAAGAAGCCCGTGTTCCTTGTTAAGCCGAAATATTTCCTGCCTTCGGTTAAATTTTCCGCTTCTATACATCGTGGAGGTTTCTTCTTCAAATGCGCGACTCTCACTTCATTGCGATTTATAAACCTGAAATTTTAGGCCTACAACACCTCTTTCGAACAGGATCTCGACGAAGATGATGCTCGGGAACTGCGAGGCTGACGACTTCAACGGTCGCAAGCAAATCGGCAAAGGTGGGTCGACTCCGCTCCTGTGCTCCTCCGCATAGGCTGTGTGCCTCCGAACACTCTCTCACTTGTCGTATTTAGGCGCCTTCGGAACGGTCTTCAAGGCCAAGCACAAGGACACCAAGCTGACGGTGGCCATCAAGTACATCGACGACGTAGTCTTCGAGAACGCCAAGGAGGAGCGCAAAGTGGCGTGGACGAAGAAGGCGGCCAACGAGGGCGACCTGCTGCGGAAGCTCGACGGTCATCCCAACATCGTGAAGCTGCTCGGGGTAAGAGCCTCAAACTACTACTAGGCTACTTACTACTTAGGCCTAACCAAAAAGTTAGGCCTAAAATGCATCTTCAGGCCTACACGAGTCAGAAGCTGCCCTATCTGGTCATGGAGTTCGTCCCTTGCACCTTGAAGCGCTTCCTCAGCGAGTCCGGTCCGGGCCTGGAAGTGGACGTTCGCAAGAGCGTCGTGTACCAGGTAAGCGCCCGCTGCCGCAACCCAGAGGAAGGCTCGAACTTTCAGATCGGGCAGGGCCTCCTCTACGTCCACGAGCGCGGCATGATGCACCGGGACCTCAAGCCGGACAACATCCTGGTGGTCGAGGAGCCGCTCACGGTCAAGATCGCCGACTTCGGCCACGCGCGCGAGGGCGTCAACGCAAAGGGTGGCCTCACGAACGCGGTAAGCATTCCTCAGCGCGGGTCTCCTGCTTCGGTGTACCTCATCCCACCATCGTATGGAGGTCCGACCTCGCATGTACTATGGGAGGTCGGGCCTTGTCTATTTGAAGTTAGACCTCTCAGCCTCCTGGAGAAAGTTGGACCTCTCTCGGCGGAGGTCGACCCTCTCTCGGCGGAGGTCGGATCTCTAGTGGGGGAGGTCGGACTGGAGGTCACTTGGGAAGTCGTTTCACTTTTCCTGTGCGGGGCCCCACTCTGTAAAGCTCCGATCATGTTGCGTTCACGAGTCTGAAGCCAGAGACTAACTCATGCACGTTTTTAGGTGTGCACCCACGGCTACTGCGCTCCGGAGGTTCTGCTCGGCGCGGACAACTACACGCAGCTCATCGACGTGTGGAGCTACGGCTGCGTTCTCGGCGAGGTGTTCCTGGGCTACCGGCTCTTCCCGTGTCCCGCAGAGGAGAAGGACCGCGTGGGCTTCGTCCGCATTTGCCAGTAGGTCACCGGGAAGTGTGCTCGTCAAATCGTTCTCGTTTAGCGTCATCGGAACGCCCACGGTGGAGGAGTGGCCGGACCTCGCCAACTTCGAGCACTTCCGGTACCCGAAGCACGCCCAGAACCGCCTGCCGGAGGTGATGCGCGACTCCGTGGATCGCCGCGGCCTGAAGCTCCTCAAGGTACGGCCGGAGGTCTGCGGAAGCTTGGCAAGGTCCCCGCCTCGTTCCTCACAAGCTCAATCGTACCACAGTCCGTGCAGTTCTGACAACGGTCCGGCCCAGTAGCACAGAACTCCCGTCTGTTCTGTGCTAAGTATCAGCTGTGCGCTCAACGTACCGCACAACGACGTACTGTGCTATGTTTAGTGCTGTCACCCGGTACATTGTGCCGTTCCTATTCTCGCCGTACCAGATACGCGTCAATGGGACGGTTGGGCACGCCGTACCGTACTACGGCACATGCTACACTGGTACGGTTCTCTGGCATCCTGTGATCGGTGCTGTGCCGGCATCTTGCAGTACTCCGCCTACTTGGCTATACGCGAAATGTCGTCGTACCACAGGTACAGAGTATAGACGTGTCAAGCCACATTCATCTTCAGGTACGTACCGTACCGCGTACCGTATTGGACGGTACGGCGTACGGTACTCGCAGGTCTGGCACGGTTTTCCGTACCGTACTGGCGCAGTACGGTACGGCATCATTCTCTGCTATCAATGCACTGGTACGGCTTTATATGGTCCGTACTGTACTCTGTTCCTTACTGTACTGTACGGAGTGCGGTACGGTGGGTATCGCTTCTGATTCTACTTACTCTTCGACAATGCGTCTAATCTTGTCCCTTTTAGAAGACCCTCTCCTTCAACCCGGCGAAGCGCCCCACCATGAAGGCCGTGCTCAGCCACGCCTTCTTCTCCACCGACCTCGACAAGTCGACGCTTCCGCTGGGCGATTGGACGGGCGGCCCGCTGCCTGCCCCGGAGCCGAGCCACGTCGAGGACGCGCACGAGGAGGAGGACGAGGAGAACCATCCGCCGGCCGCCAAGAAGATCAAGGCGGCGGTGAACGCGAAGGCGAAGACCGTGGCCGTCCCGCACAAGCTCGACGCGCCCGTTCTGCGCCGTCGGCTCGCCGCTCGCAACTAAGCCTCCACGTGCTAGCTCCCGGTGCGCACCGTGCAATCCGTTTTAAGTCATCCTCTTTCCGAGCTTTCGTCTCGACGGGTCCCTCCCCTGATGGGCGTTGAAGACCGCCTCTAAAGCGTGGCCCTAAAACTGGAACCACTTTCATTTATCCACCCATAAATTAACCAAAATCATTCAACCAAAAAGGCAAGTTTCAAAACATTTTCCAAAAAACATTTATCCAAATTCATTGACGTTCCTCCAAAATACCTTTTTTTCTCGAGCGGTCTTCGGCGGTCCACCTATCACTTTTCTCTTAACTTTCTTTACCTTTCTTTCTTTCACTTACCCACTACGTGTATTCTTCACCCAAAGTGACTTAACATTTGACTTCATGCAGTTTATGCAGTGGTAAAGCGGATTCTCTGAGCTTGTCGCAGCTTGTGAAGGCAGGCACTTAGCCCGGATTCCAGGAAAAGTGGAGTTTAAGGCAGAGATCTTCGACTGAAACACATACGACCGGGTCTAGGCCTACGCATAGACGCTCAAAACGATTGAACTTCAGTGACCATGAAGGGCTTAAGCTTAGGACAAGACCCAGCTTATGACTAGGGCCTAATCGATTAAAACTTAGCTTAAGCCAGCAAGCCTGGACTCTTAGACCTAGCTTAAGGCTACGAGCTGAAAAGGCTGTACTTATGACAAGGCCTAAGTCACTAAAGGCCAAGCTTACACGTAGACATTTAGACTGAGCTCAAGCTTAGAACTCAGTTACCCAGTCTAGACTTGGCCACTTAGAATCGGGCTCCCAAGACACCGAGCGAGCTTAGGTTTAAGTGCTCGCACGCCTATGACCAGCGCTAGACGTATCAATGCAGCTAAACGTTAACACCACGAGACCAATCCTAGGGTTTTGAAATAATGCCTAGCAATCGACGACGCCTCGTCAGCACAGATAGAGCTTAAGCACTTAGACCACACTTAATCTGAGGAACGCGGGACCCAGTCACTTAGAACTGAGCTTCTGCTTTGTCACCACAAGATTGAGCCTAGGCTTGTGGTGTAAATCCCGAGCCTACTACAAGTTTTAGTTATAAAAGACTACGCTTTAGCCGAGCAGCCTAGACTGCGAGACCAAGCATGCAACTAGGCTTAGATACCTACTTGATTCTGAGCTTCTTCGAAGCACTGCTTAAACTTAGGAAAACGGTCGGCCTGACATATCAAGACCTCAGACTCAACACTTAGGCTAGTTTACTAAGACTGAGCTTACGCCTAGACCTAGCCGCCTAGTACTGAGCTTCAGTTTAAACTCCACGAGTGGAAGCCTAGGGTTGGGAAGCTAAGCCGTATCTACGACTAGAACTAGTCGCGGAAGTGAGCTTAAGCACACAGATCGAGCCTAAGCCTGGGAACGAGGGTACCTAGTCTATCACTAGGCTATCCCGCGAGATCGTCCTACGCTCTCTCGCGGGGGCCGCATTCTATCGTCGGGATGGTTGAAGGACTTAAGCTACTGACACACATCTAAGGTCCGAAGATGATGAGCCTCGTTAGTATGCTTTTGAAGGATAACAAAAAAACGTACAAAGTTCTACCTGGCCGAACCATTAACATAGCACCTGTGAACTGCTAATTTTCCGAGCTAGCAGACCCATAGTTCCGTTCGCAGCAAGCATCCAAACACCAAGTTTATTTTGGCACAAACACTTGAACTCGACATGTTTTGGGCGGAGAATAAAATGCAATGGAGTGTCTTGATGGGATCGTCGACAGCGCTCTTCTGGTTCAGCCGGTCGGGGCAGCGCCTGAAAAGCAGTGTCTTAGTATCGCACATGAACCAGGAAAGCCCAAACATATCTCATACGGTACAGGCCGTACAGTATTTCACGGATCGGAGTGCGGTACGGCATCGGTCTAGTCCGGGTTTCCGTACCGTACCGTACTGTCGCAGTGCGGTACGGCACAATTCCCTGGCTAAAATGCACTAGTAAGAGCCGTAGTACGGCTTTAATGTGGTCTGTGCCGTACTCCGTGACGTATTCTACGGTACGGAAGAAGGCGGTGGTCAGTACGGTACGTGAGGTGTCAGTACGGTACGGAGTGCGGTACGGGGTGTCGCGTCTAAGTCTAACCTACAGTCAGCCACAGTCTGCGGAACGACGGTAGGTGTTTGGGGTGTGAGGGAACCGTCAGCTCATCGAGAACATCTCGGCTGTCTGACACAGCAGAGGGAACGCTTAGTCACATGGTGGTAGGGTACGAAGAAGGGTAGGGAATGGAACAAACAGAAGCCGACTCAAAGCCTACAGCTAAAGATCGGCTGCCGTACCGTAGTACGGCCGGCACCGTACTGGTACGGTACGGACAGGCCGTCCAGTACGGAGTACGATGCGACTCTAGTTTTCTCAACATTTAGCGCTAGTACGGCGGACACTAGTGCCGTACCGTTCTCTACGATGGTCCGTACCGTACTTCGCACCGTACTGGTAAAGCACGGAGAACGGTACGGTCTGTCTTACTGCGGTACGACTACCGAGTGCCGATCTTCAGTGTACGCCACGGGATCACTCTCACTGGGCTACTCTACAACTCATTGAGCTTCGTTGGGACATTGGTCTGACGGCTGCTTGCCTATTTGCCTCGCTTGCGTCCCTGCTGTGCCTCGGCGACGGGCGGACGCTTGCTCACAAAGGTGTCGCCGCTCTTGTCGGGGGCCACGCGCAAGTCGCGCACGTCCTGGAGCATCTCCACCACACTGCGGAAGCCGTGCTCGATCGCCTCGTCTCTTAGCGCCTTTCCGGTGTGCTTCCTGAAATTAGGCGGGCAAGTAAAAATCTCTCAAGTAAATGAATTATTGCTCAATAAATTAATTACTAATTAATAAATTAATTAACAATATAAAATAAATTATTTGAAACTAATAAATTATTAAACTGATTAATAAAAAAAATTTCTCCGGTACAAGTTCCTTTTTTCTTTTGCCGATTATTGCAAAAACAGCAAATTAAGCTTACTTGTAAGCCTCCTGATACTGCTCCAGCGTCGGATGCGACGTGCCGAACTCGTGCTTCGCGGTCACGAGCGTGGACACAGCAACCGATTTGAAGTGGTCCCACGGATTGCCGTATTCCTCGCAGCGGTATTGGCCCGTCCCGCATCCCTGCGAGTGGCTGATGTCGACCTAAACTAGCTGTGTATTCTGCAACGGTTTTGTGTTTTTATACTAAATTAAATGTCAAATTTGTCGAATTTTGGTCTGCTTATCTCGTCATCTGAAATTTGCTAAATTATTTTATTTAAAATATTCATGAACTTAATTTAAAAAATGTGAGGAGAAAATTAAATTTAAGCTGAAAACTTTTTTGAAGATTTATTTTTTTTATGAATTTTACACTATTTGCTTATGCTACGTAACTCGCTGAACTTACGTCGTCGACGTAGAGTTCCTTCGGCGGCGGACCTTCGTAGGCCGACATCGCGGTCACGAGAGACGAGTGGAATAACACGATAAAAACGGGAGCGAACGGCTGCGAACGACAGCTTGCGACTGAATTGTGGGACTTTAAAATTTTTGGTACATTTCGCATGAAATTTGTGGTACGTCGGAATTTGTGGTACTTTTCGCATGAAATTTGTGGTACTTCAGAATTTGTGGTACTTTTCGCATGAAATTTGTGGTACTGTTCGCTATTTTGCCGTATTCATCGTTATACACTAAAGGTCTAGGGTAGGCAGGTCAGTAAATCAAAATCCCCGCTGCCCCCCCCCCCTCGAAATGTGGTGTCATCCGATAGTCTAACCAAAGTCAAGCATAACCCTTATGTTACAGGCTGATCGGGCATGTTTGCAAAAATTTATGGTCCATCAAAGCGGTCTTACCCTAACCATTGGTAAGGTAGGCATTTATGCTCGCGCCGGGTGGCACTCTTCCCCTCGTCGATCGCGTTCAAGCTCATGGGAAATGGAAAAGGAGGCTCATGCAAAATAATTCATCTGAACAAAAAGTATTTATTTGACTCCCAAGTGACATTTCAGAAGAGTGAAGTTTGCACAAACACAAAACACAACAAAACACTCGGTGGCACGGCGATCCGGCAAATAGCGATTGAGGGAACAAACTTCGGCATTCTTACATTTTGAACCGTACCAAGCAGTCCATGTCATTTGAAACACATAATACCACTGATGCCCAAAGGATTGCGCAATCGGAGAGACACTGGCCGTGACAGACATAGATCTATGGAAAGTATTATCCGCAGAGACCGGGTTAATTGCTCGGGAAGGAAAGTGTCGTGGTGGCATGAGATCGGTTAGTAACACTGAGAGGCCCCTTGAAAAATGCAATCTGACAAAGTGCAAACGTAAATGCGCAAAACACAAAACACAAACTGAGGGGGAGGTGGCACGAAAAAGGTCCATTCACGGTGGCAACTAGGGTGGCATGAAGACGTTGAAGCTGGAGAGGAGCCGCTCGGTGGTGCTCGAGGAGTTCCCGACGGACGCCGTGTTGGCGGCCTGCGCGAGTAGGAGGAGCACTTGAGCACGCACGAGATTGTGCATGTTCGACGGGAGCTTGTCGAGCTCGTTCGCGACGAGTCGGCCGAAGAGTGCGTTCTGCGACTCGTCTCCGTTGAAGCGATGCGAGTCCTAAATCGGCACGTTTCAAGTGAACGAGGAAATGACGCTTGGGTGGACGCTCATGATGTGAGAGGGCCACGTTTGGAGCTCGGACTGTAAGCATCCGGGCAGTTCTGGGCTGGAGAAAGGAGAAGCTTACGATCGTATGAAGCCGAGCAGTCAAAGTGCTCTTACAAAGGAGACGCCTATGCTCGGCCATAGGAGAAGCTCATGCTCGGACAAAGGAAAAGCTCATACTCGGCTAACGAGGGGCTCATGCTCGGACAACGAAGAGCTCGTACTCGGATAATGAGAGCTCATGCTCGGACACGAGGAGCTCACGCTCGGACAAAGGAGAACCTCATGCTCGGACACGAGGAGCTCACGCTCGGACAAAGGAGAAGCTCATGCTCGGATAGCGATCAGCTCATGTGGACAAAGAAGCAGCTTATGCTCTGCCAATAGGAGCTCATGCTTGGATAGCGGGGAACTTATGCTCGGACAAAGAAGAAGCTTATGCTCGGGTAATAGGGGTTCATGCTCGAGTAGCGGGGAGCTAATGCTCGGACAAAGGAGAAGCTCATGCTCAGATAGAGCGAACTTCCGATAGTGATAACCGGGGGGGGGAAGGGGGCTCGGACAGTGAGCTCACCTGCAAGACAGCTCCGAACGGCTGCTGATAGCCGTTGGTCGACGTCGAGTCGTCCAGTTGGGCTCCTCCTTTGGTCTTGTGCTGCTTGGTATTCGAAGAGGACACCGCTCCGCTTGCGAGGAACGACGAGCACGAGGTGGGGCTCTCGATCTGGTTCTCCGACGAGACGACGTTGGAGTTCACTTGGCACTCGAGCTTAACGCGCTTCTGGTTGATGAGCAAGTCGAGAGCGTTCTGGGCGCTGAAATGGGTTTCGTTAAAAGGTTCTCGCGTGTGTGCTATAATTAGACAATCAGCTTGTCGTATATATATATTTTAAATTATTTATTTTGTATTTATTTTTTTATCAAATCGCAAATTAATTAAAATTAAATTATGCTTATAGGTATTTTATTTAGTTTTTTTGGTATCTAATCTTATATGTAAAGGCTTACCTGCACGGAGGCTCCTCCTCAAACGGCGCATACTTCTCCTCGTCACTCTCCTCCTCGTCGATGCCGCTGACGAGATTCGTGTAGTCGTCCGCCTTTCGCTTAGAAGCTTTGCACCTAAACATGCAATTCCAAAATACAATCCACAAATTATGTATTTGGCTACAGGACTCAGCCTAGGGCTTCAAAAGACTTACAACTTGTACACTTCGCAGTACGGGATGAGGAACTTGAGCGCTTCAAAGTACGGAAAGGTGCAGCTCGCCTCCCGGGAATTGGCGTCCTCCGACTTGCTCTTGAAGAACTCGACTCGGAACTTGCGCTTCAGCGAGATCCACTTCTTGTAGGTGCCTTGCACTAAACACAGCCATTGCGCGGATAAAAAATACGAGGGCAACGGAGGCACTCTCTTAATGAAATTAGTTATTTTAAGGACTTTATAGAAATATTGATGAAAATTCCTGTTTTGCTTCCCGGACAAAAACTTTGATGCGATTTAAATAAAGTTTATCAGAAGATAACCAGGGGGAAATTCTAGGAAATGCAGGTGGCATGCTATGATTTGGATTTACATGCATGCGTACCGAGCGGTATGGTACGCAAAGCATGCATGCGTGGAATCATGCATACTAAGCGGTGTCGCATGCTCTAGCGATACTCGATGCATGAAACTCGCATGCCGTGCTGTGCAGGCATACTAATTGCATACTAAGCGCTACCGCAAGCGGCATACTGTTTGCACTTGTAGAAAGGCTGAATCCCTGAACTAGAGATCGACATTTACCCCCCGTGCCGTACCCGTACCCGTACTGGACCCCCCGTGCCGTACCCGTGCCATGCGAGACCCCCCCCCCCCCGTGCCGTTGCCGTACCCGTGCTGAAAAGTACGGCCCGTACCCGTACCCGTGCTGAACCCAAAAATTCGCTCCAAATACGCTATAATTCTACAAAAAGAATAAAAAGCGACATTCTTATGGCAACAGGTAGCATACGGCTCGTATTCGTTATCGAGAATGGGCCTTTTCCCTCAAAAAAATTTGCTATTTCTGCTCATTTTTCTTGAAAAAACCTCACATTTTCTCTAGATTTTTGCCACCAAAGGGTCCCCCCTTATGAAAAAGTACGGGTACGGGTACGGCCCGTATTTTGTCGACCCCCCCCCGTGCCGTACCCGTGCCGTGCAACGACCCCCCCCCCGTGCCGTACCCGTATTTATACGGGTACGGGTACGGGCCGTAGTACGGCACGGGTGTCGATCTCTACCCTGAACCCGTTTAAATTAACCAGTTTTTGCTGAACTAACAGTTTACTTACTTAAATTAGTTTAATTTTTTGTTTTATTTAATTTCGTGAATTGTTAAATTTATTTATTGTTAAGTGGTGGCAGATTTTAGTGGAATTTAAGATACTTTTTTGGCTACAATATTCCGTTGCATGTAGACATTACGCGTACGCTTACCTTGCTGTTCGCTACAGCCAGCCGTGCGCATCTCCTGCTGGACCTCCTTGAACGCCTCACCCTTCTTGTTCTTGTTCTTGTAGTCCAGCAGGTGGACATTGTAGAGGACCGGTCGCTTCTCCACCGAGATGATCAGCTTGTTGATGTACTCGTCTTCCGGGAGGCCGGGGGACGTGGTCGTGGCTGTGGACGACGTGGTGGACATGTGTGGGAAGCTGCAAACAAACAGATTGGACAAAGCAAAGCTTGAGTCGCGTTGCAAATTATCGCGTTCATTTGGGCACCGGTCAGGAGGCGTTATCCGAGCATGGCTCAGGAAAATGTCAGTAAGTTCAAGCATCGGGAAGAAGGATACCCGAGCGCTGGTAGGAAGCGTGTCCGAGCACAGATCAACCAGGGATGTTCGGAAAATGCCAGGTGACGGTCACAAACAGTGTTCGCGCTCGGATCATATATAGTTTGCATCCACTGCGAGAAGACCGACTGATTTCAGAGCTCTGTTGAACGGAAAAGTATGCACTGGCCATGAAAATCAGTGATAGGTCAACATGACTCAAAAATGGCCATAGAGGTACAGTTTGTTCCCGAGCCGGGTCGTGAAGATTTTCCGATTTCGAGTACAGACCAGGACCGACGCCCTAGAATGGACTCCCGAGTGCTTATCGGCAAGGATTCCGAGCTACGATCATAAGCGTTATCCGAGCTGGAAGGCATAGCTAGCAATCACAAAATGGACACGCAACCGAAGGTCAACAGTGGACTATGCAAGCGACCGAAGTTGCTGGGTTTACCGAGAACTCAGGCCAAAAAAATACATTGTTAGACGAAGACTTGGGAATATGCTGAGCTAAAGACGATTTTTGCAGATTTGCACTTACTAGGCAAATGCTACGACTCGCAACAATGATGCAGTACAACAAGCACACATGGGATGATGCATCGTTTCATAACGCTCCGGAGGAGGTCAAAGGGGGTGATTACACGTCAGCCAGCGGACGATTTAAGAAGACGCGTATGAACAGAACAAACACACGCGAAG
Source organism: Aphelenchus avenae (assembly GCA_020875895.1). Lineage (NCBI taxonomy): Eukaryota > Metazoa > Nematoda > Chromadorea > Rhabditida > Aphelenchidae > Aphelenchus > Aphelenchus avenae. The sequence goes on from JNEY01000051.1 coordinate 274,657, forward strand.
AAAGTGATGACGGCGACGGAGAACCGGGCGATACTCTCTCCTCAAAAGGCTTGCTCCTCCTCGCGGCGCGATGGTGACCCGTTGGGAGGAGCGCGGCTGGAATAAAGAGGACGCTTTGATGCCCTCCGATAGCGAGGTGATAGCGACGACTCCGCGCTTCGGCCGCTCCGGACTGGAACGCGACTCTCGCCGGAGGAGCAGTCGCCGCCGGGAGTGCGGAGAGCTCGATGAGGAGCGCAATCGTCGCGAGTAGTAATCACCACCGTGAGGAGCACCCGGCTGGTTGGAAGTGGAGGAGAAGGAGGGGGTCGCGGACGCGAAAGCGGCGATTGGAATTCGTGATAGCGACGTGGACCCCGTTTAGGAGCGATCGTTGTCAACAAGCGTTGTCTTGGAGGAGCGGGAGGAGGAGAAGGAACAATCGCCGCTTTCCTTCCGAAAGCAAGCGTCCGTCGGCCGGTGGCGGCTGCAAGAGGAGCGCGTCCGCAAATGGGCTGCGATGCGACGTGGAATGGGAAGGAGCAAACCGTTACGCACACCACGATTTCCCGCAACTTCATTTCAGGTCGACCGGAAATGCATAGAGACTAATGAAAATAACTGCTTGCTTTCATGAGGTGTCCAATGCGCAAAAGCTGATCCATGCAGGAAAAGTGATATTCGTTATTATCGGACGCTCTAAGTGGCCTTCAGACTGAAAGTGCCCATTCCGCGATAGCGACATCCCGGATAAGGCAGCATAGTCGAAGAACACACGCATGCTAACCAGGTCCTCTTCCGGGGCCACGCATCCAACTGCGGTCTGTGCCACGCATTCTACGATTGTTTAGGGCCACGCATCCTACGTGGTCCAGCACTACGCATTGTACTGCGATCCGGGATCACGCATGGAAATGCGACTCGGGACCTCAGACTATCAATTTATTGCACTCGTGAAAGTCATATTCAACGAGGGCAATGTCCTCTTTCTGTGCTGACCTCCTAGGACCGGGACACTAATGCGAAACTCAGCGCCTGCGAAGGTTATCTCTCATTGCAAGTGACCGACCTTTGGGCAATGTACGCCCTACGGCACACTGACTTCCTAACGGCCGCGAGTCTCATACAAACACCACCTTCTGCAGAACTACTTCCCACTCACAGACCTCTTGCCTGGCCAGTGAACGGTCCTACGATCGTGACCTCCTATATGAATGGCTTACCTACACACGAAGACCCCGTAATGAAAGAGCCTTTCTATGTAAGCTTCAACTGCATACAAAGCGCGATAGCACTGCAAAACACTCCAGAGAACACCTATTTTCTGAGGCGTTATAGCAATCCTCCACTCTGTGAAACCTCGAGGACCTACGAAGAGTGTCGAGAAACAAAAATACAATGAGGTACACATTTGAAAGTGCTTTCTGACGACAAAGCTTTCGTGGCGTTCCTTCCTTTCTCAGAACCGTTGAACCGTTCCACTTTTGAAATCCGTGGGAGTTCGCAAAAGAACACCCCAGTTTGCAACGCAGATATTCTTTCGAACCGCCTCAATCGGGAAAGACAAAGCGGTCCGCACGGGACAGTGATTTGTGCGGATGGCGGCGTTCGTTAGCCACGGGGCGCCCGCTGTGCGGCGGCGTGAGGCCGATAAGAAGTCAAGCGGCCGCGAGTGAGAGGCGATGAGAACGTCCGCGACGCGACAGATGCGTGTTGGCGCGAAAAAGACGGCAAACAACCGGTCCCCCGCCGCATTGTTCCGCGCGGCGCGACCGTGAAGACGCGACGGAATTGGCATTAGCGCCTCGACGACGAAAGCAGGCCCGCATGCGTGCAAGGACTGGACGCAATCTCTCACTCGTCCTTATGTTTACGAATGACTAATATTCCGACTTGGGCAACAGTCTCACATCGGAAAGCTTCTGAATGACCAGTGGTTAGAAGTAACGAAAAACGCTAAGGTTGCGTCTAAATGAACCCAAAAATTCAGGATCATGTTCATGTGGCGAATCCAAAAAGTGCTCCTGGAAAACTGCTGGGAAGGTGGATTTCAAGGAATGAATTTGTTTGTAGTTCCGTTCCGTCTCTTACCGGACCGTTGCAGCCACCCTACCCACCTAGCTACCTAGCTATCAAAACGAGTATTTGCCCATTATCAGCATCGTTTTATGCTCCTGGTTCAAGGCAGAACAGTCGAAATGGCATACGTCAACGAAAAGTACGATCGGAGTCGCGGATGAATCACACTGAGGGAAATCACGCGCCATACGCGGCGCAGCCCCACTACCAAATGGAGGGAGGCTCACTTTCCCTCTCCTGGTCTAGTGAGTGACAAGCTGATGGCCCGGCCGGATGATGCCTGGCGGCTGAATGGCCGGTTCGAACCCGTCGTTCCCACGGAGGACGAAGTGGAGCGGAAGCGATCCCACATGCAGCGCTGCATGCGGCGCGGCGACGGCAAGAAGTGGCCCCATCGCGTATCAATCCGGTTCGCGGCCGTCACGCAGCGAGCGCAATCGCGCCAATTGCGACCAATTATGACGCCAAATGGGCCGACGGACATGCGCCGCGTCGTGTTCCATGGCACACCGTTAGATGGTCGCTATCGGACGGAAGTCCGTACTGTTATGCAGGGTGTGTACGAGAAAACATGTTCCTTGCCCTGCATTCCGCCGAAAAAACATACTTGGTAAAACGAAGAATTTGGGCCAATAATCGGCCTTTACTTTTATCATAGCTTTCACTAATTCCCGAGCTATGATAAAATTCCATAGCTTTCGCATTTCCCCCACCTCCATACACTCTTCTGGATATGGAACTGCACGGGTCCGCCCCTCACCTCCACAGTACGCTTCGGTCTTACCTGCGTTTACTTGGTTCGCCAAGTTTAACGGAATCAGGCCTGGGCATTTTTTCATTAGGACCAGGACCTGGACCGGGACCTGAGCACCAGGTCCACAGAAGACAAGGGACTTTCCCAGCTCTGATTTGAACTCGATTCACTAGAAGCGGGTTGAACGGGAACTGTTAATTCCGGCTCAGTTAAGATAAGGATGGTTGACTCGTCTGAAAACACTCATAGAACCTTCCAAGTTAATGCGAACTGCATCTGAATTTCAGCTAGACAACGGGCACCCTAGTGAAAGCAGGAAGTAAGTTATGGAGTCTTCAAGAAGAGTTATTTATGGGACGCAAGCGTACCCAGCCCGGAATGCCTTGGAACGCTGCTGTATTCGCATGATCAGACGTCCCCTGGACGCTTGTAGCGAAAATAGTTCTACTGACCACCGTGCACAGAAGTACGAAGCCACTGAAGTTTAGCCCTTCTGCTCGCTTGCCAAGGATCGGCATGACAAATCGCTAGGTACACCACAGGCCAAGCCTCTCAACTCCAAAACCAAGATCTAGGGTCCTGCAGGTATGATCCAGGGGCTAAACCTGGGGGCTTGGGTAAAATCCAGGGGGTAAATCAGGGGGTATTTTTCTGTTTTGTTATCCTGGCATTTCAAGATTTACTGGCGCTCCAAAAAGGACCTTGGACCAAAAGCTTCACCCGAAAAATTCCGCCGTTGCAGGCGAAATTTTTACGAATGAAACCCCCTGGATTTGCTCACGAAAACCAGGGGCACAAAGCCAAATCCAGAGGGTACCCCCTGGATCCAGGGGGGGGGGGGGTTTGAGACCCTGCCACAGGCACAAAGCGTACAGATGATGCTGCGTACCGTGCCGTGCCGTTTTTGCGTGCACTAATTAGGGCACAGAGAACGGTACGGGGACGGGTGTCAGTACAGCACCGACTTAGGGTAAGGCGCCCAAATCGGTACGTCAACCGTTATTACGGCACGGCAGTACGGTACGGTGAACTAATTAAGGATGGGGTTGGCTATACGCTAAGCTTAAGCATTAACGAAACGTCCTAAGCCCGAGCCCGAGCCCGAGCCTAAGCCTTAACGTGAACCGAGGCTGATTATCACTACTAAGCAGGCTGTTTTAGGCAAATAAGCAGGCGAATTACATGGTAAATGACGGGTACTCAAACGACGCGTTCCCAGGGTCAGCACAGCACGACACGGAGCACGGCACGGGGGAAGGCTCAAGCACGTCTACTGGCGTGACACGGCTCTGCTCGAACACCCAACGCGAAATGGCGAATGAAACTCCGCTACGACTCTGAAGCGTCGGCTAGCGACCACTAAGGTGCCTCAAGGGGCCGAGAAAGCCCGCGATGAGGACGGATGTGGAAACGCCGCCACCACAACACGAGCACACCTTTCTTGCGAATGAGAAAGGGACTCTCGAAGGAAGCGGCTTACGGGGGGAAACCGGCGGTCGTATAGCCGCCGGCGACGGGAATGAATGCGCGAATGCCGTCAGTGAGCCGCCGCCGATGGCGCGGACCTCTTCGAGGAGAGTGGGCCGAAGGTTCGAGCGGCGGCTTGCCATCCGTCCGTCCTAGCCATGGGGCTTCCGACCTAGCGCTCTCGGTCCGTTTGTTGACGGCTCTCGGGCTCTCGCGGGAAGCTGGCTCTCGACGACCGATGGCGCCGCGCGTTTCATTGAAATGCCGTCGGAGACGGGGCATGGCAACCGGCGGCTCGTGCGCCATGAATGGCGCGATTGCGCCACCGCAATGGCGCACGAGCCGGCCTCACGTCGGCGGGGGGAACTTGTTTGGACGCGAGTGTTTGATGTGCCCGGCGAGCCGTGTGGCGCTAGCGCGGTTGCCAACGTGGCCGTGGTGGCGGTTAGCCGGAGTGACATTCCTTTCGCAGCGCCATATCGCTCCTCGGGGAAGCGGCCAAAGCGTATAATCGAAGCGTGCAGAGCATGGGAAAGCACAAAGTTGTATTTCGCCGTCAAACGCTCACGAGGCGTACAAACGTAAAATTGGGTTGAGGAATGTGGGAAGTGGTCAAGGGGCAAGTAGGCTTTCCTTTAAGCGCCTTAAGTTGCAAGATTAGCCTGGTGAAGGCAAGTGAACTCAGGCTGGGCCGCCCATTTTGGGAGTCGATTTAATCCAGCTCAGCCAAAACACCATTCGCCAATGGAAAAATTTATTGGGTTTTTAGGTCCGGCTCGTTCAATTTTTTAGTTTTTTTAAATCTTATTTTTTAAATTTAAATATTTTATTTGTTTTTATTTACACATCTTCAAAATATATTTCTTTAGTCAGGTTCGGTCAAATTCAGTTCAGCCGATAAGCCTGATTCACGTTAAATACGGTCGCACGCAGAAGGTTGCGCTTAGACCTACAGGTACGAACTAGACTGGCTGACTCACTGTAACTTCGTACCTTTTAGTTGCTCTTTGTTCCTCTGAAGTTGCCTGAGGCAGCAACAAGCGTTCAACACACTTTTTGCTACGGCTAGGTCAGAAATCGTTTATGTTTTTTTCATAAAAGGAAAATTGCCTTTGTCCTCCTTGGGCAGATTTTATAGATTCCAGAATTCCATTACGAAGAGAAAATATTCGCAATTACTAAGGCTGCAATGGGGTTATGAGGCAAAAATTGATCATAAAAATCGCTTATGTGCCCTAGACTAGATACGGGCCGGCCCTGAGTTTAGGCCCGGACCGGGCCGGCCCATTTCGAACCTTGAGCGCACATCGAACAAAGTGTACTCCATCCTTGCGAAACTTATTCCGATTCTGCCATGTCTTGTATTCCGATAAAACGACGTTGGCGAATTCCGAACAGAACCGGTACGGTTCCGCCGCTAACAATGAAGCCTTGATTAACATCCACCTAGGTGTTTCCCCTTTGAGAAGCATGAACCTTAACCGCAACATTAATTCATTGTTTGTAGGAACTCTTCTTCCCGCATTGTTTTACTAGTGTTTACGAAAACACATCCGTCGTCATGAGCATCGTAAACACGTGCGCTAACGACGCTCATTTGGAAGTGCTTGGGTATAACGCTCACTTCTCCGTCCGAGCCTTCAAGCTCACACGTTGTTTTCCTCCTCAACGTCCTCCGAGCGGCCGCCGGTGAGGAGAACAGTGGGGGGATTGATTTTCCCGTTCGAACGCCGACTGCGCTTCCTGGGAAAGCGTCCGACGTGAAGCAGCCGCTCGCGCAAATGCGCGGGAAATTGCGTGCCCCGTCGACAGGGCAACCGACGCGCGCTGCAGCGCGGCGCGCCGTTGACAGCCGCCGCCAATATCGGCGGAGGCGTCGCGCCGATCCCGAGAGCGGCGCTCTCGAAGCTTTTCATTATGGACACGTCCGCTAGGAGCGGCGGCGCAGCCGTGAGGACGACGTGCGGTGTAATGTCAATGCCATGGGATACGCGACGAGGAGCCGCCGCTGGTGGAACGAATGTGCTAATGAATGAACCTGCTCTTCCCGCACGAGCGAGGAGCCATTGCACACCGCTTGACGAAGCCAATTTCGCGCGCAGCTGACAAGCGGAATCGTCTCACGCTTTATTAGTCGAGGGCGTTGGACGAAGTTGAGATGACCAGCGGGCAGCGGTTCATACCAATGCAAAAAGTTTAGCTCAACTATTAAAGCGTACGCTGCATGCTTGCGCGAAGTCCAGGCTGTTTTGGCTGATTAGTCTATTACCGCTAGGCCGTCGTGAGGTGGCGCAGAGATGCGTGAGAAGACAAAATGTTGTCGGAATTGGTAAAAATTCCAATATGTGCTGCGCCAGGATACCCGTCAGAACGTTCCCTTTTTCGGCGTACTTTTAGCCGGCGTGGACCTGACAAAAGTGGCAATATCTCTATATGGTCACAATCGCGTCGTTGTTGACAGGAGTTGCGGCCGCCTAGTGTTTATGCGCTGGAGCAGTCTCTAGCGTTAGCGTCCCTCCGGTACACGGACCGTCTAGACTTTTGCCCCCTGGTTTTGCCCATGAAAACCAGGGGCAAAAAGCCAAAACCAGGGGGTACCCCTTGGAACCAGGGGGGGTTTGTGACCCCTGTAACACGGTCCATCCTTTGTAAGACAAGAATGCGTCGGTTTTCTAAGGAGAAGGTCGATCGGGGCGGGAGACTCAAGAATTAGTCATGCGACAGCTGCAGAAAATGACAATGCGGAAACCGGAACTCAATGACGCTGTCTCCGAAGGAGTCTAGCAAGGGCATCTTGAAGTGCCGAGTTGCGAATGCACTTCGAACAGATCCGTTCGCAAACGAGCGCTCGTCAAAATTTCCGAAGGTTAATCGAGACACTGGCTGATGACTGAACCGTGCTCTGAGCTAATTCCGAGCATTTTTGGCTCGGTAGCTCCGCTTGTAATTCTAGCTTAGCGAAGGCCTCTGGGCTGATAGGTGAACCGAGATCAACGCACTCGGCGCGGATCCTTGTCTGACCTTGAGCTAACGGCAGTTTACAAAGCTTAATTACTGTGCTCAATCTCAAGCAATCATCTCTAAAAACCGTTCGACTTTTCTTCAAACGAGAACACTTCATTCGGCCAAAATCCTTGCGTGTCTGCCACACCGATTGCGATCTTATGCAAGATTGACGAGAAAAAGTTGGAACACTAAAGGGCCAACTGCGGAGCGTTTCACGGCCGTCATTCTCCGCAGATCAGCATGATCCTCTTCGATAAGCAGTGTATGTTTGGAGCACATTGCAGTCTCTCGTAGACTCTCGTCACGGCACCAGCAGCACGCTCGAAGACCTGTGTCCAACCTACAGAATTCGAGGAACACGTCCATTAACGCGCTTCATAGGAACGAAGCGAAAACTACGTTCAATTGGGAAAAGATAAAGTCAAGGTCATGGAGTCAAACAGAAATTAGAACGAAGAATGACGTATTAGCGCGCCGTACCGCACTTCGTGCCAAGTGACCCCCTGCGAGTGGCACTGACGTAAAGTAGTCTTCTGGGTCCCGAGTCGTTTGAGCCTCGGTCTTTTGGGGTCCCAGAAAAACATGTAAGTTGCTCGCTTTCCTCAAATATGGTGGGCCTTAATCTGGGCAGAACTGGCAGTCCATTTTGGGGACGCCAGCGTCTCTCTTCAACGCCAGCGGATAAGTGAACATGGAGTGGACAAAATGTGCACTCCCCGACGCGTGTTTGACCGCAGGAGCGATCCCACTTCTTTGAGGCGGCGGCGAGAGTGTTCGCGAGATCCCGCCGTCTGACTCTGGTCGGGACCTCGCAGATACGGAAGGTCCGCTGCGACCGCCGGTTACAAAAGGCGGCCGGTCAAATCGCTGTCGGGGGCCGGGTCGGGAAGCCCGGCCGCCCTCGCATTTGGTTGAAAGCCCTGAGCTGAGTGCTCAAAAGAATTATTGTGGCGCGAGCAAGCAACGGCTCGAGCGGAACAGGTTTTAAAATAAAAAACTGAAAAAAAACTTTTTTTTGTTCTATGCGGTCTTGGTGGAGATGGACGGTAGTATACTAGTGGTAAGGTACGTGATACGTACGGTACGGAATACGGTACGGTCGTCCAAGTATAGTTTTCAGCTCCAAATCCGAGTCGAAATCTGCAGCGCTGTACTATTTTAGCTAGCGCTTATGATATCCGGATCACTTGCGTACCGTATTCTACGGTACGGAGTACGGTACGGCTCTGGGTCAGTACGGGTTTCCGTACCGTACTGGTACGGTACGGAGTACGGTACGGCATGACCCCCAGTACGGCGCCGTATTCCGTACCGTACTGCAGGCCAAGAAATGCCCATTTTTAGCCGAAATCGAGCAGATTTTGGGCATCTTCACCCAAAATACGAAAAATTTCGTCAAGAATTGCGGGCATGCAGTTGAGTCTGACACTATTTACAACGCTTAATGTCGCTGGCATTAGTGTTAGCTGTCCAAATGTCCCGTTTTACCTGCGAAAAGGCGGAAAGTATCCAGTTTTTTGTTACCGTATTACGGGGCCGTACTCCGTACCGTACCGTACCGTACTGCGCCGTACTGGTACGGTACGGACTACGGTACGGGTGTGTCAGTACGGTACGGAGTGCGGTACGGGGGGGTGTCAGTACGGTACGGAGTACGGTAGGGGGGGGGGGGTGTCGCGTCCAAGTCTACTGAAAACTAGCACTAAATTTGGCAAATTTTCGCCTGACATTTCGGTGGTCTCATTGTATGTTTTGAAAAGGCCCCCCCCCGTCTGCATCTCGGCGGACCTCTGGGATAAGGAACGTCGGCCATGCCCTACCGGCATAAAAGACCGCCGGTGCTTGTGTCGGCTTCTAACAAAACAAAGACGGACATCGTTCTTGCAAAAGTTATTCCAATTCTGACAGCTTCCACATTGTGTATTCAGAAGCAAAACGATCTTGATGAATTCCGAACAGCACCGGCACCATTCCATTGCTAACATTAAGCCGCGCCGCAACAATCGCGGCCCACAATGGGTTGGGTGCGGCCGCAATGGCCGCAATGCGGTGGTGTTGCGGCGGCGGATTTGTTGTGGCCGGCTGCCTACAATGGATTGCGGCGCTGCGGTCATTGCTACCGCATCTATTGTGGCCGTAGTGTTAAGAAGCATGAACCAACTAGGGCCCGACATTAATCACTGTTTGCAAGAACGTTTCTTCCCGCAGTATTCCGCTGTTGTTTACGAAAAAACATATGCATCGTAAAGACGTGCGCTAACGTCGCTCTTTGGACGTAGTCGGTCATAATGCTCACTTTTCCGTTCGAGCCTTCAAGCTCACACGTGATTCTCCTCCTCCACGTCGCTCGAGCGGCCGCCAAGTTCGGAGAACGAGGTGAGAGAAGAAGGAGAATGGGTGACTAGTTCTTCCGTTCGAACGCCGACAGCGATTTGTGTGGAAGCGTCCGACACCACCAGCCGCTTACGCGGGAAATTTCATGCCCCGGTCGACGCGGCAACCGATGCGCGCTGCAGCGCAGCGCGCAGTTTACAGCCGCGGCCAATATCGGCGGCCATGCGGTGATCCAGAGAGGAGCGCTCTCGAAGCGTTTTCATTACGGACACGTCCGCGGGGAGCTGCGGCGTTTCGCGGCGCAACAGCGAGGACTAAAGTTCGGGGGCCGTGCCGTACGCCGTACGCCGACTAAACTTCGGGGGCCGTGCCGTACGCCGTGCCGCGTCCCGTGCCGTGGAGCACGGCACGGACTATGGTACGGCGCCATAAAATACCGGTTTTTTGCCGTGCCGTTTTTAGTGTATACACGGCACGGCATTTTTGGCTCAGCACGGCACTGAGTACGGCACGGGATGTCGAGCACGGCACGGAGACCGGCATGGGGGTCCCAAGTCGAAGTCTAGTGAGGACGGACGTGTGTGTGCAGTGTCCAATGCCGTTGGATACCCGAGGATCCGCCACCGCCGCCTGTGGAAGGAACGTGCTAATGAATGAACCTGCTCATTAGACGAGTTGCACTCCGCTTGATGACTTCCTGAGGGTCGCCAAATCGACATGCGAACATTCGGGCAAGGCCAGCTGCTGAACGACTTCTGACCCAGGGGAATCAGTGAAGGGATGGGCTCGAATGAGCTCGTAGAGCAGGGCTGCGGGAAGAAACTTGATTGACCGAGACCGAGACGGAGACCGAGATTTGGAATTTATTTCACGCTCTGCTTTGTGTCGAGGGGTCCCGTATCGATTCGCTACGCTAGTCATTGCTAGTTGCGTCATCATTAATATGATAGACTTGTTATCTGCATGTTATGGAATGCGTTTTTCCTGATTTTCATGAAATTTTTCACGGAAAATCATGATGTTTTCTAACGACCGAGACCGAGACCGAGAGTCTCCGTTTCCGAGACCGAGACCGAGACCCGCAGCTCTGTCATAGAGCACCTTAGCAGGACAGTTCCGGTCGGTGGGAAGCTCCGGGGAGATCACCTAAGAGACTCTGTCTTTAGTCAACATTAAGAAACATGTGAATTGCTGCGTGTTGTTGGTTACTGCCAGGAATGGTAGTGGTAAAAAGAACATCTGACCTGAGACAAAAGGGCTGGACGGGAAAATGGACCGGAGATAAAGGGCCGGGTGGCAATATGGAATTTGTACGGCAATCGCTAAGTGAAATTGACGTTTGGCACGCGACGATCGCATTCCACTCGGCCTACGGATCTATGAATTGCGGAAGCTTGCGCCTAGCTTGAATGACCGGTAGATCGCTCCTTAAGTAAGGACGAAACCAGAAAACCTTCAGTGTAATTGCATGCGTCGAGAGCGATTATACAAATCAGCGTTCACAAACACTGCGAGCACGACGGAGACTTACATGCTTATGCCTATGCGCTGCGTAGCTCTCGAAAATCGCTTTTGTAGACGCCTTAGGCGTTCTAGTTTCTTAAGTGACCGCGTGCGCCTTGAAATGTGAAGAACACCTACCGCACTTTATAGTTTAGTCCTTCCATTTCTCAGTTCTTTCCCTTTTTGTGACTGCGCTAACGGTTTAACCGAGTCTTTCTGAAGCAGAAATGGCTACTGCACGGCAGTAGTTGCCTTTCGCGTTCTGCCTCATTAGCAAAAACCCAAAGGACGATGCGTCCTTTGTACGTGCCACTTCATCTCAACAAATGCAGCAGGGCTCATTCCCTCGGTTCTGTACGTCGGGTGCGATGCATTCTGCCGTCGTGTACCCTGTCATCTAGGAATCGTTTTCAAATCGCTTTTACGTAAATTCAGTTTGCAACTGAATTTACTCCGCTCATACGCCGTTTTATTCCTCTGGCATTGGTACCGAGTGAGGGGGTTCAAGCTGCTTCAATTTCCTTATTACAGTCGGCTTCCGGGATAGTATCAGCTTCCCATGGTGGACATTCAGGCGGGAACTCGTACCAGCATGCATGAGATTCTACAAAAGACTAAATGCGTATTCAGTGTTCGCCGAATAGTACGGAAACCATCCGCATCCACAGGGTGATATGCGTACCAGTCAAGAGTCGTCTTAGGCGCTCGTCTTTTTATAAGCTTTACCCTTGCTTGACAGGCGCCCATTTGTGTTTCGCAATCCGTCTGCCTAGCCCCTCCACCCGGAGCTCGTCGGGCGCTTTTGCGAACGCAGAAAACACGCTGGGAACAGCAGCCGACAAGCGCTTTTGGCGCGAGGAACGGACGGACAGCCGGCGATTGTGTGCGCTCTCTTCGGATGCTGCAATCATCGGCTCGAACCGGACGCTGCACATAACAAAGCGCACTCTCTGGGCAGTGTCCGCGTCACTGTCGCGCTTTCGGCGGCTCATACGCTGTCTCGGTGATCGCTAGCCGTGTGTCGCGTAGCGTCCTCCGGTCTTTCCGCTATCATCTCCCATGGCCGGTCCGCTTTGCGCCCGACGAACCGCACGCCCGCTCCGAGAACGCAAATCGTGCGTCGGTCAGTTTCTTTGTTTCGGTGCTGCCGATCCGCGCCCGATGCCCTTTTCTAAGGTTTCCACGTTCGCGTCGCACCCACCCGTCGGAGGTTGTTGTTTACTGGGCAGCGGTAAATGTGCCCAGTGAGCTGGGTAAATTAGTGCAGTCCAGTTTCCGAGGTCACTCCTGGTTAACTGAGGTTGATTTGGGCTTTTAATTACGTCTTGCTCAATGCTAGATTTCCTCGTCGAACCCCTGTTTGCCATAATATTTCCGAGTTTCAAATTTACTAGGATTGATTGTCACTTGATCCTGCTGGTCTCTTCCCAAAATGTTGACAAACAAAGGACTTTAACGGCTCTACGTCGGTTACTAAGCATCGGTATTAAAGCGCATACGACGTCTAAATTCTGAGAGTTTCGTTCCACACGTTTTTCATGTAATTCATGACTTCACCATCCGGTCTAAGGACTTTTATGGAGAATTCTCTACTGGTCAGTTGTTCCGCGTGGGTGTCTGGCGAAGTGTCGCTTCGCGATGCGGCTTCCCAAAATGCTCGAGTGCTTGCGCAGAATGAGTTTTTTCTATGCTGCATGGAGTCCATGGCTTCTCAGCGGTTGAGAGTCGCAGGTATCTACTGAAATGGCAAGCGCGCATTAAGAGTCATCCCTTAAAATTGAGCGTTTTGCTACGAGGTCTAACAATTTCCCTTTGAACCTGCGTGACGGTCAAGTTTTCCCTGAACTCTGTCGCTTTTTCGGCCTATTTTACCAGCTTACCTGCGTCGAATTGTCCGGCGTGTTTGACCGTTGAGCATTAATTACTTTGAATGGTGGCCGTGTCCTACATGTTCTTGGTTTTAGTTCCATCGCAACGTCCTCCTTCTGCAAGATGAACAACGGTGCGCAAGCGAGTACGCAGCAGCCCGCGGCCGGTCCGTCGAAGGCCAGCGTCCCGAAGACCCCGAGGAGCCCCAAGGCCTCGAAGCCGCCGCCGCTCAACGTAAGCCTGTCCTTCTGCTTTATGAGGAAGGTCTAAACGGTCGCATTTAGGTGGAGGTGAAGGCGAAGTGCACCATCTGCACGCTGCCGTTCCTCATCAACAACGTCACTGTGGGCACGTGCGGTCACCCGTTCCACACGGCGTGTCTCAGCCGCTGGCTGCGGGATGTAAGTGCTGCAGATACTCACAGTCGTTTAGCGGCAAAAGCTCTTTAATAAAGGTCGGCAGTCGTACAGGTAGTACGGCCGTACCGTACCCTACTCCGTACTGTTCGGTACGGAGTACGGTACGGAGTAGGGTGCGGGTGAAGGTCCAGTGCGGCAGTACGGTACGGCTTCCATGTCCTGGCATTTTATAACGAGTACGGGCCGTACTGCGGCCGTACCGTACCGTATTACGGCCCGAACCGTACTCCGTACCGTACTGTATTGTATCGAGTACGGTACGGAGGGGGGTCCGTACGGTACGATTGCCGACTGTTGATCTTTAGTACAGAGACGTTTAGCACCAGACGTGCCCGACGTGCCGCAAGCCGATGCTCGGACGCACCTTCCCCATCTACTTCGACAACATGGACACCACGCCGCAGGTCGAGGAGGAGAGCGCCGTGGTAAGCCCTCAGACCTCCACTGTAGCTAGCTGGAACTCTCGGTTTTCAGCAGGACGAGCTCCTGCGCTTGCGCAAGCAGGTGCAGGACAACGAGGCGGCTCTGGAGAGCGCCAAGAAGGCCACCGAAGCGGAGAAGGCCACGGTCAAGGCGCAAAAGAAGCAGGTGACCGGGCTCCAGGCGGAGAACAAGAAGCTCGCCAAGGAGGTGCGCGCTAAGGACAAGGAGATCGAGGTACGCGTTATGCACGTCTTGGACGGGTCGATGGTTTACCGATGACTTTCTAGGCTCTCAAGAAGGCCGTTGCCGCCCAGTCGGGCGGTGCGGAGCCGCTCGAGAAGGAGAGCAAGCCGGTCCGAAAGCGTGCCCGCGAGGAGTCCGACGACGAGCAGAACAAGACCGACGACGTCGTCGCCGCCTCCGCCGCCTCGCGGCCCTCGGGCTCCAAGTGCGCTCTTAGACGTCCGTTGCAATCCAACTAGTCGTCTTTAGGACCACCAAGGTGAGGAAGACCACCGCGCCGCAGTCCGTCAAGAAGCCGCCGGCCGAGAGTGCGGCGCCGCCTGCGACGTCCGGGATGCGCCGCAGCTCGCGTCTTGCGAACGCGCCTCAGAAGCAGTAGGACGCTGCTAGGACGATCATCGTGGATCTCACCATTGTTGTTGCCTTCCTGGCGCTGATCTTCACTAACTCGAGCCTTTCACCATCTCTCCGATGATTCCCCTTTCACTTTCGATCCTCTCCACTCTTCACCTCTTGCTCCACTCATTTGTCTCGCATTTTGCTGCATTATCTCACGCGAGTCTGTACCACATAAAGCGACGCATTCACAGGTTATTGCAGATATAGTTCTAGCCGACGGTAGCGGTTAAACGCGTTGAGTAAGAAATTGAAATAGAGAAACCCGGCGACTCCTTTATTCAAATGAAGTTGCTGGATTAGCAAGCATTGACGAGGTTCTTTCTTATGCGCTAAGGCACGAGCATCTTAAGAGTAGCATGTAAAAGGTAACGGAAGAACGACCGCTGATGTGTAGCCCAAATGGCTGGATGTTCTAAAGGTGGCAGGACGAAGCAAAACTAGCGCGTTCCTAGTCGCATTTACCGCTTGTATCGTCCCTTTAAAAGTGCTAGCGGACGGGGAAATAGTCCTTCCCATAAACGGCCATGTTCCGCAAGTCTCTGCGAACTTATTTAAAGTACGAGCCTAATGACTGGGTCTACTACGGCCGTGTTGGCCAGAATTCTATGCCAGCTGCCGAGCTTGAGTATAATTCACGACTGTTAAACTCTGGAAGCCATTCGTCTTTTAGACAGTGTTTGGAGTTGCAGTATTAGTTGCAAATGTGCAGGTTGCGCTTGGTCGCACTATTCCCTTTATCCCATGCCATTTTCCCGCATTTTTCCCGCTTTCCATTCCATTTCCCTTTGCGCTCATCGAACAGCATTCGCGGAGCGATTAACGAAAGCCGATAGTCTCACTTTTGCATTCCGCAACACGTCTAGACTTTACGTTCGCCGCCGTCTACATCTCGGTCGTATGAGTAAATGCCGATTTGTAAAGGTCAAGTCTATACATGAGCCACTTTGAACAGCGTAAGCCTTAGCCTAAGCTTAAGGTCTAAAACCGGGGGACTAATCATAGAACGCTTTTACTGGATTTTACACTCTACTGGTATTTTACTTAGGCAGCATTTACTCAATCGGCATTTGCCCAATTAGCGATTGGTCAATCGGCGCGTTACGCATCTCCTTAACAGGAGGCCGCATTGTGGCCTGGGTAGGTGGCGGGTTGGCGAAAATCCGTGCCGGTTGCCGAGCCTGAGCGTGCTCCCACCGTTCATTATCCACGCCGTTTTCCCGCACGTTTCCCGCTTTTTTACGCCATTTTCCCGCATGTTTCCTGTTTTTTTCATGGAACACATTCGCATTGCAATTAACCGAGGCCGCAAATCGCACGCTCTGTTTTCCTGCCACACTCGGTCTAAACTCTAGGGGACTATGTGAGGACTAACAGTTTTGGCCGTGCTCTTTAACGCATCGATATGGCCCTTCCCGAGCTCGCCATCGCCGCTTTCTTTGTTCCGCGGTTCGCGCTGACCGTCGGTGCGGCTCTCGCTCGGCCGGGAAGCCGCTGGCGGTGGCGGTGGCTGAGCGGGCCGCCGTCGCGAGAAGGAGACTTTACCCGGCAGTGAGCGCCCCTTGCCCGGCGGGCCGTCGAGCGGCGGGCGGCTGCCCCTACGCCCATGGCTCTTGCAACAGTCCATCGCCGCGTGTGTATGGCCCTCGCAACACTCTTCTCTCTCCGCTTGGCTCTCGCGGGTTTCGCGGCTCTCTCGCTTGAGTACGGGGGCTCGGACGCATGCGCTTCCCGCTGCGCTTGATCGTTGATCCCCATGGCGGCGCCGCGGACGCGCTGCGGACCGCAGGACGACGGTGTTGTTGGCGCGAGTGGGGCTGACGCCATGGGCCATTCTCGGGGCAAACCCTCGACGGCGCCAATGCTTAGGCGCCTTGTTTTCGCTTCCAGCACTACTTTGCGCTTCGATATTTTCCTGTTCCGCTTCAGAGAGTGCCGCTCTTGCGGGAAATAATCCATCTTGAGGAGTTCCCAGCACGTCGCTAGCATTAGGTCCCAAAATGTTCCCGTTTGGCCGTGTGCCTTCCACTTGCCGCTGCTTCTAATTGCTTTGGTTAAACGTTTGCACGCCGCGTTCGCTTCATTGTTCAATGGGTTATCTTCTGTTTTAGGCGCTTCGAGCAGCTCCCCGCGAGGATGACTTCCACTTCGTTTCCCTCCGCAGTGCGGTACATTCCCGTCTGTAAGTCGAAAGCTTCAATCATGCTTACAGCGCAGCTCATTTCAGCATGGAGCGCTTCCGCCGCAGTTTTCCGCCTCGAAGTGCAAGTGCTCGGAAGAGGCAACGCGCCCTCGAAGCGGCAAGACTACGAGCTGGAGCACCTGCGAAACGGCGAGAAATGGTAAGCGCAAAAGCTGCTAAAATTGCAATAAAAAGAGGAGGGAGAAATTATTATTCAATTTAATTATTTATTTAATCTAAATTCAATGAAGTTTAAATTGATTATATTAATTTTAAGTTTAATTAAATTAAGTGAAGCGGCAATTCAAAAGTTTTAGGCTAAAATTCGCTCACTTTTTAAAATAATTTACCATCGTATTTAATAAGTGGTTTTAGGCTCCTGAAGGTCAAGCACTACAGGGACGAGGACTACTCGCTCTCCCTCCTCCCGCCACAAGCCGCGAGAAGCGTCAGCTACCGGCGGTACCAGCGGACCGACGACGGCGACGTTCGGTACACGGAACCGGTAACATTTGCAAGCAGAAATTGCTAAGCCTATGCGTACGAATTTAGAATACTCAGCTGATTGGAGCGCTCGACGTCGCCACATTCTACATCGGCGTCGAAGTCTCGGTGGCGGGGGAGCAGCCGACCAATGCCTCCAGGTGCGTGAAGTGGGCGCACTACCAGCCCTCTTGTGATGTTTAGATCTCCGTGGACCTTCACCTCCAGCGAGCAGATGCCGAACTGGGACGTCATCCTGAGCGTCGGCGAGACGAACTTCTACGCGCATCGGGCGGTAAGTTAGGCTTAGACGCGGCACCCACCGTACCACACCCCGCATCGCGCTCCGTACCGTACTGGCAACCCGGTACCGCGCTCCGTACCGACCTGACCACTCGCATCGCACTCCGTACCGTACTGACACCCCCGTACCGCGCTCCGTACCGTACTGGCACCCCCGTACCGCACTCTGTACCGACGTGCCCACCTCGCATCGCACTCCGTACCGTACTGACACCCCCGTACCACACTCCGTACCGTACTGACACCCCCGTACCGCACTCCGTACCGTGCTGGGCACCCCCCCCCC